>JAJKFL010000010.1:4019084-4604084 GCA_021186555.1 Reticulitermes speratus | reverse complement strand
GACGAAAGTTCAACCGCTGAAAGCAGCGTATTTGTTACGTTTATCACAGTTTTATGTCGGCAAGGATGTCGAAAAAAGTGGCTCTTACTTTTCAACGCAGTTACGTGTTCACAGGTATTTTAATGTGTGACGGGTTGCACTGCTAAAAGGTGACATCCACTGAGCTACGCCGTTCATTTTGTTTCATTAGCAGAATCAAGGATTATGCATGTATTTATAAGACTGTATTCTCTAGCAATATTCACAACATATGTCTCACAAAAATTCCAGTTTGTAATGATGCTTCTTTATTAACATACTTCTCTCTTCTTATTATCATTCAAATCAAATATCGTTTTGCCTTACAAGCTAAATACCGCCCTAATTGGGCAACAAAACAAAGAAAACGAATCTTAGCGCCAATGAAATATTTCACTTTCAGCATAATTTTGTACAATTACAAGACAAAAAATACAATTTTCTTTTAAAGTTCTTTTCTTATCTGCGACACCCAGTACTTTTATTGACCTTTCCCCTCAAGGAATGTAGATCACACGTAAGAAGGCATTCGGAAACGTTGTTGAAACACTACGGCTATCCGTGTTAAGACACTGTGCAATTACGTGTTAGGATTATACGATTCCTATGAATGCACTTTCGCTTTTTGTATACCCTAATGTTACACCAGAGGTTGCTTTAATTCACGGGAATTCTACATGGCCAATACTGTACAGTATTATTAAACTTTGCTTGTGTGTAGTAAAATGGTGGCATACATATATATAAAAATCAAACCTTAACATCTAAAGTCCAGTGGTTACCATATGTACCACCAGGTTTAACATTCACAAATTCTACGTTCTGCCCACACAGTGTATTTATGTGTTTTGTGCTGGTTTGTATAACTGAGACGGAGTGTGTTTACTGCGCGGTACGGACTGTATTTATGTGTTTTGTGTGGATCTCAGAACAAACAGCGATTATTTCACTGTACAGCATTAACTGACTGGTTTGTATAACTGAGACGGAGTGTGTTTACTGCGCGGTACGGACTGTATTTATGTGTTTTGTGTGGATCTCAGAACAAACAGCGATTATTTCACTGTACAGCATTAACTGACTGGTTTGTATAACTGAGACGGAGTGTGTTTACTGCGCGGTACGGATTGTATTTGTGTGTTTTGTGTGGATCTCAGAACAAACAGCCATTATTTACTGTACAGCATTTAACTGATTGGTTTGTTAACGGAAACGAAGTGTGTTTACTGCGGTGGTTACGGGGCTGTATTTATGTGTTTTGTGTGGATCTCAGAACAAACAGCCATTATTTCACTGTACAGCATTAACTGACTGGTTTGTATAACTGAGACGGAGTGTTTGTTTTACTTGCGCGGTACGGACGTATTATATGTGTTTTGTGTGGATCTCAGAACAAACAGCGATTATTTCACTGTACAACATTAACTGACTGGTTTGTATAACTGAGACGGAGTGTGTTTACTGCGCGGTACGGACTGTATTTATGTGTTTTGTGTGGATCTCAGAACAAACAGCTATTATTTCACTGTACAACATTAACTGATTGGTTTGTATAACTGAGACGGAGTGTGTTTACTGCGCGGTATGAACTGTATCTTTATATGTACAGACCTAAAGCCCAGTGATTACTCTATGTACCACCACCATGCATCCGTCCATCTATCTACACCCATCCAGATCTCTCAGTAGAATGCCAAACAAAACTCATGGGAATTTCCTCTCCGCCAAAATTATCAAACTCAGGGCCATCAAGGGTAACGAGAAGTCTCCATGGAGAGGTTCTCACTAGTTCGCCAATCATCCACAAGAAGAAACTAAAAGCCAAATGTACGAGGAATAATTTCAAGAAAATTGTTCACAATCCGAACTCGAGTAATTCTGATAAAAATGATGACAGTGACTGCTGTAAAGAATGTAAGTAATACTGCTGTGTAACAAAGGAGGAATGCGACTGGATAAAATGTTCAGTCTGTAAAAAGTGGCTACATGAAAACTGCACAATTTTCACCAAAACCTGCATCTATTGTGGACGTAACAACCGTTCTGAGAATCTTAAAACACGTCAAAAATCTGCAAAGAAGTAAGAAGGATCCTCATAGTGACATAGAACATAGATTATTTTGATTACAATTTTTTACAACAAATTTATTTTTTATCTCACTATATGTGGGGCATCTTTCACCATGCACACTCCAAAGACGCCCTTTTGCACGCCTTTTTATTTTTTATTTCTGCCAGTAAATGAATTCAAATTTGCTATAAAGGAACTGACCGTTTTGAGCAGGAGACCCTACTATAACTATTACACACATAGATATAACTTTTGTTGCTATAAATAGTTCAAAAATCTGTCAGAATAAAAAGTGGAGTATCATTGCCCATCTTACTCTATAGTAACAACTGGGCTTCAAAGGTTTAACTAACTAACTAACTAACTCTATGCAGCGCAGTCCTTCTTGAGAAGCTAACAGGTCCTCAGCTAGTCAAGAAATTCCCCGCGTTTTATGGAACCCGAAAGTTCATTACCGCACTCACAATTTTAAAACAATTTTAAGGGTTACCATTTGTTTTTATTTACTGCATTTGCTACGTGTAAATTGTTCACTAGCTGACGTACAAAACTAAGTCACTTGAACTACAAAAAAGACAAAACAATTTTTTGGTTCCATAATATCAAACTTAAAACTGGAAAAGTTCCGTGGTTTTTTTAACAAGCGGATGGATATTAACTTATTTTCAGAACTCACTCCGTTTCGTTTTATCCACAGTACTCCTAACCTTAAAAGGAAAGGCTTTTTCGATGTCAGAATTCAACGCACTTGTAGTTATGCCTTTGTTTCAGGTATTTCCTCAACCGTACATCCATCACACCCTCAGACGTGATGTCCAAAGTGGCTCTAGCTTGTCTGTCCCTTATTCTTATTCTTCTTCGTACTTTACTGCTCTTCCACACTTTGACGTATCAACAATGTTGTTTCTATTGCTACAGTGCCAGACCTTAGAAGCTGAGTTTCCTAGACAGCGCAGTCTTGACGTGAATTATGTTCAACTTGTCTGTCCAGAATTGACGCAAGAGCGACAAGGTCCGGCAAGCAAAAATAAGTCAAGGTGTTAGCCAATTTTTTTAAAATTAGCATGAACTTAGAAGTAGCAAAGTGGAATGATTTCTTCTCTAGATAAAATAACGATGTCAGCCAGAGCAGAAATACTTGTCACATCGGGTCTGCGCTCTTTTGGGATATTACACAGCGTCGAGTGGTAATTCTTTACTGATGTTTGGGAACAACGTATGTGTCCCATATTAAAAGGGTAAAGAAAGTCCAAGAGGAAAAGAAACAAAAGGATTACCAGTCTACGTTGTGTAACATCCCAGAAGAGCACAGATCTCATCAACATCGCGGAGGAAGTCTCAAATCATGTCACATCCTTTGAGGTTCTACAATTAAGGTGGAAAGAATGCATTCCTTTGGGTTTTAGCATTCATCTGGGTGAAATGCCTCTCTTGAGTTTATGGGTGCCTAACCGAGTTACATTTTAGGAATTAAACTATGGACTGGGTTGTCAGTGTTTCAAATCCCGGTAAGGGAAAGAAATTTTTTTTCTACAAAAAATATCCAGACCTGCTCTGGGGCCCATACAACCCCGTTCTGAAAGTGCATCGGGGTTCTTTCTGGACAGTAAAGTGTACGGGGTATGAAGTTAACAGCTTACCTCGAACTACTGCCAAAATTAAGAATTAGTAGAGCCATACCTCTACTCCCCCTATATGCCTTCTTGGCGTGGACAGGGACAACTTTACATGTTCATGTTTCATGTTATAACTTATCCTAATTCGCTGAATAAATTTGGTTTAAAATGTAGACGTCTCAACTTCCGACTTAGGTAGTGTCTTTCAAGATCTGCACTGGAATTTTGTGTCATTTGTAAATTCAGTAACACTACGATTTTTTTAATCACAAAATCTGGCGTTATATACAGGGTTATTCAAAATGATTGTAGGGGTTTTAACAACTTGTCATACACAATACACTTTAGATAGCAGTATATGTATTTTTGTATTTAATAGAACAACACTCCAAGTTTTTGTGACATACCTTACAGGTGCTCTATATGTGCACCCTTTGTGATTCTACAAACATCAACACGATAATCGAGTTCGTTCCAAACTTTTTCTAGCATGTCAGCGGTGATGGTTTCAATGGCGGTTCTGATTCGTACCTTCAGTTCCGGGATACTTGCGGGAAGAGGAGGAACATAAACCTGATCCTTGACGTAACCCCATACAAAGAAATGACATGGGGTTGCATCTGGAGAACGAGGTGGCCAAGTTGTTAAAACCCCGACAATCATTTTGAATAACCCTGTATTATCGTGTATTCCACAGAGAGATTTTTTTTCCCACGCTTCTATTTTCCACATACTTGTAATTCCTACATATACAGGGCATACACAAAAGAATGGTGCGGTTTTCATAGTGTTCACTATTAAAACCGCACCATTATTTTGTGTATGCCCTGTATACTTGTATTAATTCTCGTATATTAATAATGTGTGTTCGATTTGAAGGACGCCTTCTGCTGTCAAAGTATCAATCACCTCAATTTGCTTAAATCGCAACGACAAGTTTTCAGCCCACGACTCCATTTTACGCCAAACAGCAGCACCCCCCATCCAACACAGCACCATGCCCCCAACTGAGGTCCTGATGTACAAGCCACAAAATTTGCCATTTCGCGCGTCTGTGCTGCTATCTTTTGACGAGTTTTGAAAATGGAGGTGCTTCGTGTATCATCAAATAAACCGTCATATGTATACTTGGTGCTATAAACTGTTACTTCTAACTAACTAACTAACTAACTAACTCCACGGAGCACAGTCCTTCTTGAGAAGCTAAAAGGTCGTCAGCTAGTCAAGAAATTCCCCGCGTTTTATGGAACCCGAAGGTTCATTACCACACTCACAAGAGCCCGCCACCTGTCCCTATCCTGAGCCATATTAATCTAGCCCATGTTATGCCATCCCACTTCTTGAAAATCCATTTTAATATTATCCTCCCATCTACACCTGGGTCTTCCAAGTGGTCTCCTTCCCTCAGGTCTCTCCACCAAAATCCTGTATGCACCTCTCCCCTCACCCATACGTGCTACATGCCCCGCCCACCTCATTCTTCTCGATTTGATCACCCGAAAAATATTTGGTGATGAGTACAGATCATTAAGTTCCTCCTTATGTAGTCTTCTCCACTCCCCTGTTACCTCGGCCCTCTTAGGCCCAAATATCCCCCTCAGCATCCTATTCTCAAACACCCTCAGCCTATGTTTCTCCCTCAGTGTGATAAGACCAAATTTCACACCCATACAAAACAACAGGCAAAATTATAAAGTGTTACTCTTAGGTCATTTATTTTCTGGGCTCAGTTTTCAGCACCCAGACCGGCTCTGGGGCACACCTAGCTCCCCTCTTCAATGAATTTCAAGGTCTCTTGAAGCTGAATACTCACATCCTTCTGGTTTCGAGGTTAAGAAGAAAGGTAACTACACCATCACACTCCCTTATGACGTCACGGCTTGTGAAAGTTCAAGTCTGCCTTTGATTTCTAATTATAATAATTACTATTATAGCCTAGTCAGTATAGTGACTATGCTAAGAGCTGGATGACTCCGGGTTCGAATCCCAGCAGGATAAAAATATTTCTGTCTTAAGAATATCCAGACCGGTGCTTGAGTCCAGGGGCGCACCGAAGGTGGAGAGGGCGCCTGGGGGTTTGCAGCCTCCACAAAAATCAAAATTAAAAAAAAAAAACGTTTTGTAGACACGATGATATTGAACGAATTACGTGATTTACTCTTCAGCCGAAATCAGCTTTTGAAAAACATCTGATGACTATTACTTTACAATTTTGAAAATTTAAATAAAAACTTTGGATGTCTTAGACAAAATTAAAAAAAAAACAAGAAGATTGGAGTTCATGATTTAAATTATGTGATTGAGTCACGGAACATGTAGTTATGTTCTTACGTATATGAATGCAGATGCAAACAATGTTATGTTATACATACGACATGATCTTTTATAACATGACTTTTAAAACTAAATATAAATTATGTATAGCCTCAGGGTCAGCCCCCCCACTAAAAAATTCTGGGTGCCCACCTGCTTGGGTCCACCCAGCCTTCTAGTTACTGGGTACAGAGGTCCTTTTCCAGCAGTAGCGGAAATATTAATTTGACAACTCGCCTCCTTATGAGTTAAGAACGAATGGAGCTAAATCTCTACTCCCCCCCCCCCCCCCCCTCTGTAAGCCTTCATAGCGTGGGCACGAACAACTTTACCTCGTCCTTTTCATTACAAGTAACATTCGCTTTACAGTTGCAATGTTTTGGAGCACTGCTGTACCTCTCATTATAATAACATTCCATCTGAATTCCTATGAAATTCGTGATTCCCTTGTAACGACGTCGCTCCAAAACAAGAGTGACTCGTTCTCATACAATTAAAGTCAGTTAAAACGCGGTCTAGATTCTACTATCAAGGAGAACAGAGCTTAATTTTAACATTTGCGAACTTTACTCTGAAAACCGCGAAACTTGCCACATCACAGGCGCAACTAACTCACAGACACATTCCGATATAAATTGAAAATGGAGGAAATTCTCTTCCAAGCGTAATGCTTGCGTGTGTAGCGATTCTGTATTACTAGCAATGTTTCATACAGGGGTGTTAAAACATCAGTTGTGAGACGTAAATTCATTTGTATCTCAAAAAAAAGCATCTTCTTTTGATCTGTACCGCTTCTACGTGTCCTTCGCAAACACTGCACAAATTAAAGCATAATTATGTCTTAGAAATTATGCGGCTGGTAATGACGAAACCTTGTTACCTGCTGGTCTACACTGAAATTTATTGGGAGAATTATTTTGTATCATGAAATGTTTTACTTGACGTTTAAATCGGCCTGTCACACTAAGCACTAAACTGAGTAAAACCACGAAAAACTGAAGAATAGTCAGTCTCAAGCTTCAGGCTTGACAGTTAAATGTATGACTGAGAACAAGAGGTGTTACAGCGCGTGTACAATATCGACAAGGTCAACAATCTGACCTTGGTCAGAAAACATGCCGAAACATGTAGTATAAAATTAGAATAAAAGTTATTCTTAAAGTTGGTTTGTTCGGAACGTATAATTACCTTGATAAAATAAAAACCCTACGGGATGACGACAACTAAGGTTATGTCGTAAGTACAAATATAACGTAACATTATTTGCAACTGCATTTAAATACATTCAAACATAATTTCATGTTCCAAGCCTCACTCACATAATTTAAATCACAAATCATTCTTGATTTTTTATTTATTTTTCAAAATTCCAATATTCTGGTCATCAACCGATTTCAGTGGCTGATTTTGGCCTAAGGGTAAATCACTTAAAACTATTGAAAATATCGTGTCCACAAAATCTGTGTTTTCTTAAAATTTCGATTTGTGGTGGCTCCAGCACTGCAGCCTCCTCTGTTTTTTTTTGGGGGGGGGGGGGCGCCTTCTGTGTAAAACTTTTAGTTCTTTTACTAGACCTCATAAATGTATTTCTAACTGCTTGATTCAAATGTACTGCAGTCATCAGGCTATAAAAATCGTTCGTAACTTGATGGTAGTTTTTCTTCCTACAACTATGGACCAAAGGTTTATTGTCTGTCCCTAAATATTTAAAATAATTATGGTACAATTGTACTGATAAACCTGCCTGTCAATCATAAAGTCATACAAAACTGCATTACTAATTAACTTTTAAATTTTGAGTATCGTCCTATTGGCCGTTAATATTAACATATAAACTAATCTCCTCCTAATATTTGTCGGTACATTTTTCATTACCTTAAGGTATTTCCTCACCAGTGTCTTGTGCACTTTTCTTGGTTTGGTCGATGAATTGTGCTATTTAAAAATTTCTTTGCCAACTCTCATGTGGATAAATTTGGAGGTCCTTTTCCCTTCATCTATATATATATATATATATTTAAGCATTTAGTCGAGGTGTTTTAAGTCTTTAGTTTTCCTAATTATATATCACACTGTCGGTGGTTTTTTTTATAGTAGATTGCGGAAATCAAAATCGCTTTTTTCACACCAATTCCAATGTATTATTCATAAATAAACCCATTATTAGAATTGATTAACTCACACCAACAAATGCAACAAAACATTATTGGCAGCCAATAATTTACGAATTACATCACAGCATGTAGTTCAATATAATATACCACACTGTTTTACTATTAATTTTAGCAATGTAACAGCGCTACTATTGTACAATTTTATACAATTTTATACAAAGTGGTAATAACGAATACTGAAGCAACTGTTCTGATGTAACCTAAGCACATTGTTCTATGTACAAACTCCAAAGAACCCCCCCTGATGATGGCAATATAGTTGCCGAAATGCGTATTGGGGAAAACTTTTAATAAAGAAATCAGTGACAAAACTTGTTTTGGTGCATTTGTTGGTGTGAGTTGATCAATTGTACAAAAATGCACGGTGAATACAACGTGAAGTTCCATTATTAGAAGCTATAGAATCTGAGCTATTGAACTCAACTTTAAGTAAAGAAATTTTGAAAGAGAAACAGATGTTTCGCCTTATATCCAATGATGTGTAAGTTTCATATTTGGAATCTTGTCTTGAGATGAAGTCTCTTCCCTTTGTGTAAAGCAAAGAGGATATTTCCATGGGAATGTTAAATATCTACTACTGAATAGCTTCTGTTGGCTACTGACAGATGACGGAAGTATTTTCAACAGTCATCTAACCACAATGGATAACTTCCGTGTTTAAAATGCCAGTAAGTCAGATGTACTCTAAGACGCAGGCAGTTAGTAAGAATGTTTTTTTTAACTCAATATCCCAGCTGTAGTCAGATATATATAATATATAAATATATATGTATATATATATTTACACTATGTACTTTGGTTCAACGAGAATAATGATGTGGAATCTATATCGAATCGTTCATTAAAACAAGACATTTAGTATTGTTCATTGTACAATATCACTCACAGATTCACTTGCGTATGATTGTCACACAAAACAAAAGCAATATATACTTCACACAACAAAGAAACAACTTGTCAAACGTTGAGGGCATCAGTTTTTAAAACATAATAATCTGTACCTACACGATGTAAGAACAAGACGTATTAAGGCTACACCCGAGCGTATTTTACTGAGTGTCAGTGGCGTGCAGACACCAGTTATCTTCTAGGGTTCTGAAAATGGCATTATTAATTATGCATAGAGTGAATTCTGAGATGATTCGGTTACTAACAGAGTACTTAAAGTACAAAAATGTAAATAAATAACCTTCAGATATGATATCCAGCGGATATTATATATGTTAAATATAATTTCTAAGGCACATAAATTGCTTTGTGTTGTTAAAAATAAAGGTCGTGGAATTTAACCCTTTAAAGCCCAGTGGTTGCATTGTGTACCACCAGGATTAACACTAAAATATTATAAGTTCCGCTCACAATTCTTTTATATATTTTCTATGGATCTCTGAATAAACAGCGATTATTTCACTGTACAACATTAACTGATTGGTTTGTATATTCGAGACGGAGTGCGTTTACTGCGCGGTACGGACTGTATTTGTGTGTTTTGTGTGGATCTCAGATCAAACAGCGATTATTTCACTGTACAGCATTAACTGACTGGTTTGTATAACTGAGACGGAGTGTGTTTACTGCGCGGTACGGACTGTATTTATGTGTTTTGTGTGGATCTCAGAACAAACAGCGATTATTTCACTGTACAGCATTAACTGACTGGTTTGTATAACTGAGACGGAGTGTGTTTACTGCGCGGTACGGACTGTATTTATGTGTTTTGTGTGGCTCTCAGAACAAACAGCGATTATTTCACTGTACAACATTAACTGACTGGTTTGTATAACTGAGACGGAGTGTGTTTACTGCGCGGTACGACTGTATTTATGTGTTTTGTGTGGATCTCAGAACAAACAGCGATTATTTCACTGTACAACATTAACTGACTGGTTTGTATAACTGAGACGGAGTGTGTTTACTGCGCGGTACGGACTGTATTTATGTGTTTTGTGTGGATCTCAGAACAAACAGCGATTATTTCACTGTACAACATTAACTGACTGGTTTGTATAACTGAGACGGAGTGTGTTTACTGCGCGGTACGACTGTATTTATGTGTTTTGTGTGGATCTCAGAACAAACAGCGATTATTTCACTGTACAACATTAACTGACTGGTTTGTATAACTGAGACGGAGTGTGTTTACTGCGCGGTACGGACTGTATTTATGTGTTTTGTGTGGATCTCAGAACAAACAGCGATTATTTCACTGTACAACATTAACTGACTGGTTTGTATAACTGAGACGGAGTGTGTTTACTGCGCGGTACGGACTGTATTTATGTGTTTTGTGTGGATCTCAGAACAAACAGCGATTATTTCACTGTACAACATTAACTGACTGGTTTGTATAACTGAGACGGAGTGTGTTTACTGCGCGGTACGGACTGTATTTATGTGTTTTGTGTGGATCTCAGAACAAACAGCGATTATTTCACTGTACAACATTAACTGACTGGTTTGTATAACTGAGACGGAGTGTGTTTACTGCTCGGTACGGACTGTATTTATGTGTTTTGTGTGGATCTCAGAACAAACAGCGATTATTTCACTGTACAACATTAACTGACTGGTTTGTATAACTGAGACGGAGTGTGTTTACTGCGCGGTACGGACTGTATTTATGTGTTTTGTGTGGATCTCAGAACAAACAGCGATTATTTCACTGTACAACATTAACTGACTGGTTTGTATAACTGAGACGGAGTGTGTTTACTGTGCGGTATGGACTGGATCTTTAAATATAATTCAGGTTAATCTAAATCTCTAAAGGGTTAAAGGACGTGATCAAATTACAGAAAAATAGTTACTGAAAATAAAGTAATTTGACAATGAATAGAATTTACTATATGGGATGCAGTGTTCATTCATACATTTATTCCGTAGGCTGTCAACAAAGGAAAACATGGAGAAACCAACTGTAATGAAAACGGAAAGAGCCAGGTAAGGGGGGACGAGAGGTTATAGCTCCACTCATTCTTAAAATTGGCATTGAATAACAATGATGGTTCATTCTTACCACCCTCCCGCTTTACCTCCAGGGCTCCCGGTGTCGAATAAGAACTTGGTTGAGCCGTAGCGCCCTTCTGTACGTTTTAGAGGGAAAAAATCTCTTATCTCTGCCAAAATTCGAGCTCCAAATATCCGGATCGTAGCCTAGTTACTATACCAACTGCGCTATTTATTCTGAAACAAGTATTATAGACATACGAGAGTGTAAACTGGATAGTGTGACGTAACACAGAGACATATGGCGAGATCTGTTGGTAACGACAGTGAACTACTGGTTTGCGCAACAGAAGGGAATTCACTGAAGACCTGAGCTGCGTGTACCGTCTCAAGAAGCATTTCGCTCCATGATGATAGGTGGATGATTTCTTGTTGTTCACAATTAACCTGCTGATCTTGCCGTGCCATGGCTCAGGCGGTTAGTCGCCGGGCTCTTACCGCGGAGGACCGGTTTCGATCCCGGGTCAGTCCATGTGGGATTTATGGTGGACAAAGTGGCATTGGGACAGGTTTATCCCCCGTACTTCGGTTTTTCTCCTGTCAATTTCATTCCACCGTTACTCCGTTACACGGAAAAATAGAAAAAACTTCATCACAGGGTTGCACAATAAGCATTAGGTCTGCGGTGATTTCGTAGCTTCTGCTGCGGGGCCCTTCACGTAAAAATACCTGCTGATTATATGTAACTGGTTGACAGATCTGGAGTGAATGCCTTATCCTGACATCTAATAGGGACTAATGAGAGAAGAGTTTTTTTTATTTATATTTTATTTATTATTACATTTAATGAGGGAAGGTCAAAAAGCAAAATTTGAAATGACTTCCTTTCGAAATTGTGTTGCCATATGGTCACTGAATGAAAAACACAAGAAAATAAGTCAAAGCAAATTAAAAAAAAGTACATTTATTTCAAGCAAAATGTCTGCACACCGCTGAAATCCAGTAAATAATTTGCATATAGAACCCACCCCGGTTGAAGCATTCGTGCCACGCCCCGGTTCATGTGTGTACACAAAAGCACCTCATTAAAGCATTGCCCCATTGTTATATCATCATTATCTGCCGTACACATATGCCTTTTTTGTAGGCTACCTCGATACAGAGAGGGTTCTCTTCCATTTGTTATGCTACGCCCTTAGAGCGCATGCGTGGCGACGCACAGACTGGTCGGCTGCCCTGAGGTGTTTGACCGATTGTCTCAAATTCATTAAGTTATTGCTGAAAAAACACTTGGTTTGTGTGTAAAACTACTGTTAATGCAGACTTTCAAAATTACCTTCAATATTCAGATATTTTTGTCGATTCTATGCAATTTAAACTGGCTGAGACTGAAAAATGTGGAAGTAGTTTGCTATTCAATGCTCCCAGATTTTCGAAATGGGATTGCTTTTTGAGGTTTACAAGTTTAGCCTGTTTACTGTTCTGGTAACAGCAGCATATAGACGAAAATGGGAATAGAGAATTGGTGGAATTATACAGAAAGGAAAAATGACGTAGTATTCGGAGACAAACTTGTCTCAGTGGCACTTTATCCATCACAAAACTCATGTGGACTGCCAGGAATAGAACACGGGCCTATTCAGTGAGAAGACGGCGACTAACAGCATGAAACCTGGCACGGTGATTTTGAGATTGAAATTCATCTAAACTCTATATAAAGACTCAGTCCGTACCGCGCAGTAAACACATTCCGTCTCAGTTATACAAACCAATCAGTTAATACTGTACAGTGAAATAATCGCTGTTTGTTCTGAGATCCACACAAAAACATAAATACAGACCGTACCGCGCAGTAAACACACTCCGTCTCAGTTATACAAACCAGTCAGTTAATGCTGTACAGTGAAATAATCGCTGTTTTGTTCTGAGATCCACACAAAACACATAAATACAGTCCGTACCGCGCAGTAAACACACTCCGTCTCAGTTATACAAACCAGTCAGTTAATGCTGTACAGTGAAATAATCGCTGTTTGTTCTGAGATCCACACAAAACACATAAATACAGTCCGTACCGCGCAGTAAACACACTCCGTCTCAGTTATACAAACCAGTCATTAATGTTGTACAGTGAAATAATCGCTGTTTGTTCTGAGATCCACACAAAACACATAAATACAGTCCGTACCGCGCTGTAAACACACTCCGTCTCAGTTATACAAACCTGTCAGTTAATGTTGTACAGTGAAATAATCGCTGTTTGTTCTGAGATCCACACAAAACACATAAATACAGTCCGTACCGCGCAGTAAACACACTCCGTCTCAGTTATACAAACCAGTCAGTTAATGTTGTACAGTGAAATAATCGCTGTTTGTTCTGAGATCCACACAAAACACATAAATACAGTCCGTACCGCGCAGTAAACACACTCCCTCTCAGTTATACAAACCAGTCAGTTAATGTTGTACAGTGAAATAATCGCTGTTTGTTCTGAGATCCACACAAAACACATAAATACAGTCCGTACCGCGCTGTAAACACACTCCGTCTCAGTTATACAAACCTGTCAGTTAATGTTGTACAGTGAAATAATCGCTGTTTGTTCTGAGATCCACACAAAACACATAAATACAGTCCGTACCGCGCAGTAAACACACTCCGTCTCAGTTATACAAACCAGTCAGTTAATGTTGTACAGTGAAATAATCGCTGTTTGTTCTGAGATCCACACAAAACACATAAATACACTCTGTGTGGGCAAATTGCGCCGTTTTAAAGTGTTGCAGCGAGAGACACCACTGGGTTTGAAGGAGCTCAAGAAATTTTTAGGCGAATTTACGATTTGAAACTCAGGACATAGAACAGCGAATTATTTCTATAAAGTAAAGTTATTTCATCGATTCACATATTGGCCTTATTTCTCACGTTTGGATGTAACGTAACGTTAATTTGAATATGACATTATCGTAAAAAATACATCACTTCCAATAATACACTTTTGAATTTCGGCTTCCAATATAGGTTCAATAATAAAACATTTCCTATATAATAACAATTAAATAACAGTTTATTACAACGTTAAATGCAGTTTCATATGTTCCACTCTTTTTCGTCGTAATCCCCGGCAACATTAATTCATTTATCCCATCTTCGTAAGAGTTAAACAATTTTGTTTGCAATATAAAACGGCCCTTGCATTCGCAACCATTAACAAATAGCCAATTCCACTTCCTCATTATTTTGGAAAAAGCGACTGCCCGAAAGATGTTTTAGTATCTAAAATCAGTTCCTTCACTTGTGCTGCGTTCATATGCGTCCTTGATACACTGCACCGACCGGTGCGATCATTATCATGGATATCCGTTCTGTCATTTTCGAATTTTCTGCATCATTTCTGACATTATGCACTCGCATTAAGCCGTTACAATATTCCTGTATCAACTGGCGGTGAATTCCGATGGGGGGAAACATGCTTAGCCTTTAAAACAGAATCACACTATGAAATTCTTAGCTGGACCAAGTTGCTTATTCTCATGCCATTACACGCCAACTTATCTTTTGAATATTATCGTACTGACTGAAACTTGTACCATCTGACGCATGTTATTCCTACAAAAACACCGAAAAATAAAATGCTTCATTCATATCAACGTGGGCCAGGATAGCTCAGACGGTATAGCGACTCGCTACGGGCTGGACGGTCCGGGGATCAAATCCCGGTTGGGGCGAGATTTTCCGCACCCGTCCAGATCGGCCCTGGGGCCTACACAGCCTCCCATATAATGGGTACCGGGTCTCTTTCCCGGGGGGAAAAGCGGCCGGGGCGTGGCGTTGACCACCCACCCTCATCCGGTGCCAGGGTTAAAGAAAGAGTAGAGCTATACCCCTACTCCCCTTCTGGGCCTTCATGGCCTGTTCTAGGGCGAAATTTAGTTTTACGTTCATTTACATAACATTTTCAGGTTAGTGCCTAGGGGCGGGATGACCGAAGTATCGTGGTTCGATTTCCGACAGCAGCAAGACATCCAGCCGTCTCCGGATACATCCACCTTTCTATTCAATGGTCACGGAGGGTCCCTGGGTGTAAAGCGGTCGGGACGTCAAGCTAACCATCCACCTCCATCTAGTGCCGAGATTAAGAACACGTGGACCTACACCTGTTGGTCTGCACGTGTCTTCATGGCGCGTAAAGGGACAACAGTACTTCGCTTTATTTGTTATTGTAATGTTTATCGTGGTCTAAAAAGGAAAGACGATTCTACAGGGTGATTCGGGAGGAAAGGCCAATAATGTGGAAGGGGGAGTAACGGTCGTTGTGAGAAAAAAGTACGTATGAAAGTGTGTCTAATTCTGAAGTTTATCGAGATATGGCCACCAGGATTTCCAGAGCTAATTCCATTTGATTTTAGTTTGTGGGGTTGGTTGTTTACAAAATAAAGGTGGATACACAAGACGAATTGCTCGCTCGCATTTTGGATGCTGTTACCTGCATAAAGAAACGTGAAGATCAACTGAGACGAACAACACGCGACCTTGGCACACGAGTTGCAAAGTGCATTGAGGTTGACGGTAGGATTTTGGAACATTTATTGTGAACTGTAACATATTTGTCATTTCTGTGTAACAAATTTGTCATTTAAACATTAAATTAAAATTAAAATAACATTACGTGTAAGAAATTCCTCTTTATTTGTTACCATTCAAAATGCTGTTTTTTTTATATTTGTAGATTCAAACAGCTCTATCTCGGTAACCATTTAGAATTAGACACGTGTTTATACGAACTTCTTTTTTCACAATGACCGATATTATAATCTCCCAAGTTATTGACCTAGCCTCTTGAATCACCCTGTATAACTGACATGACGGCTTAAACTCACGTTGTTGGAGATTCATGAAGATTTATTAGAGCAGTTGTAGCAAACAGTCGTGCTTATAGCGGATTTCTTCATTTCCTGATCAAAACACAAAATTTTTTTAGTTTGAAAAATTTTGAACTTCCATTTTTTAGCAGGTACATTTCGCCTTCCTTGAGCTCGTATATAAAACGAACCGCTTAGACTCTACGTTGTTTCGCGGCACATAAAGGATATTTATGGAAATTAGATCTGTATGTATACGAAGACTTTCAAACAAAGCAACAGAACACATTTCCACACCACTAATGTAACCGAATATTAATTAGTAGACGCAGTGTTCCGATACACTGAAAGGCACTTACCGGAGTGTTTTAACAGCAATTGCTATGGATCATGCAACAAGTTAAACGAATGACGTGTCTAAACTCCGGCTTGTTGTAATCAAAGAAACACTGGCGAGAGACTGCTACTTACTTGAACAAGCATCTGCTGACGTTAAATGTGACGTCAGGATGGAGCTAGAAGCTAGATTCAGAACATGTCAATGATTTACAGTCTACAAGCTTTGAATTTACTACATCCGTATGGTTGAGGTAAGGTAAAGGTACATATCACCCTAGAACAAGCCATGAAGGCTCAGAGGGAGAGTAGATGTATAGCTTTACTCTTTCTTTAATGTCATCGCTAGATAGGGGTGGGTGGTCAATGCCACGTCCCGGCCGCTTTACCTCAGGGAATGACCAGGTAACTCATTGTACAGGAGGCTGAGTGGGTCCCAGGGCCGGTCTGGACAGGTGCTGAAAATCTAGCCCCCAATCGGGATTCTATCCCCGGATCGTCCAGCCCGTAGCGAGTCGCTATACCGACTAAGCTATCCCGGTCCAGTATGGTTGAGGATTCAGGATTTCCGGGAACTGACGCTGTATCGCTTCGTAAGTCGTCCCAGACGTTTCGAAAGAAGGTAATACCATCCTGTTCATTGTTTAACAAGTTCAAAAAGACTTCATAACCTAGCGACACTGTGACATATTCCGGTAAACCTACACCCTCGATTTTCAACCGGTGGTCGAAGAAAGAATATTAATAGTCTTTTTTGGTACTTGATGTGTGTTTTGCCCCCCGCAAATATTAAAAAAAAAAGGAAAGAAATAAGATATTATAACGGGTAAGGAAGGATGATGATTTGGTCCATGAACACTGTGCATTACGCTATTTATTTATACGTAAATTTAAATAAAGAAGAGTTGTATAAAACATAACAATATTCATATTCCCTTTGTATTTCATTATTAGTGTTTTTAACCTTAATTATTATAACCTAGATCCCATGTGGCTTCAATCTTCCTTGTACTTATTTTATTCCAGTCACCGCACACGCACAGCCTTGAAAAGACATACACAGTGGCATCACATCACACAAGAAATGGAATACGGAGTCGAATAAAACTACGCCAGTAGTTCCGTAAAAAAGTGAATATTACGAACAGCCCAAAACTTTTAAAACATTTTTAAAACAGTTTTTTAAACATACATCTACGTGAGATTTTAAGATTCTAATAGACTACAGTACACATCGTACAATTTTAAAAGAGTTTTGAACTTCATTTACCTATGGTTTTTTATATTTTAACAGACTATTGTACATATTGTGTATTTGTTTTTAATTTGTAAATAATTGGTAGCACACGACAACCCCTGAAGATGGAACCTTAGAGTTCCGAAACACGTGTAGGGTGAGGGGAAATAGGCCATAATAAAAGTGGTAATATAGTGCATTAGTCGGTTTTATTATTTGATTAGAAAATGCACGGTGTTAATACTGTGAAATTTATTTTATTCCAGTTTGTGTAACAGAGTTACGATAATTTTGCTGTGAACAAAGTACAGAGAGAAGAGCAGCACGCACCGGCCAATGTATCCTGCAGCTACCGGTAATTGCAAGCGGAATGATGCTTTGTCGACTTTGAAAATGATCGATAGGTATCGAGTTAAAAGCCAAGGTCGGAGAACAGATCGGTCTTCATCTATAGCTAACAGCATCTCAGTAAGAATTTGGTGGGTTTATAGCAGCATGGACTGCCAAACTTCCATTTAATGAATTTTAAATTTTTTTTTTTCCACTTTTGCGTAAAATGTTATCTTCACCAGCGGAATTAGCTATCTAGCAAACTATTTCTTTTCCGCATAAGAGAATTTTCCGAAACTTAAAGCTGAAACACCCAACTGTAAATAGCATGATATTACAAGTGATTAAAAAAGCAACACAAAGCAGATAATGAAATAAAGTTTGAAAAAACCAAATAATTCTACTGCCCTACATGTTTCGACACTACAAGACCATCTTCAGGGAGAACAAAAAATGTTACTAGAAAATCGTTAATTTGTAAAACATGTATACGCATAATTAAGCTCAATTGCTACATGCTATTCAATAAATAGTTACATTGTACAATATTTTACATTTTAACACAAAAGGCCAATACTGGTTTTTTGTAAAAGGTATATATATATATATATATATATATATATATATATACCTTGTTGGAGTTACGTATTTATGACAATATTGTTGACACAGCTATACTACCATTGGGCAGAGAATACGAGTATGTGTATGATATAAATATCATAAATTGGCTGTAACATTACACGTACACAGCTAGGTAAAAACGTATATACACACACATACATACACACATACACACATACATACACACACATACATACACACATACACACATACATACTTACATACATACATTAATACGTACAAACATATATATACACATACATACATACATACATACATAGTACATACATACATTAATACGTACAAACATACAGGGCATACACAAAAGAATGGTGCGGTATCAATTGAATAAACCATATAAACCGCACCATTCGTTTGTGTATGCCCTGTGTATATACACACATACATACATACATACATAGTACATACATACATTAATACGTACAAACATATATATACACATACATACATACATACATAGTACATACATTAATACGTACAAACATATATATACACATACATACATACATACATACATAGTACATACATACATTAATACGTACAAACATATATATATACACATACATACATACATAGTACATACATACATTAATACGTACAAACATATATATACACATACATACATACATAGTACATACATACATTAATACGTACAAACATATATATACACATACATACATACATACATACATACATACATACATACATAGTACATACATACATTAATACGTACAAACATATATATACACATACATACATACATACGTACATAGTACATACATACATTAATACGTACAAACATATATATACACATACATACATACGTACATAGTACATACATACATTAATACGTACAAACATATATATACACATACATACATACATACATACATACGTACATAGTACATACATACATTAATACGTACAAACATATATATATAGACATACATACATACATACATACATACATACATACATCATAGTACATACATACATTAATACGTACAAACATATATATACACATACATACATACATACATACATACATACATACATCATAGTACATACATCATAGTACATACATACATTAATACGTACAAACATATATATACACATACATACATACATACATAGTACATACATACATTAATACGTACAAACATATATATACACATACATACATACATACATAGTACATACATACATTAATACGTACAAACATATATATACACATACATACATACATACATACATACATACATACATAGTACATACATACATTAATACGTACAAACATATATATACACATACATACATACATACATAGTACATAGATACATTAATACGTACAAACATATATATACACATACATACATGCATAGTACATACATACATTGATACGTATAAACATATATATACACATACATACATACATACACAGTACATACATACATTAATACGTACAAACATATATATACACATACATACATACATACATATATACATACATATACACATAATACATACATACATACATGCACATTTTTCTAACCATCTCAAGCTCACTCCAGAGTCAAGCCGCGAGACACAAAGACTTGTATGTAGCTCTAAAGGCAAGAGTTGTTTTCTAAACGGCAATATAACAATGCCACATGTACCCATCCTTATATTCACGCCCCGGGCGATAAGCAGGCAGGAGCCTTTCACCATAATTCAAACACTGACGCAACACACAGGAATTTTAATAATCTGTTCTCTTATAATGGAGTGCACTTAGCTTCAAATCTGCGCTCCAGTGCACCCACCCAAAAGTATTGTTAAAATTATTTTGTGAGATGATATATAGTAGGTCACGCAAAGTGTATATGAGAGGTTAACGTCTTTCTTCGTTAAACCTACAAATGGTACGAAATTACGTTAATTGTAAGCTTAGACAGAATTGGCTGGGAAGTTCTGCACTTTTCTTTAATTTTCAAAATTCAGACAGAAGTAACAGAAATTTTTTTCCGTTTCTATTCTGTCTAATTTTCTAACCTGTACTTTTATTATTGAATCGTCGTAGACCCTAAACTTCTAATTGCCAAGTAGGTAGCCTACGGTATTCGCATTTTGAGAAAGTGTTAAAAAAATCAGACATATATTGCGGAGAAATATTTTCGACAAAAGAAAATGGGAAGGCCATTTTCTTAAGCAAATGTTGCGGTGTAGTTTGGTAAAATTGAAGGACGTTTCGGTGGAATCTTCCGCAGAAACCTGCTGGTTTCAGCAGATCCCTACTAAATATCGGTAATTTTGTAATAGACAACACACGTCATAGTCTCTAAGTCGGTAATCCTGTCACCGCTGTAAGAGACTCAAATCGGTCCCATCTTCACAGGTCAATATGATCGTGAAGATGGGACCGATACGTTGTCCCGAAACGTCGGTAAATAATTACCACACGACGCCGTGTAATTACCCAGAAGACCACAGATTACATCAACATCGCGGCGGAAGCCTGAAATCAAGGTTACTAATCCTTATGTTGCACTATTTTGAATCACTCTGTATATACAGGATGTTTCGCAACTTGATATCTTAAGTTTACGAGATTATTCCTGAGCTCGTTCTTAGACATAAATATCACATAAACACCCCATACGATTCTCAAAGGCTACTAGATTTATCATTATCAGGATTTTAAAACTAATAAATGACCAGCAACAACTCCTTCAGTTTACTATCCCAGGGTCCAAGAATGTGCTACAGACTATGGAAATGTTTCAAGCGAGACGCCTCCTAACCCAGCTGAGAGTTGGACTTGGTGTCTCCCAAATGCAATTCGACATTGCTGTCACCAGCCCAGTCCTGATAATAGCAACGTTACCGAAATTCGTAAAAAGAGACAAATGAGGGAGATTTACCTTCAAGAGGCAATATCAGTTAGATAATGCCGAAAGGGTCAACTTCTATGTAAAGTTCAATTTTTGTACATACATATATATTATATATATGTTCCATAAGTTTATTGTCATGTATTCCTTCTAACAGGCCTATCTCATTGGTATTTTCGATCTGCGGAGACAAGGAAATTGTTACGAGACTTGAGACTCTCTGAAAAGTGCTTCTGAAATATCGGGTCTTCTGGGGTGTGATGCCGTGTTGTTTGGTGAGTGTAACCTGATGTTTTGAAGAAATAAATTGCCATTCATTTTAAGGGTTATGCAGTCCAAAACGTGGACTTGAATCCTCATGGATATCTTTGTAAATAAAATGAAGGATTTATGTTTTCAAGTAGTTGAAAATGAAATGACTCTCTCTGTTATGAAACGTGTAGTTTTTGGTGGTACCTGTAGGCTACATCTTAGGGGGGTATACATGACGGCTTAAAATATATTTTCTGGAGCGTAATAAAGTATAGTATCCATGCCATATAACATTTTAGTTAAGGAACCTTATTTGACAAGGAGTAAAGTATTGATAAATACAGGGTTATTCAAAATGATTGTCGGGGTTTTAACAATAAACCAATTGAACCAATGAGAATATACGGGGATGTCGCCGAACAAATGTTAATATACATAAACCATAACCAAATTTCATCTAAATCAGTCAAATAATTTTAGAAGTAGCACACACGTCCAGACTTGGCCGACCTATTAACTTTGCTGTTTTTTTGTTCTTGGTGCGAAGGAAAGCATAAGAGACGCCGTTAAATGTGAAGTCCGGTGAGGCTTCAGATGTGACGCTGTATTGAGACCTACGTACCGGCATAACCACAGGGGAAGTATTGATCCTACGGACAGTGCGAGACTGGAATTCCAAAAACTTGCAAACAGCTCCGTCTTTTCCACGTTTCGCAAGACTATAAGAGTACTCTGTCCCAGTGTGCATAGTCCTATATCTAGTAAACTACAAACGCATATATGGGGAGTAGAGGTATATCTCCAATCATTCTTATACTCGGTACTAAATGGGGGAGTGGTCAACTTCACACCCTAACAATTTTACCCCCAGGAAAGAACTCCGGTACCCATTAAACAGGCACTGCGCTACAAGCCGGAAGGTCGCGGGTTCGATTCCCGATACTTTCATTGGAATTTTTCATTGACATAATCCTTCCGGTCGCACTATGACCCTGGGGTCGACTCAGCCTCTAACAGAAATGAGTACCAGGAATATTTCCTGGGGGGTAAAGGCGGCCGGTGCATAGGGTTGATAACCTTACATCTTCATGTGCCGATTATCTAGAAATCTGGGAGCCTCAGCCTCCTGGAACCCTAAGGGCCTGTCCAGGCCTGTAATAGGATTGCTCTACCTTTAGCTTTTACCCATTAAATAGGAGGTTGGGTGGGCCCCAGAGACGGTCTCGGAATTCTAACCCCAGATCGCCCAGCATAGTTACTGTACCGAGTACGCCATCCCGGTTCCTTTACATGCTATTGAAATAAATTATCCGCATGGAAGGTTGTCCTTTTGAGAAGCTAACGGTCACTTATTTGGTCAAGATATCCTCCGCACATTACGGTACGTAAGTACAAATTTAAAGGTAAAGGTCGCCCCTTGACATACCTGTCCAAGCACATAAAAAAGACGGAGATATAATCCAAACTATTCTCAACCTCGGCGGTAGAACGGGGTGGGTGTCAGCTCCACGACCCGGCCGCTTTATCTCCTGGAAATACCCGGTACCTACTGTGCAAGAGGTTGGGTTGGCCACGAGTTCTATATCGATGGCACGAAAAATCTCGCCTCCCACCGGGATTCGATCACCGGACAGTCCAGCCCATACCAACTACTCATCCCGCCCGCCATTGTACAGCCGTACCGTGCTCAAAACACCATAAAAATGTCCTCCAAAATTAATATAAGTAATCACCAGATAACCTTTCCTTAAGATGCATAATAATGTTATCATTTCGTACAACACGGTAAATAAATATTTATCAGTTACTGCAATATCTCAACAATAATAACAGCCAGTATCCGATGGATGACACGAAAATGGCCTTACAAGGTCGAAACATGTAGTCAACTATCCAAAATCGTATACAGAATTTCTTCTAAAATGAAGTAGCATCAAGTCAATTTATTGTAGTATAAATACGTATTAATCTCCGGTTAATGTAATAAACGGCTTTTGGTTATTGAGTGTTGAGCCCTTAAAAATATGCAACAACCTAAGGAGAAGGAGTAAGTCACACATCCTTTGTGTTAAATATACAAAGAACAAATAAGTATCTGTCAAAAACAACATATATTTGATACAGAGCATCTAAAAACGGCTACAACTTAACCAACTTAACTGTTTGGGCACTACAAAACCGGTCTGATTCTCCCTGCCGCGGGCAGGTAGAAAAACACGGGACAGACGAGTTTTATGTTAAATCAGTTTTGCCTGAGGATGGGGACGGAGCTAGTCCCCGAAACGTTGTATTCAAACGAATTGACGCGGCTGTGCGCCCGAGAAGACTATATTGAAACGGCTACATGTTTCGGCTTAATTAAACTCGAAGTATGTACCTGTTGATTCTCTGTATAAAACACACTCTGTGTTATGTGTGACGGATATTTATTCGACCTTTTATTTACAAAGTGGCTTCTATCTACCAATCCAGACGGTGTCATATGCAAGAGGGAAAAAAAAAACTTTATACTGACCGCCGTGAGACATATGTCTGATTTAGGAAATGTATACCTTAAATAGCACTTAGTAGAGTACGTGTAAAATTTCAATCATGCCACTACATAAAATTTATACAAAACACTCACGCATGTCAGTTATGTTACTATAAATGAACAGGCGAGTAGCTGAGCACAGTGGGAATTATTTAATTTATGGCAAAGGGGTGGGGGGTATACCGTGTTAAAGGCTTCGTTTGCTCAACACCCTTATTCAAAAAACAACGTTCTGAAAATTATAAAGTCAAAAGGATACAGGTAGAAGATGAGGTAATAGATATAAGCGGTTGGTCAATTTCTCCATGCTACTGTCACTTGGTGGGGGGGGGGTCAGGGGTTCGTCCCCCGCTGTTTGATAAATTCCTCCGCGAGTCAGCGAGGGGCCACAATGGAGCCGAGTAGGGGTCAACTTAGACCCCATCGGAGTACCTTTCATTTGTTAGCTACAGAAACCATTTGTCTCATTCTACACATGAGGGTATGTCTTGTACCAACTTGACGGACTCAAAATCGAAGCACTACATTTCGTACGGTCTGTGTGGGAGGTCCAAGGACGAATTGTTACCGGAAGAATTGGTTACTGCTTGAACAGTAAGTAAATAATAATTTCATATTCATTACTTCTCTTACGTATTGTGTTTCTTATGCACAACGGTCTTGGGTTCGAAACCCGACAGGAAAACTTCCAGATCTAGTCTGAGGAAAAAACATCCTCCTATCCAATGGGTACTGGGGTTCTTTCTCAGGGGTAAAGCGGTCACAGTGTGAAGTTGAGCACTCAACTCCATACAGCGCAGAAGTTAGAATGTGTGGAGTTATACGCTTTTTCTCCCTATATGACTGCATGACCTGGACAGAAACAACTCTGTAACAATTCACGACTAGAAATCTGTGGTCTTCTGGGTAATTACACGGCGTCGTATGGTAATTATTTACCAACGTTTCGGGACAACGTATCTACCCCATCTTCACGGATCAAGATTCCAAGTAGGAATCTTGACCCGTGAAGATGGGACCGATAAGTTGTCCCGAAACATCGGTTAATAATTACCATTAGGAATCTTAACCCATGAAGATGGGACCGATACGTTGTCCCGAAACGTCGGTAAATAATTACCATTAGGAATCTTGACCCGTGAAGATGGGACCGATACGTTGTCCCGAAACGTCGGTAAATAATTACCATTAGGAATCTTGACCCGTGAAGATGGGACCGATACGTTGTCCCGAAACGTCGGTAAATAATTACCATTAGGAACCTTGACCCGTGAAGATGGGACCGATACGTTGTCCCGAAACGTCGGTAAATAATTACCATTAGGAATCTTGACCCGTGAAGATGGGACCGATACGTTGTCCCGAAACGTCGCTAAATAATTACCATTAGGAATCTTGACCCGTGAAGATGGGACCGATACGTTGTCCCGAAACGTCGATAAATAATTACCATTAGGAATCTTGACCCGTGAAGATGGGACCGATACGTTGTCCCGAAACGTCAGTAAATAATTACCTTAGGAATCTTGACCCGTGAAGATGGGACCGATACGTTGTCCCGAAACGTCGATAAATAATTACCATTAGGAATCTTGACCCGTGAAGATGGGACCGATACGTTGTCCCGAAACATCAGTAAATAATTACCATTAGGAATCTTGACCCGTGAAGATGGAACCGATACGTTGTCCCGAAACGTCGGTAAATAATTACCATACGACGCCGTGTAATTACCCAGAAGACCACAGATTTCATCAAAATCGCGGCGGAAGCCTGAAATCAAGGTTTCACGACTTATGCACAAGGAAAGCTAACACCTCAAGTTAAACAATAGTGTGTCTTCCAAATGAGTTCTGTAAGAGGTAATGTCACATTGTTTTAGCATCTAACAGATTTCCTACTGCGACCTGCAGCTCTGTTGCTAAGCCAATGGCCTGCCACTTTACCGACAAAACCCACTACGTAAATGACGGTTGTTATTTACTTCGAAATTGGTTTGTGGTATACATCGAGAACCTGAGGGAGTTTCTGAATACAGTGCTGAGTAGAATATTCATATTTAAGTAAGAGAGCAACAGGAGAATGGAGAGAATTACATATTGTTAGAGCTCCATAATTTTCATCCTCCACGTCATATATTTTGGTGACTAAAGGAAGGAAGGATTAAAACGTCTGAAATTGTGACGTACATAAAAAATGCGTGCGTGTTTTGTTTAGAGAATGTCAGTGTAGAATATAATTAGAACCCCAAACATGGTGAGAGGTTTGTATTGAGGTAAAACGTAAAGAAATAATGTACGAAGGAAGAAAATATACTTAATTGGCTCTGGTTGGCCTGGAATGGCACATTATTGTGACACGACTCCATGCATTCAGTTTCCATAACGGCAGAGTAATTATGTCTCAGCACAATAAACACCAAGCCTCGTGGAAAAAGGAGAGGCCTAGGTTATACAGCACTGAACGAGGGTCAGACGGGAAGATGATTATGAATGAAAGACAGAAAGGAGTACATAGGAAACTGTCGTGGACCAATGTTTAAACTAGACAAAGCAAATCATGAAAATGTCAGTCAGAACACACAAAGTCTGTGTCGACATACACATACATAATACATACATAAACACATACACACACACTGCATATATAAATATGTACATAAATACATACATACACACACTGCATGCATACATATGTACATAATACATACATGCATACATACAAACACTGCATATATACTATGTACATAAACTACATACATACACACACTGCATGTATACATAGTACATAATACATACATACATACACACACTGCATATATATATGTACATAATACATACATACTACACACTGCATATATAATACTACATAAACATACACACATACATACACACACACTGATTACATATATAGTACATAATACATACATTACTTCACACACAATGTATATGTAATGTACATAATACATACATTACACACTTACATTCTTATCACCCACACATAAATACTTTACCATCAGCTTACGTACATACATACATACATTTACTTCTAGTTTTCCCTGTCAGTATCATTCCACCAATGCTCCATACTCATTCTTTCCCATGTACCACCGACGCTGTATAATGTTTTTCCCCCAGTACTTCAGTTTTCCCCTGTCAGTATCATTCCACCAATGCTCCATGACTCATTCACTCATCTACCACCGACGCTGTATAATGTTTTCTCCCAGTACTTCAGTTTTCCCCTGTCAGTATCATTCCACCAATGCTCCATACTCATTCATCATCTACACCGACGCTGTATAATGTTTTTCTCCAGTACTTCAGTTTTCCCCTGTCAGTATCATTCCACCAATGCTCCATACTCATTCATCATCTACCACTCGACGCTGTATAATGTTTTTCTCCCAGTACTTCAGTTTCCCCTTGTCAGTATCATTCCACCAATGCTCCATACTCATTCATTCATCTACAACCGACGCTGTATAATGTTTTTCTCCAGTACTTCAGTTTTCCCCTGTCAGTATCATTCCACCAATGCTCCATACTCATTCATTCATCTACAACGACGCTGTATAATGTTTTTCTCCCAGTACTTCAGTTTTCCCCTTGTCAGTATCATTCCACCAATGCTCCATGCTCATTCATTCATCTACCACCGACACTGTAAAATGTTTCTCTCCCAGTACTTCAGTTTTCCCCTGTCAGTATCATTCCACCAATGCTCTATACTCATTCATTCATCTACAACCGACGCTGTATAATGTTTCTTCTTCCAGTACTTCAGTTTTCCCCTGTCAGTATCATTCCACCAATGCTCCATGCTCATTCATTCATCTACCACCGAACGCTGTATAATGTTTTTCTCCCAGTACTTCAGTTTCCCCCTGTCAGTATAATTCCACCAATGCCCTAAACTCATTCATTCATCTACCACCAACGCTGTATAATGTTTTTCTCCCAGTACTTCAGTTTTCCCCTGTCAGTATCATTCCACCAATGCCCTAAACTCATTCATTCATCTACCACCAACGCTGTATAATGTTTTTCTCCCAGTACTTCAGTTTTCCCCTGTCAGTATCATTCCACCAATGCCCTAAACTCATTCATTCATCTACCACCAACGCTGTATAATGTTTTTCTCCCAGTACTTCAGTTTTCCCCTGTCAGTATCATTCCACCAATGCCCTAAACTCATTCATTCATCTACCACCAACGCTGTATAATGTTTTTCTCCCAGTACTTCAGTTTTCCCCTGTCAGTATCATTCCACCAATGCTCCATACTCATTCATCCATCTACCACCAACGCTGTATAATGTTTTTCTCCCAGTAATTCAGTTTTCCCCTGTCAGTATCATTCCACCAATGCTCCATACTCATTCATCCATCTACCACCAACGCTGTATAATGTTTTTCTCCCAGTACTTCAGTTTTCCCCTGTCAGTATCATTCCACCAATACCCTAAACTCATTCATTTATCTACCATCAAAGTTGTATACAACTATCTAAAAGAGTGTTAAGTAACAGACGTCTCACACAAACACTCACCACAATGGAGTCACAGACGTTTGACAGTAACATCTCTGCTAATTTTGATTCTCTGCGCTAAATTAATGAATTTGTAAGCCTTTTTACTCCAGTGTAGTACGGACTGCCACGTTTACATATTTCCGTAATAACATGAAGTACATAATAATACAAGACTCTGTCGGAACGTAGTTAGGTTGATATTTGCATAATGAATTCAGCAAATATTAATATAGTTTTCCACCTACCATGTTTGTTTGTACGCCCGAATGTTAATCCTTATATAAATGGTTATGTGTAAATGAGGGCGTGGGAGTGATTAAACCTCCGCTGGGATTCAAACATATGATTGACAGACTACACAACACAGGATCTGCAGGACCCCCTGTGGAGATGCTGACTGAAGAAATGTTAATAGATATTCTTCGAAAGAAAGCCTTTGTCTCATCACACTTAGAGAAGGTAAAAATTGTTATTCAACTGTGGTGGTATGTTTGTTTCAACCGTCTGAATACTCGAGGGTTTCGAATTTCTCACAGCCTTCTTGCTAAAGGTTCGAGTCTTCTCCGTGATCTGCTTGAAACTGAACATGAAGGTTTTACGAAACTTCGAAACGTCGATAACTCTTTACCAATAGACATTGCATAACATCCCAGAAGACTTGAGTTTTCATGACATACTTTATGGAACAAGCATTGGGAAAATGGAGAAATTGTGCTAAGTTACATCTTCCTAAACCTTAAAAGAAACCACTTAGATGACACAAGGTTATATGGGAAAGTAATATTAAGATGGTATTAAAACGCATCTCAGAAAACGAGAGCGATACGCACATGAAATTTAATTTGGTCCATAGGAAAAACGAGTGAAAAAGCCGGCGGGTGAAAATGAGTATTGAACTTTTCGACAATTTACGCCCAGTGGTTACCTTATGTACCACTAGGTTTAACAATCACAAATTCTACGTTCTGCCCACACAGTGTATTTATGTGTTTTGTATGGATCTCAGAACAAACAGCGATTATTTCACTGTACAGCATTAACTGACTGGTTTGTATAACTGAGACGGAGTGTGTTTACTGCGCGGTACGGACTGTATTTATGTGTTTTGTGTGGATCTCAGAACAAACAGCGATTATTTCACTGTACAACATTAACTGACTGGTTTGTGTAACTGAGACGGAGTGTGTTTACTGCGCGGTACGGACTGTATTTATGTGTTTTGTGTGGATCTCAGAACAAACAGCGATTATTTCACTGTACAACATTAACTGACTGGTTTGTATAACTGAGATGGAGTGTGTTTACTGCGCGGTACGGACTGTATTTATGTGTTTTGTGTGGATCTCAGAACAAACAGCGATTATTTCACTGTACAACATTAACTGACTGGTTTGTATAACTGAGATGGAGTGTGTTTACTGCGCGGTACGGACTGTATTTATGTGTTTTGTGTGGATCTCAGAACAAACAGCGATTATTTCACTGTACAGCATTAACTGATTGGTTTGTATAACTGAGACGGAGTGTGTTTACTGCGCGGTACGGACTGTATTTATGTGTTTTGTGTGGATCTCAGAACAAACAGCGATTATTTCACTGTACAGCATTAACTGACTGGTTTGTATAACTGAGACGGAGTGTGTTTATTGCGCGGTACGGACTGTATTTATGGTGTTTTGTGTGAATCTCAGAACAAACAGCGATTATTTCACTGTACAGCATTAACTGACTGGTTTGTATAACTGAGACGGAGTGTGTTTATTGCGCGGTACGGACTGTATTTATGTGTTTTGTGTGGATCTCAGAACAAACAGCGATTATTTCACTGTACAGCATTAACTGACTGGTTTGTGTAACTGAGACGGAGTGTGTTTACTGCGCGGTACGGACTGAATGTACCGCCAGGTTTAACATTCAACAATTTTACGTTCTGCCACGCAGTGTATTTATGTGTTTTGTGTGGATCTCAGAACAAACAGCGATTATTTCACTGTACAACATTAACTGACTGGTTTGTATAACTGAGACGGAGTGTGTTTACTGCGGTACGGACTGTATTTATGTGTTTTGTGTGGATCTCAGAACAAACAGCGATTATTTCACTGTACAGCATTAACTGACTGGTTTGTGTAACTGAGACGAAGTGTGTTTACTGCGCGGTACGGATTGAATGTACCGCCAGGTTTAACATTCAACAATTTTACGTTCTGCCCACGCAGTGTATTTATGTGTTTTGTGTGGATCTCAGAACAAACAGCGATTATTTCACTGTACAGCATTAACTGACTGGTTTGTGTAACTGAGACGGAGTGTGTTTACTGCGCGGTACGGATTGAATGTACCGCCAGGTTTAACATTCAACAATTTTACGTTCTGCCCACGCAGTGTATTTATGTGTTTTGTGTGGATCTCAGAACAAACAGCGATTATTTCACTGTACAGCATTAACTGACTGGTTTGTGTAACTGAGACGGAGTGTGTTTACTGCGCGGTACGGATTGAATGTATCGCCAGGTTTAACATTCAACAATTTTACGTTCTGCCCACGCAGTGTATTTATGTGTTTTGTGTGGATCTCAGAACAAACAGCGATTATTTCACTGTACAGCATTAACTGACTGGTTTGTGTAACTGAGACGGAGTGTGTTTACTGCGCGGTACGGACTGAATGTACCGCCAGGTTTAACATTCAACAATTTTACGTTCTGCCCACGCAGTGTATTTATGTGTTTTGTGTGGATCTCAGAACAAACAGCGATTATTTCACTGTACAGCATTAACTGACTGGTTTGTATAACTGAGACGGAGTGTGTTTACTGCGCGGTACGGACTGTATTTATGTGTTTTGTGTGGATCTCAGAACAAACAGCGATTATTTCACTGTACAGCATTAACTGACTGGTTTGTATAACTGAGACGGAGTGTGTTTACTGCGCGGTACGGACTGAATGTACCGCCAGGTTTAACATTCAACAATTTTACGTTCTGCCCACGCAGTGTATTTATGTGTTTTGTGTGGATCTCAGAACAAACAGCGATTATTTCACTGTACAACATTAATTGACTGGTTTGTATAACTGAGACGGAGTGTGTTTACTGCGCGGTACGGACTGTATTTATGTGTTTTGTGTGGATCTCAGAACAAACAGCGATTATTTCACTGTACAACATTAACTGACTGGTTTGTATAACTGAGACGGAGTGTGTTTACTGCGCGGTACGAACTGGGTCTTTAAATATAATTCAGGTGAAATTTCCTCTTTATCACCCTGTCAGTATGTTTCCAACAATATTCCATGTTAATCTTTATGTACATGTTGTTCTTACAGAAGGAAAAATGGGCGAAGTCTGGGAACCTTCCAAAATAGCAACGATCTTTCGGAAATCGTGCAGCATTGGGCAGAAAATAATTTTACGTTCTGGTTTCGTCTTAAAATCACCATTTTCCTGTTCAGACGCCATGATTCACACAAAGATTTTCTATTCAGTTACAACACCTGCCATACTGTAGATGTACGGTTTCAAAATCACACATAATCTATGGCATTATGTGGAGATCTATACCGAATATCACCCACATGTGACAAGAAGTATGTACAGTACATGTAGAAGTACATTTAAACCCTTAAATAAAGTAGGACTCTGACTTAGCCGCTTTTCAGAAAAGTCACATGTAATCGACAACTTTTTGTGAAAAATGTCTATAATCAATTCCATGAAAATCCGAAAAACGGTTGTCTTCCTTCGGTCACAAGGACAGATGGACAGACGGAAGAAGTCTCCATATAGGACGTATTTTTTTACGTCTTAAAGGATGCTTTATTATCTATTATTAGAAATTTAAAAAAAAACTTATTCCTAGGTACACTGCGTTGTTAATAACGCATAGATTTTTTAAGTTAAATTAGTGGTAGCTAGATTTACCACAGGGCCATCTAAAAGTTTAAAGTTAATCAGAAAGACAGATTTATAAATCTTTTTAAAATCATTTGCTAATTGTGCTGTAGGGTACTTAGCTTCGTGAGGAATTTTGCTCGTTCACTGTGCATGCACAAATAAATAAAAAATGAGGTACTTTTTCTTGTACGGAAAATGAACGTAAGATAAATGTTAATTCATTTGTTTTCATGGCCAACAAAATTATTGCTTCGCCAGTACATGTGTTCAAGGTTTGAGTAATTTTACATTTATTTTTTTTTACTTCAAAATAAATTACTTCAAAATAAAACAAAATATACGTACATATGTTGTTTCTTTTTTCTTTTCTTCTTATTCTTGACCAATCACCACGGTAATTTATTTTTAAAAGTTGATGAGCTACTAATTACGCTAGCCCGTACAACCCCCTGACAGTCATTACAGCTGGCAATAACCAAGCCTATGAACACGATGCTGCTTCTATTTGCTTCACAATAATTTCTCAGAAATGCTATGAAAGACAACAGAAGGATTATTGTATCATGAAAATATATAATCTATGTACACGATCAATTATTACTCTACAATACACGCACATACTAACTAATCTAATATTGTTCTGTGCTAGGAAGGAAAACATTACAGCCTTCATAGGATACCTGCCATTCTTCATTGATTGCGTGAAGGAATTTGATGAAGACGCCGATTTTTCTAAATGTTTCACACTGAAATCTAACTTTTTTCTTCACGTCTTTCCGAATTACGTTAGACTCTACGTCAAAATTAAGATTATTAAAGAAATAAGAATCATTTTTAAAGTATTTTACACACTAAAGCCGAGATTAGACTGCGCGTGGCTCGGCTTGTTTTAAGTCATAACTGACGTCATTGACAAAGAATCGTATTCAAAAGCGCCGTGTAACCGGCCTGGCGCGGCGCGGAGTGTGATTGGTGGAGCGAGGCTCGTTGGATCGCCTCAGAAGCGGTTTTTTCACGATCCTCAAAGGGACTCGGCGCGGGCAGCTGTTGCGGCTACACGGCGCTTGCAGTCTACGCGCCAAGCCAGTCTCGTCCAAGTCTGTATACACTTAGGTCTGGTCTTTGTTTTCTGCTGTCGGGGTGCGCGAAGAGTGACACTTTCTGTCCCACAATTGGTATTGGCTAGAATGGAGTGGTCAAACGAGGACATTTTTAAGTTCATAGAACAACACGACTTATTCCACAAGCCGAGCCGAACCTACACGAGCAAGGCCGCTGGTCCGCCATTTGCCGAGCTGCGCCGCGTCGTGTAGCCAGATTGTCTTTTCTGTTCCGATCTGTTGGCCGAGCAAGTGACGTCACGTCACTCGACGAGCAGCGCGCCGTCTAATCCCGGCTTAAGAGAGAGCACTATGATTATTATTATTATTATTATTATTGAATATACAATTAGTGATACTTGTATATTCAATGTTAGGTCTGTTTTGATTAATGATTTGTTACCAATGTAAATTATGAACTCGACACTGTAGCTCGGTCAGTGACGTTCCTTACTATTCTGCGCTAATCTGAGACATTTTTAAATCAAGTTGTATATGTTTTGTCAGGGTATTGGATTTCTGCACCAATACTTGTTTTATATTGTTTTACTTCATATTTGTTTTGTTTTGTTTCTTTAGTGTTTTGTCTTGTGTATTTGTATTGTTTTGTATTTTATTTATGTTTTTGTGCTGGCTTTGTAATTGGCACTTGTGCTGTTAAGTCTGCATGTTAATAAAGACACATTGAATTGAATTGAATTGAATTGAATTATTATTGTCATTATCATCATCATGGAAAAAACAAAACTTTTACTGCTGTGAAAGCTCACAGACAGTGTCCGTTCGTCATTCTGATTAGAAGCATTAAATGTATCTGAATTATATTTGAAGCGTAAGTTGGTACTTCACAGAAAACACACTGCATCTCCATTACAGAAAGAGATCTGTTAATGTTATTTTAACATCCATTTATGCATAACATATTCTTAAATGTGAAATTTTTCTGTGGATCTTTAAGAAGTTGGATGGGGGACATGGACTGGATTGATCTGGCTCAGGATAGGGACAGGTGGCGGGCTCTTGTGAATGCGATAATGAACCTTCGGGTTCCATAAAATGCTGGGAATTTCTTGACTAGCTGAGGAACTGTTAGCTTCTCAAGAAGGACTGTGCTCCATGGAGTTAGTTAGGTTAGTTAATTAGTTCTGTGAACAATAAAAATAGTGACTGTCTAAAACCTAGAAACGTAATAAAGCAGGATTAAAGAATAAATCTCAAAACTAAATTATTTACAGGCAGTGTTAGTACAGTCACAACCTCATTATCATCGTTATATTCTCGTTTATATAAACAAATTTTTTCACAAGGAGGTGGCGACGGCAGTCTAGCGAGGATGACAATTTCTTATTGTCTGTTCTGTAGGTCACATAAAAAAGAAAATTCATCGAGGCACGCTGCTTTATCGAATTCGTGTTTAAGTACAAACCTGAAAAGCAATTTGTTCCTTATAAATCCGGCTTAAAGTAAGTCAGATGTCCCCGACAGTTACACGTTAGATGGATCACCTTTCACTTGCCTCCAAGGGCAACAGACTGCCACTCTGTGGCCCTCATTTTTAATTCTCTTTTCTCTTAATAGACTATAATCTCTGACTGACTGACATTTTGTTACGGTATTACAGATCACGCACAGTCTCAGAGTAGAGCTTGCAGATAGAACTGACATTAAAACCAAAATTCGTAGTTACGTTCATATCTTACGAAACAACAAATTAAGGCGCATAAGTTCTAAATCCAAAAAACACATTTTCAACACACGTAACACCAACAACCCCCCCCCCCCCCATTCTCTCAATTTATTTCACGAAAACGGATTCTAATTTTAAGCATAAAGGTCATATTCAGACTTCTAAGTGACCGTTTCCAAAGATATTTTTTTCGCATAAATTCTGCATGAATTTCTTTTATCTTTCATTTCGCGTATATAGCCACTTACCCATAACCCCCCCACACACACACACACACTTGTAAATATATATTTTTCCCTCTCCTAATAATAAAATATTAGCTACGTGAAATATATATGTATATACATATGCCTGACTGCACAAAAAGTTTAAGGTTCAAAATTCTACGTTCTGCCCACACAGTGTATTTATGTGTTTTGTGTGGATCTCAGAACAAACAGCGATTATTTCACTGTACAGCATTAACTGACTGGTTTGTGTAACTGAGACGGAGTGTGTTTACTGCGCGGTACGGACTGTATTTATGTGTTTTGTGTGGATCTCAGAACAAACAGCGATTATTTCACTGTACAGCATTAACTGACTGGTTTGTATAACTGAGATGGAGTGTGTTTACTGCGCGGTACGGAATGTATTTATGTGTTTTGTGTGGATCTCAGAACAAACAGCGATTATTTCACTGTACAGCATTAACTGACTGGTTTGTATAACTGAGATGGAGTGTGTTTATTGCGCGGTACGGACTGTATTTATGTGTTTTGTGTGGATCTCAGAACAAACAGCGATTATTTCACTGTACAACATTAACTGACTGGTTTGTATAACTGAGACGGAGTGTGTTTACTGCGCGGTACGGACTGTATTTATGTGTTTTGTGTGGATCTCAGAACAAACAGCGATTATTTCACTATACAGCATTAACTGACTGCTTTGTATAACTTAGACGGAGTGTGTTTACTGCGCGGTACGGACTGGATCTTTATATATACACACCTAAAGCCCAGTGGTTACTATATGTACCGCCAGGTTTAACATTCACAAATTCTACGTTCTGTTCACACAGTGTATTTATGTGTTTTGTATGGATCTCACAACAAACAGCGATTATTTCCCTATACTGCATTAACTGATTGGTCTTTATAACCGAGAGGGAGTATGTTTACTGCGCGGTACGAGCTCGGTATTCAAATACAATTCAGGTTTAATTACTTTAACTACTACAGAGTCACTACATGAAATGTATTTGCTTTTCAACATATACATGCACATGCTCTACATCAGCCCAGGTCCAAAAAGCAGACTACGCTTCATCTGTACAGATAACAAGCAACAAGACGTATTACAATGAACAAACCCGTCCTCTTGTTAGACATGGCTCCCCAACAGTGCACCACTTTAAATTTGAAACCTCACACTAACAACTGATCATGAGACCCAAGGGGCGCTAGACGCCCGGACGGAATGACACAGTGTCCTTCTTATACAAGGTGGCTTGGACTTTGTGTAGATTTTAACGGCATAAGGAATCTGTTCACAAAAGCAGAACTCTAAGCCAGTTCAGTCATTTTTTTAATTTTCACTCTAAGTTTCATCATTCTTTACTTAATCTGTTCAGGTCCGATGGTGGATGCAGTACGACAGTGTGGAAATTACAATGCAGATAGAAAAATAAATTTGGTTCTAATAGCGTATCACGTGTTCAAAACCTAGGCTTCTGTTTCAACCAACGTAAAATGCACAATATCACTTTATAGTCCAAAGTGTAATTTGAATTTTTCTTATTTTAAACAAAAAAGATGGAAGAAGAGAGACGGGAAGACGCGGAAGAAGGCGTAAGCAGCTGCTGGATGATCTTAAGGAAAAGAGACGATGCTGTAAATTGAAAGAGGAAGCACTAGATCGCACCCTGTGGATAACAAGCTTTGGAAGAGGCTATGGACATGTCGTAAGACAGACTACGGAGTGAAGAGTCTACGGGCCTGTCGTAAGACAGACTGCAGAATGAAGAAGCTACGGACCTGTCTTAAGACAGACTACAGAATGAAGAGGCTACGGAACTGTCTTAAGACAGACTACGGAATGAAGGGGCTATGGACCTGTCGTAAGACAGACTACGGAATGAAGGGGGCTATGGACCTGTCGTAAGACAGACTGCAGAATGAAGAAGCTACGGACCTGTCTTAAGACAGACTACGGAATGAAGAGGCTACGGAACTGTCTTAAGACAGACTACGGAATGAAGGGGCTATGGACCTGTCGTAAGACAGACTACGGAATGAGGGGGCTATGGACCTGTCGTAAGACAGACTGCAGAATGAAGAAGCTACGGACCTGTCTTAAGACAGACTACGGAATGAAGAGGCTACGGAACTGTCTTAAGACAGACTACGGAATGAAGGGGCTATGGACCTGTCGTAAGACAGACTACGGAATAAAGGGGCAATGGACCTGTCGTAAGACATACTGCAGAATGAAGAGGCTACGGGCCTGTAGTAAGACAGACTACGGAATGAGGGGGCTACGGACCTGTCGTAAGACAGACTACGGAATGAAGGGGCTATGGACCTGTCGTAAGACAGACTACGGAATGAAGAGGCTACGGACCTGTCGTAAGACAGATTACGGAATGAAGGGGCTATGGACCTGTCGTAAGACAGACTACGGAATGAAGGGGCTACGGACCTGTCGTAAGACAGACTACGGAATGGAGAGGCTACGGGCCTGTCGTAAGACAGACTACTGAATGAGGGGGCTATGGACCTTTCGTAAGACAGACTACGGAATGAAGGGGCTATGGACCTGTCGTAAGACAGACTACGGAATGAAGAGGCTACGGGCCTGTCGTAAGACAGACTACGGAATGAGGGGGCTATGGACCTGTCGTAAGACAGACTACGGAATGAAGAGGCTACGGACCTGTCTTAAGACAGATTACGGAATGAGGGGGCTATGGACCTTTCGTAAGACAGACTACGGAATGAAGTGGCTATGGACCTGTCGTAAGACAGACTACGGAATGAAGAGGTTACGGACCTGTCGTAAGACAGATTACGGAATGAAGGGGCTATGGACCTGTCTTAAGACAGACTACGGAATGAAGAGTCTACGGACCTGTCGTAAGACAGACTACGGAATGAAGAGGTTACGGACCTGTCGTAAGACAGATTACGGAATGAAGGGGCTATGGACCTGTCTTAAGACAGACTACGGAATGAAGAGTCTACGGACCTGTCGTAAGACAGACTGCAGGATGAATGAATGAAGATGCACCTGGCACAAATTTAAGTTTGGAAGTCATATAGGCGTCAGCCGACTAATTTAATATATTATTTGACTATGCTGTAAATTGCTATGATTATGTTAGATCTGTGATAGACAAGCGAGTGACTGAGGGACAATGGTGAAATTATACAGAAGGAGGGGGGGGGGGGGGAATGGAGTACTCGGAGAAAAACCTGTCCCTTATGGACTGCATTGGGGATGATACCGTGACTCTGCAGTGAGAGATCAGCAGATAATTGCCGCTGTTTAATGGAATGCCACCAGTAATCAGTTGCCTGCTGTACAATAAAGAACATGATATAGGCCGAGCGTGGGAAACAAAAACGATATTGTGTAGCTAAATGTTAAGAAAGTCGACATGAATACACACAAAGTTGTAATAACTTCAGACAATACGCAACCCAGTAAATATTGAACTACAGGAAGAATAATCATACACATTGAACTTAACGATTTCCAGAGATCGTAAACACACACACAAATATAAACACTCCAGGGAAACCAAATGTTCAAACAATTCCAACAAAACCTAATATGGGGAAAAAAATTTTTAAAAAAACTTTTAACAATCCTACAAACAGCGCGGTAAACAAAAATATATTTAAGGAATGAAAAAATCCATAATAATATAATGTTATGAGAATTGTAAAATTTGTGAGATCTCACAAATTAGAAAACATTCTGAACAAGTGTAAACTTGGGTTCTAAATTATATAGAGTCGAAATCTGTTATAACGTCATGAAAAGGACTGATTATTTTGTGTCTTATAAACGAGTGTCGTTATAACCGAAGAGTATAATGTTAGGGTTAACAGTGACGAATTATTTGCTACCACAGGAATCTGACGTTATGGACGAGGTTTCGTATAAACCGATGTCGTTATAACAGGGTTTGACTATACTTTAACGTCTGAAGATGATCGAGGACGAAAGAAACATGTAGCATGCAATATTGGATTTAATAAATTTGTTGTGTTTAACGGCACTAAATAAACTACCGATACACCTAGTACTTAAGCAGAAGTTGCTGAAAACGTTAGACTTCCAGTTATATTACCAGAAAGTTATAAGACTATGATGTACCTTCTTAATACGAGACAGCAGCATGAACTGTGGCTAAGTGTTTTCACATCCTGCCAGTATAAAATAAAATAAGTTGCAAAAAAATTATTTTGTAAAACGTACACTTTCAAAATATACAGAGTATACACAAAAGAATGGTGCGGTGTCCCTTTATTCACCATTGAAACTGCACCATTCTTTTGTGTATACCCTGTATTTAGTTCCTAAACCCAACATGTCACAGACACTAGACTAATAAACCTACAGAAGAAGAATTATAAGAAATATGACACACGCAGATGGAAGTAGGCTATGTCAGAGGTGCTGTTTATCATATTCAAGATTACAAACCGGTATTTCATCGGGTCTAGATTGAATTGTCTGATGCCACATTTGTGTTGTTAATTCATTTTAAACGAATTTACATAATGTTCCCAGGGCGACTGAGTGCCTTCAGGGTGGTCCTGCAATCTGTGATTCGAATATCAGATGATTGAAGCCTGATGATCCTGCTTGGTTACTATGGGCAATAGCTTCGACTGTATGGTTTTAACCAGAGTTATTTGTAGACACGGGTAAAAAAAGTGTATTTAAAGTGCATATATATAAACCTTTTCACTAAAAACTCCATCGTCTTTGGTAAAAAAAAAATTGACTTTTCGGCACTGCTATTAACATTGTTACTGGACAATATTTTTGTCATTTATATCCTTACACCTCATTTCAAAAGATTACTCTCATAAATTCTTTGCCTACTTCGAGTGATCTCTTTTCCAGAGTTATACCCATCAAAATTCTTAAAGCATTTACATTGTGAGCTTAAAAACTGTCTTAACAACAGGTGCAATTAAGTGCTTATATATTTCAAGTAGTGCCTATTTATATAACATCCTCTCTCTATTGTACTTCAGCCACACGAACTGATTTTAGCTCAAACAAGTATTTGCTACAAAGAAAAGTTCTTTTTAACGGGATGAAGTATTTTGAAAGTAACTTGTAGACTGGAACATTTTTGTTTTAACACGCTGTTGGATGGTAGCACGAGACAATGAAAGTATCTTTTAGTAACAGCGGATATTCTACAGAAGCAAATGTAACCCGAATGTAAATCGAACCCGGTTATAACGACATCGGTTTATACGACACCTCGTCTATAACGTCAGATATTCTGTGGTGCCAATTAAGTCCACACTGTTAACACTAACATTATACACCTCGGTTATAACGACACTCTTTTATTCATTCATTATTCTGTAGTCTGTCTTACGACAGGTCCGTAGCCTCTTCCAAAGCGAGTTCTCCACAGGGTGCGATCTAGTGCTTCCTCTTTCAATTTCCAGTATCTTTTCTTTTCCTTAAGGTCATCCAGTAGCTGCTTACGTTTCTCCCTCGTCGTCCCGTCATTTCTATCCTTCCTTCTAACTTTCCTTCAATCACGTGTTTCAGATGGCAATTTCTACGCAAGATGTGACCAATCCAGTTAGCCTTTCTTCTTTTTATTGTATGTACGATATTCCTCTCCTCCTTCACTCTGTGTAATACTTCTTCATTTCTCACACGATCGGTCCAACTGATCTTCTCCATTCTTCTCCAGCACCACATTTCAAAACTTTCCAGATACTTCTGATCTACTTTCCGAAGTGTCCACGTTTCAGCACCATACAAAGCTATGCTCCAAATATAGCACTTTACTAGTTTCTTCCTTAAATTTAATTCCAGTTTGCTGGTGAAAAGATTTTTCTCCTTGTTGAATGCTGTTTTTGCCATGGCAATTCTGGATTTAATTTCACGTGTACACCTTGCATCATTTGTTATCATGCTACCCAAATAACTGAAATATTCCACATTCTCCAATTGTTTTTGATCTATCATAATTTTCATTGGGGATGGTTGCACTCTTTTATAACGACACAAAATATTCAGTCCTTTCACGACGTTACAACCGAGTTCGACTGTACTTAAAGTGCCAATTATTATTATTATTATTTAAAACTTTCCCCATAAATCAAATTTTATAGTACATAATAGACTACTGCAATATCAATGAGGGCCGATCCCAGTGGCCGTGCGGTCTAAGGCGTGGGTCTGCGGCCATTCGCTTACTGGGATTGTGGGTTCGAATCCCACCGGGGGCATGGATGTCTGTCTGTTGTGAGTGTTATATGATGTCAGGTAGAGGTCTCTGTGACGGGTTGGTCCCTCGTCCAGAGGAGTCCTACCGAGTGTGGTGTGTCTAAAGTGTGTGATCGTGAAGCCTCGAAAAAAGAGGCGGCCTAGGCCCCCAAGGGGTTGTCGAGTCATAGGAGAAAAAAAAATATATCAATTAGGTAAGCATGATTCCAGTGAACATATATCGAAATTTACATGCAGTGTAGTCCACTCGGTTGTAGCCTTAGAAGCTTATCAGAAGGACAGAAGGGTGCTAACCACACTAGAAAGATACAAACCAAAGTAGACTTGGAAGTTTTCAAGGATTTTCTTCGTCCAAACGACGCCTTCTGGAATATGAGAGGTAATTTGATGTTTGCGGTGTAACATATTTTTTGTGTTGTCTCTAGAGAGGGCAAAGTTTAGTGAGACGTGTCATTTTGAAAGGGATGTTCGTAATGAGTGGCCAAGTGTCGGCGGCTCTATCAGTCATTGTCAGCCATTAGGGGCAGCTTCTGAGGCTACACAAATGGCGGCAGCAATGCGCTAGCACGAAATAGTTCCTGCCTCATCATACGCCTGTAGCTAATAGTGCGTTGAAACACGCCAGGACTATTTGCAGTTAACCACACGCAATTATCTCCACACTCAATTTGACGTTACATTATATACGTTAAGGATAAATACTCCGAAACTAGTGACATCTGCTATTCACAATTTAAACTTTGTCTCTGGCATTAACGCAAGAACATACGCTGAATGTGTGAGAGAATACGGTGCTTAGGAAAATAATTGTATCTAAGGTGGCAAATATGTTTTCTATAACATGGACAACTATTTCTCTGTTCTCAGCTATTTCAATTAGTCGAAACTTCGAGACGCGATTGCCGAAGGTTCGATGTGATGTAATTAGTTTAGGATAAAGGTCAAATAAAGGTAAAATTCACCCTAGAATAGTCCATGAAGGCCAACAGGGGGAGTAGAGGTGTAGCTCTACTCTTTCTTTAAACTCGGCGCTAGATGGGGGTGGGTAATCAACACCACGCCCCGACCGCTTTACCCCCGGGAATGACCCGGTACTCATTGTACAGGAGGCTGTTAGTTGAGGATAGCTTCTATTTACATACACCAACTGGATGCAGCTTTATTTAAAAAAACTGTATAGTTTTTTAAAACATATTTAAAAACTATTTAAAACCCGACATAAGTTTCGGCTTTTATAGAGCCATCTTCAGGGGTTTATTGTCGTTAAAACTGCATATATTAAAACGTCTGTTTTAACGACAATAAACCCCTGAAGATGGCTCTATAAGAGCCGAAACATATGCCGGGTTTTAAAAAGTTTTTAAATATGTTTTAAAAAACTATACAGTTTTTTAAATAAAGTTGCATCCAGTTGGTGTATGTAAATAGTGACTGTGAAAAGATGCACGGTGATTACAGAATAAAGTATGAGGATAATTTGTTTAAACTTTAAATCACATAAAATTTGACTGTTTAATTTCTGTACAAAATATTACTTTTAATAAATCTTACACAAATAGGCGTACGTAGCAACCCAATAATTACTGGACAGCTGCAGGAGGGAAAAAAAAGCGATTAAGAGGCAGAAGCTGACATAGAGTATAATGACTAGACTCCGGACTGGACGATCCGGGGTTCGATTCCAATAAAGGGCAAGAAATTTCCCCTCTCCTTCTGAAAGTCCAACAAGCTTCGGAACCCACCGAGCCTCCTATTCAAATTGTACCCGCAATAAAGCGGCAGGAGCCTGAAACTCACCAATCAGTTCTACCTACTGCCGAAGTTAAGAGGGTATGGAATTGAAGTCTAATTCCCATATATAAATTTGTGGCGTGGACAAGGACAACTTATTTATACCACCTGAATAGGGAATGCCTCTTTCGGCCATACAAAACACACCATCTAACACCATAATACCAACAGTATGTACAGTTAGACCTATATGTGTATGTATGCATGTGCGTAGCCTCCTTCCCTTTTTCCTTGTGACTTCTCTACGCAGTTTAGGTTACCATAAACTTTTAAATGCATAAAGTGACATTTCTAGCAGTTAAAAACCTTCGCCTTATAGCGTCACGGCGCTGTACAATAAACAATAAATGTGATTTTCACACTGTTGACACCGTGCATCTTCGTCATATTAAATTAAGTTATAAACCAACTGATGCACACTAAAACCACTTTTTAAGTAGCTTTATTATAAAATTGTTAAAATTGTACCCCTACACGTGTTTCGATCCTAGGATCATCGTCAGGGGGGTTTATTGCTAAAAGCTACAGTCACTTCAACACATGATTTAAAATATTCTATCTGCACTTTGAAACATAAGTTAAAATCTTGTAAAAAGATTCTCTAAAAGTTGTAAAATTATAAAAGTAAAAAAACTTTTAGAGAATCTTTTTACAAGATTTTAACTTATGTTTCAAAGTGCAGATAGAATATTTTAAATCATGTGTTGAAGTGACTGTAGCTTTTAGCAATAAACCCCCCTGACGATGATCCTAGGATCGAAACACGTGTAGGGGTACAATTTTAACAATTTTATAATAAAGCTACTTAAAAAGTGGTTTTAGTGTGCATCGGTTGGTTTAAAACTTAATTTAATATATGTGATATTTCGTCTTTTCTATGTTAGAACCTATATTTAATGGTCAGGAAGACTAATTGAGTATTTATTTCTTGCAGTGCAATACATTTCATGTGCCAACGAAAGGATAAGCCTATACAGCTCTGTAGTGGAAATTATGTAGCAGGAATTTTAAAGAAGCCCAAAGAATATTGACATAACATAAAAACAGTTGCAAGCATCAAGTGCGTCTAAGAGCTTTGCATATTTCAGATGCTTGACGTCACATCTTTTCCCATACAACCAAGATCAGTTTAAAATATGTCAGTAGTTTTGCCCTTTTAAATTCCAGATGGAATAAAATTTATTTTCGAGAGCATATAAGCTTATTCATAGGATTGTTACAATCTGCCGTTGTATGCAGCTTTCGATACGAATGAGTGACAGTGATTTAGACACACCCGTGTTGCCATGGTTACAATACGGCTTGGTGTGATTGAGTGAGTCACATCAGGATCGCCGTTCTTACGATACAGCTTGGTGTGATTGAGTGAGTTACACCAGGATCGCCGTTATTACGATAGAGCTTGGTGTGATTGAGTGAGTCACACCAGGATCGCTATTGTTACGATAGAGCTTGGTGTGATTGAGTGAGTCACACCAGGATCGCCGTTGTTACGATAGAGCTTGGTGTGATTGAGTGTCACACCAGGATCGCTATTGTTACGATAGAGCTTGGTGTGTTTGAGTGAGTCACACCAGGATCGCTATTGTTACGATAGAGCTTGGTGTGATTGAGTGAGTCACACCAGGATCGCCATTGTTACGATAGAGCTTTGTGTGATTGAGTGAGTCACACCCAGATCGCCGTTGTTACGATAGAGCTTGGTGTGATTGAGTGAGTCACACCAGGATCGCCGTTGTTACAATAGAGCTTGGTGTGACTGAGTGAGTCACACCCGGATCGCCGTTGTTACGATAGAGCTTGGTGTGATTGAGTGAGTCACACCAGGATCGCCATTGTTACGATAGAGCTTGGTGTAACTCCAGGTTTGCCATGGTTACTGACGAGAAATGGCATGTTTGAGCATGTAGAGCTTGGTTTGTGAGTGACGTCACAACGTACGATTTCCATGGTTAAGTAGAATTTGGTTTGTAATTTAATAGCACCTTATATTACGACTCTCCGGGTTGCTATGGGTACGATAGACTGAGGAAATGAGTCACGCTTCGTTTACACGTTTGTGATAGAGCTTGGTTTGCGAGTGGCATCACAACCCGTGTTTCAAAGTAACGAAAATATATTAATATAGCAATTTTAAGATGATGACAGGAGGTGGATTAGCGTGTGGATATTAGACTTCCGCTTTGTATGATGAGGTTAGTGTTAACAAGTAAATAATTTTATGTTTCACTAGTCCTGCATTTTGCTTTCAGAAAACCTCGAGCCAAGATTGGGTAAATCTGCCACAGCATCACGACAACATTGTTTCATGAAATTTTGTTGTTAAAAGAACAGCTCAGGGAAGCTACAAAGCCACAGATGGCCCAGAACTGTATTTTCGACCGACCATCATTAGTTCAGATGGTTTGCGGTTTCCGGCTGTGGGAGGAAATGTTTAGGGAAGAAGAACAAATTGTCTAACCACACGTTCTGTAAGCCACTGCCAGCCCTTGTCACTGTCACGGTGTCTGTCTGGAGCTACGTGTTAAAGATGGATCTATGCTGAGGAAGTTACATTTCTAAGAAAGATCAGATCAGAAACACGAGGGAGATATACGTGTTTGAAGGGCAGAGGGGAAAGACATGTGCGGGGAACAGACAGCAGATATCTATAAACTGTCATCTTAGGGCAGCTGTTTTTGAAATTTACATAAACACGCACTGCACCATACAAAAAAAAACAATATGCGGGGTCATTTTTGTTCTCATCTAAAAAAATAGTATCCTAATTCAGTTCAATTATTGCTTTTTATGTGCTGATTCAACATGCTAATGGCCTATTACAAAACCCGATTACATACATAAATGTAGCATACATACAAAGATATAAGACAAAATAATACAATACACTTCCCATAAGTAAAAGATCTGACTAAAAGGAAGAAACAGTGCATTATGACACAGACATAATTTCACTTCTACGAAGGCAGTGTAATAAGTACAAAATACAAATCTTAATCAAGATAATTAAGAGTAATAACTTTTCTTAAACAGATTAAAGTCCTAATGTTCGGAAATTCGACATTTTGTGATCACCAATTTGTAATATCATTGTCTGGCATTTCGTGACGTTTCTGAAGAGTCGGGATGAGAAAATGTAGATGGTGACCGTGTTTATACAAATTTTCTGCTATTCCGCAGATCACTCTCAGCTCAGTCAAGCTCTGTCTGTCATCAAATGAGGTTGATTGCTTTCGTGCTGCATTAACTCCGGTGTAGAAGTACTGTTGTGTGTCGTTATTAGGATAAAACCTTAAGGCTTTTTATGCCTTTTGAGGTTAATTCACATAAAATTTTATTTGTGTTATTTCATAAATTCTTGGAAATAAATTGCCCTTGTAAGTTAAAAATGAATGTCGATGTTCAAATGTTTCTGACGGTTTTATTGGTTCTAATTGGACACAGACATAGAGATTTTGCTCTATACAAATGTCTGTACAAACCAAGTTTGCAGCCGATCCACATCTAACTGAAGAACAAAGTATGTCTGTTAGATTTCGAATAAGAAGATAACTGTAATTTCAAAAAGGGAAGGAAAGAATTGTAGACCAATTCAAAATTTTAAAAAATCCATTAAATTTATGGTTACTCTGACGTAAGGCACACAGCTTCAAGTTCTCTAATGCATTAGCATAATTCTAACGGGAGTGGGGAAAGAAGTGGTAACACAGCAACATCAATAGTAATAGTTGTTTGTTGTTTTTGTTGTTTGTTTGTCCCTGTCGCTACAACGCGGAGCATAGGGGCATCCTTTCGGAGGTTTCTATGGTCATGTATGTTCGTGTAGTGAGTGACCAGCCCACTGACCGCACAAGTTCCACTCAATCCTGATGTGACTGCCAGAGCCATCTGGCAGGCAGTCAGGAGACTTGGGTGAGAAATGACCGCTGAATTTTGCTTACGAAACATCTCTATTCATGCCCGTAAGGTTCTTTTACATAGAGTAAATCTACGACATGGGACCGACGGCTTTACTTCCCCTACAAAGGAAGTGGTGCTCCGGATTTTTATCACCCTTAAAATTCCATCGACCTCGGTCGGGATCGAGGTCGATGGATCCAGTGGTCCAGTGGCGAGCACTAGTCCACCGAGGGCGACCGATAGTAATAGTAATTCAATTCAATTCAATTCAATTCTGGTTTATTAATGTGCCGAGTCAACAGCCAGATGGCCAATTACAGAAACAGCACAACATACAAACACAAATAACAACGGACAATAAACAAAACAAAATAAAACAAACACAACCAAAACAAATAAACAAACAAACAATAACTTACTTACATAATTAATAAAAACACCTTAAATAATGTAATAAATTATTACATCTCACAAAGTGTAACAAATTCTCTTCTAAAAACATCCATATTATTACAAATAGAATTTGCCGCGATAACACACCGGCCGGAGGGACAGTTTTTATAGTATGAGCTAACATAAAACAAAGAAAAGTCTCGGAGGTTTCGAGTGGGAACTCGTAGACCAATAATGTCTAAGGTAGACGGACAGGACTTAGAACCTAATAAAACATTAATGACAAAAATTACATCAAGTTGATGTCTTCTGTCTTGTAAAGTACGTAAATTAAGTACTTGAAGAGTATTAGCATAACTATAACCATTGCTGTCGCGGGAAAGGAATCGATTATAACATAGAGCTACAAACTTCCTTTGAATACGCTCAAGCTTTTTTGCATCGGTAGAAGTAATTGAATAATAATAATAATAATAATAATATGCTTTTGACAAAATTACAAGTGTATCTATATGGAAACAACACAAAAGTAAGAAATAAATCCATAATAATAATAATAATATAGTTACGGAAACCTAAATACTGGACCACTGGATTATAATTCCTGGGAGGGCAAAGATTACCCTTTGGCCACATGTCCGCTCTGACACAGATATTTAGAGAAAATTCCCCTGTTAAGTAACACGACCGGCATTTGGGGCTGCCTGCTCAATTACACGTGAGGACGAGATGTAGAATGCGAAGGTACCCAATTGCAACAAATTTCAATCCCAAAGAAATTCCTGCCGCGTTAAGTAAGTCATAAGCTTCTTAAGAAAAAAGACTGTACAGTTCAATTATATCGTTTTTTATACAATGTATTACAAAATGAATACGAAGCATTATTATAAAGCTTCAGTAAAATTATTAAGAAAGAAACTTCGAATTACTTTCATATGATCGAATATCCTCTAAAGATACAGTCGTCGTACGTTATAAGAAATTTATATACAGGGTTATTCAAAATGATTGTAGGGGTTTTAACAACTTTTCATACACAATACACTTGAGATAGGAGTATATGTATTTTTTTATTTAATAGAACAACACTCCAATTTTTTGTGACATACCTTACAGGTGCTCTATATGTGCACCCTTTGTGATTCTACAAACATCAACACGATAATCGAGTTTGTTCCAAACTTTTTCTAGCATGTCAGCGGTGATGGTTTCAATGGCGGTTCTGATTCGTACCTTCAGTTCCGGGATACTTGCGGGAAGATGAGGAATATAAACCTGATCCTTGACGTAACCCCATACAAAGAAATGACATGGGGTTGCATCTGGAGAACGAGGTGGCCAAGTTGTTAAAACCCCGACAATCGTTTTGAATAACCCTGTATTAGCGGTCAGGTTTGGCATTTGACAGGATGGATACCTTGTGGAGAAATGAAGTCTAGAGAGTGGTGTAAGCTACCGGAAATGCATATTCCCTTGTCGATATATTGATCAACATTAACGAAACGTGACAATTGTAAGTTAACAACGTAATTATACACGTAAATTTCCCCTTTAAAGTCACAGCACACAATCTGGTTTGTCACACTATTTCAACGCAGCTACAGAATACAAAAACACCAAAAGTGGTGTAATTTTGAGTGGGTGGAGGCGGGACTGCGAGGAAGGAAAGATCAAGGTTCTCTAATTTCAGCGGAAGTGACCCCCTCTCCCCCCCAAACACACATTTCTGACAGAGCACGGACCAAATGTTGCAGATTACCAAATCCCTCCAGAGGTATGGAAAAGTCCCATAATCCACCCCTCATACACTCCAGAGTAGCAACTGGAAATATGTGAAAATGAAATTTTGTGTCGAGGTCACTTCCGTCTGTCCTGAAACCTCGGAGGAACGGCTTGTCAAGACACAAATGAAAGAAAACCTTGATTTCAGGCTTACGCCGCTATGTTGATGAAACCTGTGGTTTTCTGGGTAATTACACGGCGTCGTGTGGTAATTATTTACCGACGTTTCGGGACAACGTATCGGTCCCATCTTCACGGGTCAAGATTCCAAGAAAATCTTGACCCGTGAAGATGGGACCGATACGTTGTACCGAAACGTCGGTAAATAATTACCACACGACGCCGTGTAATTACCCAGAAGACCACAGATTTTATTTTAAATAAAAGAAAAGTTCGCAGGTGTTAAGAAATATCTGAGTGTAAGTGATTAGATGAACTGCAATAATATGCGTAAGTTGTGGCAACAAGATAGCACTGCTGCCTATGTCAAGGCCATACACTGAAGCTAGGGATTTCTCAAAATTACTTTGTTTAATTTAATAACATCAATGGCGCGGATCAGACCGCAGCGAATCTAAGCCAATAATTATAATATAATATAATATAATATATAATATATATAATATAAAATAAGTATAATTTCTACAAATAAAGATCCTGCATGCATTCGAGTTGTAAGATATTACTGAAGAAATTATCAAGTTGTAATGTTATCAGATGCGACACGTAACCAATATTTCTTACAAAATTTGTTTATTATTTTATGTTCCTAAAGCCAACGGTAGCCGATCCCAGTGGCCGTGCGGTCTAAGGAATGGGTCTGCGGCCTCTCGCTTACTAGGATCGTGGGTTCGAATCCCCCGGGGGCATGGATGTCTGTCTGTTGTGAGTGTTGTGTGTTGTCAGATAGAGGTCTCTGCGACGAGCTGATCCCTCGTCCAGAGGAGTCCTACCGAGTGTGGTGTCTAAAAAGTGTGATCGTGATGCCTCGAAAAATGAGGCAGCCTAGGCCCCCAAGGGGCTGTCGAGTCATTAAAAAAAAAAGAAAAGCCAACTCTTTATAGGGAAGGCAATTATGCAGGAAAGTAAATATAAAGCTACATTTCGCGTAACCGCCATATTGTCGTTTTAAAATCTACACAGCAATTTATCTTAACCAGAATCACGTCTTCTTAAAAGTTATAGTATCCTGTTACACAAAACTTTAGAAACTATATTAGTCGTATTTTCGCTTTCACACAAGAATGAATCGTCTAAATTACTTATTTTACCGCAAAACTTGCATGAAACAGAAATATTTTCAGGTCCCTTGGAATTCCTTAGACACCAAGTCTTACTCTATGAATAAATGTTATTTTGTGAACACGAACATTTCAGGCCAAAGACCGTCAGATATCACCCTGGGGTACAATAGGTGGAACTGGCAAGCAGAAACTTGTACATGTAGGGATAGAAAGAGCAGCACGTACGACGTAGCAATACGCGCTGCGAACATATCAAGGTAACTTGATACACGGTTATGACCACGAGTTAGAGCGCGTAGTCATGTCTTCATCGTGCCTGCAGCAATGCAGATTCACGATTTTACGTGACACAAAAACAATCCGTATTTCAGAAAAGTGTTCAGTTTGTATATTTCTTTATATAAACAGGGCACTGATAGAAATACATAAATAAATATTTACACTTCCATTATACTTCCTTTTATTGTGTCTTTAGTCGTAGATTGGGCCGCGATAGCTCAGTCGGTATAGCGACTCGCTACGGGCTGGACGGTCCGGGGATCGAATCCCGGTGGGGGCGAGATTTTCAGCACCCGTCCAGACCGGCCCTGGACGGGTGTGGACGTAAAGAAGAAATGTGTACGATACACAAGATTTAGCCATATATTTAGCTTTCGGTGGGCCGGGATAGCTCAGTCGGTATAGTGACTCGCTACGAGCTGGACGGTCCGGGGATCGAATCCCGGTGGGGGCGAGATTTCAGCACCCGTCCAGACCGGCCCTGGGGCCTACACAGCCTCCTGTACAATGTGTACCATGTCATTCCCGGGGATAAAGCGACCGGGACGTGGCGTTGACACCCACCCCCATCTAGCGCTAGGTTAAAGAAAGAGTAGAGCTATACTTCTACTCCCCCTCTGGGTTTTCATGGCCTGTTGTAGGGTGAACTTTACCTTACCTTAGTCATATGTTAGACTTTATATAACCAAATATACGACGCTATAAACACAGAAGTCAATGATGTGAGGGACTGCATTCAATTCCCGGCACGGTTACGAACTTTTTCTCCTAACTGTATGCAAACATCAGCTTCAATTCTTTAACCAACGAATTCACCTTTTATTTCTCATTTCATCCACCCTACATATGTTTCGACCTATTTTGGTTATCATCAGGAGTATACCGATATAGTCACTTCACTGTTCACTCATTCATTAGGTATTAACGTAGAACATTATGCTGTTTACAGTAATTGGCAGTCATCCAATAGTAAAAACAATCACAGTTTTTAGCTATTGGTGACTGCCAATTACTGTAAACAGCATAATGTTCTACGTTAATACCTAACGAATGAGTGAACAGTGAAGTGACTATATCGGTATACCCTGATGATGACCAAAATACGGTCGAAACATATGTAGGGTGGATAGAAGTGAGAAAATAAAAGTTGCATTCGTTGGTTAAAGAATTGAAGCTTATAGCTAAGAAGCACGGTGAACATACACTAACATAAAATTTGTATGCAAACATGTTCTGTGGCCACCACAGCATCCTGTCCAAAGCTTGGCCAACCACGAAGTCTCCCACAGAATTGAATCAGCCTGGATGTGAACCTGACACCTCTACCAGCGACGAAGCTGATCGTTCGTCTCCATGTCCTACAGAATCTTTGCGTTGTAGTTGTCAGCTACCAGTGAAGCTTTACGATAAAATGTAGAGGGAATTTGTAAAATCACGAGAGAAATATGGAGGGTTTAGGGGTTTATATTTTGGTACAGAATGCAGTGCAGTTCCCAAAATACACGCGACTGTCACTGTGGCGCTGGCATAGCCACGACACGACGGAACAGAGCAATTCAGGTGGACAGCAACTGTAAGGGTCGCAGTGGGGGGTGGACACAACTGTTGGCAATCTCAGCGGACGGCGTGGCTTAGCATAGCGTAACGTAACACAGCGTAACAGTAGGTGGTAGCACAACACATGACTCAGCCCAGACTACGTGACGTAAAGTAACAGGCCGTCTCCATGACAGACGTTACGTGTAAAGGGACATAAACTTTTATACTATTTTTTTCTAGAGTAATTCATAGTTTCCACTTCTAAATTCTATATGTCAATAGCGTATCTAAAATTAAATTTTCGGGCCGGGATAGCTCAGTCGGTATAATGACTCGCTACGGGCTAGAAGTTCCGAGGATCGAATCCTGGTGGGGGCGAGGTTTTCCGCACCCTTCCAGACCGGCCTGGGCCCACCCAGCCTCCTGTACAATGAGTACCGGGTCTCTTTCCCGGGGGTAAAGCGACCGGGGCGTGGCGTTGACCACTCATCCCCATCTAGCCCCGAGGTTAAAGAAAGAGTAGAGATATACCTCTACTCCCCCTCTGGAACTTCATGGCCTGTTCTACGGTGAGCTTAACCTTTACCTTTACCATCCGAAGTTTGCAATTACACACAACAGTTGAAGTGATGGCGAAAGACTAAAAACTCAGTATGCCTCCAACAAATCTATAGTGAAAGCAGAATGACTGTTACATATATCAATAACCAGGTACATCTAACGGCATTTTAAGAATTTTATATACCAATAATATAGCTGTTGTAATTTCAACGAAAGAGCCCCTGAAGATGAGCCTTATATAGGCTAGAAACATGTTGGCCAGCATTTTAATAAAAATTGTGTTAAATAACAAAAACTGTGTACATTTGTCTGCATAAGATACAGGGCATACACAAAAGAATGGTGCGGTTTCAAAAGTGAATAAAAAATTTATGTCTCACATTACACGGGCACAACATACACCGTCAGCGGCGGAACTGTCCAAGTTTCTCATGCGCTACCAGCAGTTCGCTTCTCATGCTTACTGCTTGGCCGCGGGGCCAGTTTCAAAGATGGCGTTGCAGCAGGAGAAGGCTTTCTGTGTGCTCCGTTTTGAGGTGTCCAGATCTGTGATTACAGTGCAGCGTGAGTTTCGTGCACGGTTTAAAAAAGACGCACCATACAAGAATAACATAAGCAGGTGGTACGACAGTTTGTAGAAACTGGATGCTTGTGTAAAGGCAAGAGTCCTGGTCGACCTCGTGTGTCTGATGAAAACATTGAAAGAGTGCGTGAGGTGTTTCAGCGAAGTCCCCCAAGTCAGTGGCTAAAGGAAACAGGAATTGGGCATGCCAAAAATGATTGAAGGATTGTAATTACCAAATGAGAAACTTGGACAGTTGTGCCGCTGACGGTGTATGTTGTGCCCGTGTAAGGTGAGAAATAAATTTTTTATTCACTTTTGAAACCGCACCATTCTTTTGTGTATGCCCTGTAATATGATTAAAAATGTACGGTACAAGTAACGTAAACTAAAAACTCCTGGCGCTGAATTGGTTCCCAGCAATTCCAATTCCACACGTGACTTAATACAAAATAAAGAACAATAAATTCAGGCATAACTAACGGAAGATGAGGCATGCGTGCTATTATACGTGTAGACCTCCCTTTAACTGCTTATGTCATTCAACGCTGTATAAAGTCTGTAGTCGAAACAGCTGGCTTACTCACCTTAAGAATTACGAATTTGGACCACCAGCCTATTCTTCACAGCTAATTTCAAGACCTCTCCACGGTAACAAAGCTAATGAAGACATACACGTTACATTAAGCGTATACTATGAGCTCGAAGTGCCCATATACCGGCCACATTTAGCTAGCAATGTGGTGGAGGGTGGAGTTTCACATTACACACATCGTGAATTTGTTCCGGTAATTACTGACTTATTACACACACTATGCTATAAATTTAACTAACCCATTTTTAAGGGCATATAGTGTGACACCTAGCGGTATAGCGTTATACATAAACAAGCCTTAGTCTCAGGTGGGACAGACAGAAAATATATAAATACGTTGTCATTGATTTGCAGCGACACTAGAGCCATCTCCAGGGTATAAACTGTAATTAAAACTATACACCAATTCACAGGCGCACCTACATGTTTTTAGAAGTACAATCCACTTCAAAATAAATGACCCTTGAAAACTCTGACAATGCAAGAGTAATTTAAAATGCTTTTGAATAAATACGAAATCCACGAAGACAGCCGATAGGAACGTCCGTTTACCTGGAGCCTGATTCGTGTTTAAGTTGGCAATTCTTGTCAGATTATTTAGATATTTTTTACGGTAAATGTCTTGGCAGCATTCAACAAGAAGAAGAATATTTTCACCAGCAAACTGGACTTAAATTTAAGGAAGAAACTAGTAAAGTGCTACAATTGGAGCATAGCTTTGTGTGGTGCTGAAACGTGGACACTTCGGAAAGTAGATCAGAAATATTGGAAAGTTTTGAAATGTGGTGCTGGAGAAGAATGGAGAAGATCAGTTGGACCGATCGTGTGAGAAATGAAGAAGTATTACACAGAGTAAAGGAGGAGAGGAATATCGTACATACACTAAAAAGAAGAAAGGCTAACTGGATTGGTCACATCGTGCGTAGAAACTGCCTTCTGAAACACGTGATTGAAGGAAAGTTAGAAGGAAGGATAGAAATGACGGGACGACGAGGGAGAAGACGTAAGCAGCTACTGGATGACCTTAAGGAAAAGATACTGGAAATTGAAAGAGGAAGCACTAGATCGCACCCTGTGGAGAACTCGCTTTGTAAGAGGCTACGGACCTGTCGTAAGACAGACTACAGAATGAATGAAATGTCTTTGAATACAGTAAACTGTTGGGAATACTTTAATATACACATTCTTTCTACTGAATCAGGAGGAGGAGAAATATGAATTAATAACAATATAATATCTGTGTACAACTGTCGCTTGTAGAGCCCCAAATTCTGACTGCCTCACACCTACAGGATACAAAGTAAAATTCTCAATTCTTACCTCGTTCTAAATTTCACATTTTACGTCTAATCTCTGGTTACGTCTGTATCTAAAACATAGACGTAAATTTGTCTTTGTCCACGCCATGAATGCGTGTAGGAAGAGTAGAGGTATAGCTCCACTTATTCTTAATCTGGGCACTAGATGGAGGTGAGTGGTCAACATCATGTCCCGGCTGCTTTATCCCGGGGATAGAACACCCAGTACCCATAGAATAGGAGGTTGGGTGGGTTTCAGAGCCAGTCAGGAAGTTTTGGAGAAGAGAAAATTCTCTTGCACTTGCCGGGATTCGAACCTCGGGTTGTCCAGCCTGTAGTGTAGACACTATACCGACTGAGCTATCGCGGTTGCCCGTCTGTATTTATCCGCATTTAAAGCTTCCAAAAATTTACGTTCAGTGCTTTCTTTTTATTGAGGGTCCCGCAGCAGATGCTACGGACACACCGCAGCCTTGAGGCTTATTTTGCAACCCTGTGATGAAGATGATTATTCTTTTCGTTTTTCCTTGTAATGGAGCACCGGTGGAATGAAATTGACAGGGGAAAACCGAAGTACTCGGGGAAATACCTGTCCCAGTGCCACTTTGTCCACCACAAATCCCGCATGGACCGACCCGGGATCGAACCCGGGCCTCCGCTGTTAGAGACAGGCGACTAACCACCTGAGCCATAGCAAGGCCACTTCAGTACTTCTTTAGTCACTGCCCATGACGAAAAACTAAAATATGGATTTCACAAAGCGGTAATTTCTTAGCATTCCACAAATTAGAAGATTATTCGTCCAAGAAACAGTCAGTTTTTGATAATACTTGAATTTTGATTACAAAGGCCCGAATGAAAGCCAAACAGATGTAAAAAAACAAAAGCGAGATTTGTCCGACCTACAGAGTCAGGACTTACAAGCTTATCATTAAACCAGTTGCATACAGTTGCCCAAAGAATTGTGGGTCTGTATCACGGACGTTTTCCCATAGATAATTAAATTATTTTCGAAGTGGACAAAAGTTTTTTTTTTTTTTTTTTTTTTTTAAATAAGTCCCTCAAATATCACTTCAGAAGAAGACATGGATTTTTGGACAGCTCAGTGTCACAAATACCTACAGTGACTTCTAGACATTCACCAACAAAATGCACAAATCACTAACAAATTGCAATCAGCCCTTTATCATAGTCAAACCCTATGCACGGTGAATTCAGACTAAACCTACAGTGACGTTTCGTTAGGCGGTTCTATTGTAACTTGCAGGTCAGAAGTACGAAAGACCAGAATACTGGTGCTATTGATGTCAAAGAATTGAAAAGTGCCAAACCGGGGGGGGGGGGGGGGGGGGGGGGTGTGGGACCCCTCTTAGAAGATTCAGATCACTTCAAATTCCATTACACCTAAGTAACCTAATTAAAGTAACCTGAATGTAATAAAATTCGTGTAGACTTCTATGAATTTCAAACAATCCCACACTGTTGACACCGTGCATCTTCGTCATACTAAATTAAGTTATAAACCAACCGATGCACACTAAAACCACTTTTTAAGTAGCTTTATTATAAAATTGTTAAAATTGTACCCCTACACGTGTTTCGATCCTAGGATCATCGTCAGGGGGGTTTTTTGCTAAAAGCTACAGTCACTTCAACACATGATTTAAAATATTCTATCTGCACTTTGAAACATAAGTTAAAATCTTGTAAAAAGATTCGCTAAAAGTTGTAAAATTATAAAAACACTGTAGATGGTAGATTGTGGAACTGCTGGCGTGTGGTATTAAAAGCATATTAAATGTTTTTGCGTGGAGCGGAGTGTACTACGTGTTGTGCGGTGAGGAGTACTACGGTGGAGTGTCTGGTTCGGGAGGTTGTGTGTAGGTCAGTATGACATTTGAAATATGATCCTAGGATCGAAACACGTGTAGGGGTACAATTTTAACAATTTTATAATAAAGCTACTTAAAAAGTGGTTTTAGTGTGCATCGGTTGGTTTATAACTTAATTCAAACAATCCGTTTAAAAGGTAAGCCTATGTAGAGTAAGGTAGGGCGCCGACATGCAATTTTTCAGTTCTGCAATCGTTTGATTCCGAGATGCCGTGCCCCGCTCACATATGCAATCAAACGATCGGCCGACTGACGTAGCCGCACACATGCGATAGATTCCGATTCAGTTCCAACATGGACTTCATGGAGGTGGCTCGTATCTGTGCCCTCGAAATTTCGAGTAGAAGAAAACTGAAGAATAAAATACGATTTTGGGTGCATCCACTAACAACTCAACGCTTGTTAAAAGGACAGTTTCATAAAATTTATGAAAATTTAAGGGCACATCCTAATAAATATTTTAATTATTATCGTATGAGTGTGAACAGTTTTGACGAACTTCTGAAACTTTTGGGACCTTCAATAACATACCAGAACACCGAATGGAGACAGGCTATCTCTCCAGAAGAGAGGCTATCAGTTCAAAGAGCAAAGACATGTTGTTTGCTTTAGTTATAAGAAGAGACTGTTTTGTTTCATGTGAGCGGACGTCCATTGGATCCTGTTGTTTACAGAACGATTGCGGAATCAGACGATTCCTATTGGTTTGTGGAAAATTAGAAACTAAACAGTTGGCAGACTAAACGGTTGCAAGTCGGCGGAGTCCCATTTAACTCTTCGGTTGTTATTCATGCAATCAAACCATTGCGCAACTAAAAATTGCATGTCGGCGCCCTACTTTACAAAATAATGTTCTCATGCTTAAAAACGTTTGTCCTTTCGGATGAGAGGATAAACAAAGTTAGACAGTAGGTCTGAATGTAGACCGCGTGACGTCTAGTCCAATCAGTTATTTTCGCTTTTCCCATATTACTCACTGCAGTCACTAATGTACGTACCAGTTTCAGACCTCACAAACAACGCATGTGCAGCACTGCACGCGGAATGAATAGGCGTTTTTGTATTTCCTTAAATTTTATTAAGGAAGTTGTTAATTGTGACTACGTTACGGCTTGGGCGATCCGGATTTCGCTTCCTGGGTAGAACAAGGAACTTTTCTTTTCTCCAAAATGACCAGACCGTCTCTGGGGCCCACTCAGCCTGTATTCAAAGCACACCATTTGTTTTTTTTTTTTTTCAGATTTCAAGCGGCCGCGGCGTGAAGTTGATCATTCACCTCAATTTTGTACCAATGTTAAGAATGAGTGGAGTTATACCTCTACTCCCCCTGTATGCTTTCACTGCGTGTACAAGGAAAATTTCACGTTTCATTCATTCTGCAGTCTGACTTATGACAGGTCCGTAGCCTCTTCCAAAGCGAGTTCTCCACAGAGTGCGATCTAGTGCTTCCTCTTTCAATTTACAGTATCTTTAATTTACTTAACAAATTTTCCAGCAATGTCTGTGGAAATTATCGTTACATTTTCTATGTCATGTACCGGTTATGTTACAAGTTTTGGTTTTGAAAAATGGTAAATTTGAATTTGCAGTTTATGTAAAGAAATTATATCGATAAATTTCAGAACAGATCTTCGCACACCTTTCTGTTTAAACCTACAGTACCAAATTTATTTTATATCCACTATGTATTTCCGCAGATTAAGCGTGAAGACAAACACAAATACCTCATTCTAATGCGTCCATTTTATGCAACGCTAACTACTGCCACCACAGAAAAAAAAACAAACTTATTTATATAATAAATCTCTGTCTATCGGTGCCGGAAATAGAGTAAGGGAAGTAGCTAATGACGACCGGCCCTGGGGCCTACCCAGCCTCCTATACAATGGGTACCGGGTCTTTCCCGGAGGTAAAGCGGCCGGGGCGTGGTGCTGACCACCCACCCCCAACTAGCGCCGGGGTCAAGAATGAGTAGAGCTATACCTCTACTCCCCCTTTGGGCCTTCATGGCCTGTTATAGGGAATTAAAAAAAAAGTAGCTAATGATTTACAGTGTCAAAGGTTTCGTGTTGTTTATCAAACAGTTAAACAGCGCCTACAAATACGCTTATCCAAAAGTGCTTCTCATTCTTTCATCTTATCACAAAGGACTATATAAACTTCGCAACTGACAGCATTATGAAATAACACACTTCCTTCTCTCTCTTTTACTGGTTACAATTTCTGTTTACATTTTAAAACATCGAGGCAATCCCACCCAGCCTTCTACCCCATACGTATGGTAATCAATCTGCCCGCCCCGAAATATGACCAAATTACTTCAGCCAGTGTCAAGAATAACAATTCTCATAATTTACCTCCCAGCCCCCCATACGTTTCCTTGGCGGTGGTATAATTAATAACAGAGAAAGGATCGTCTTTCCAAGCTCACATTCTAAACTCCCGTTCCCATAAGATCTGTCATTAAAGTGATGTTTACATAATGTTTCTAACTTTAACAGAGATTAAATTAACTTATTTTACTTCGAGAAATTAAGCGGGCTTTTATGATCACCACCCTGTATTTCTGTGTACCTCTCATTTCCCTTCCCTAAGGCTCGACAGCCCTATATGGGCCTGGGCCTCCTCGTTTCGTCGAGGTTTCATAATCACACACATTTGAGACATACCACAGTCGGTAGGACTCCTCTGGACGAGTAATCAGCCCGTCGCAGAGACCTCTACCTGACAAACACAACACTCACAACAGACGGGACATCCATGCCCCCGGTGGGATTCGAACCCACGATCCTAGTAAGCGAGCGGCCGAAGACCCACGCCTTAGACCGCACGGCCACTGGGATCGGCGTACCTCTCATTTACATTTCTTAAATACTTGACTGGCATTCATAAAAGGTATGAACATTGTACCATTAAAGGAAATCCCAGCGACCTACCTCTCCATTTCTTACAACCAATAAATTGGTTTAATTTTCGATTTGCTGGCTGTAACTATTAAATAATTGTAGCTGGGAAGGTAGAGTTTGGTAAAATAATAGACTATAAACATGCATAGAAACTGTTTGTGAAGTACTATGGATAGGTCAAAAATTGTAAGCGCGGTGACGATGCAAATATTTGAGGTTGTATGTAAAGCAGAAAAGAAAAGATACTGGAAATTGAAAGAGGAAGCACTAGATCGCACCCTGTGGAGAACTCGCTTTGGAAGAGGCTACGGACCTGTCGTAAGACAGACTACAGAATGAATTAATGTAAAGCAATCACATTAGAGGCCTGGACAGGCCCTGAGGGTTCCAGGAGGTTAAGGCTCCCATATATCTAGACAATGGGCACATGAAAGTGGTAAGGTTGTCAGCCCTACGCACCAGCCGCCTTTACCCCCCAGGAAATATTCCTGGTACTCATTTCTGTTAGAGGCTGAGTCAAATATTTGAGGTTATGTGCTATAAATCTAATGTATAAAAATCTCTATTTAAGAACAAGATTTGTATAAGAATTAAAAGCATCAAAATGTATACAGTAGGTCAATAGGCTTTAAATTCTACTTCGAATGTCTAGTATATCTCTATAGGCAGCTGATCAATGTGTTGTAGACAAGTCCATTTTCTGCTAATAAACCAGCAGCAAGTGCAAACTAGTTAACAAACTAATAAAAACACGATACAAAGAATATTCAGAGTACTTACATCGTTATGTAGAACTGATACACCTGCACAGCGAGGTCATTCACGCACACACAAATCAAGATCCATCAGACCGCATAAAACAACGCATTTTACGGCGCAGATGTGATCGAGTGACATCTGCTCTATGAAACGAGGGACGAACAAGTGACGGCTAATGGGCGAAACCAATAGTCTCTTGGTGGGTGGAAGGGATGGTGGTTCACTGACTTAAGGGGGAAGAAGGTAAATACGTACGAATTAGAAGTACTGTGATAATATGCTTTCGTGCAGTACAAAAGAGGTCGCTGCTAGTCAGAGACCAAATGGCAATTTGGAGCCTGCCTTCTGTTGCGGTGTACATTTGTTGTAGGCCAAATTACACATTTTTCGTCATATTTGCTAACCATAATAGCTACCTTAATTTTACTGGCTGTTAAACTCAGTTTTTATAAAACTACTAGAAGCAGATCGTGTGAGAGCGAGTACTAACTCCATGGAGCAGAGTCATTCCTGAGAAGCTAACAGTTCCTCAGCTAGTCAAAAAATTCCCTGCATATTATCGAATCCGAATGTTCATTACCGCATTCACAAAAGCCCGCCTGCTTTCCCTATCCTGTGTCAGCTTAATTCAATGCAGGGAGCGCGATAAATATATTTTTTTATAAACTGCTTTCTTTAACAACTTTCACAACTACAATTTCCTCTAGTATTATTAGCACAGCCATCATCATTGTCATCATCATTATCATCATCACCATTGACCTTATATCTCTATTCACCTTTCACTTGTTTTCTTTATGGAGAAGGGCCCTACAGCAGATGCTACGGACGCACCGCAGCCTTGAAGCCTTATTGTGCAACCCGGTGATGAAGATGATCAGATTTTTCGTTTTTCCAAGTAATGGAGCACCGGTGGAATGAAACTAACAGGGAAAAACCGAAGTAATCGGTAAAAAAACCTGTCCCAGTGACAATTTGTCCACCACAAATTCCACATGGAGCACCGGTGGAATGACATTGACAGGGGAGAACTGAAGTACTCGGTGAAAAACCTGTGCCAGTGCCACTTTGTCCACCACAAATACCACATGGAGCAACGTTGGAATGAAATTGACAGGGAAAAACCGAAGTACTCTGTGAAAAACCTGTCCCAGAGACAATTTGTCCACCACAAATCCCACATGGAGCACCGGTGGAATGACATTGACAAGGAAAAACCGAAGTACTCGATGAAAAATCTGTCCCAGTGAAACTTTTTCCACCACAAATCCCACATGGAGCACCGGTGGAATGAAATTGACAGGGAAAAAACCGAAGTACTCGGTGAAAAACCTGTCCCAGAGACAATTTGTCCACCACAAATCCCACATGGAGCACCGGTGGAATGACATTGACAGGGAAAAACCGAAGTACTCGATGAAAAATCTGTCCCAGTGAAACTTTTTTCACCACAAATCCCACATGGGGCACCGGTGGAATGAAATTGACAAGGAAAAAAACCGAAGTACCCGGTGAAAAACCTGTCCCAGTGACAATTTTTCCACCACAAATCCCACATGGAGCACCGGTGGAATGAAATTGACAGGGAAAAACCGAAGTACTCGGTGAAAAACCTGTCCCAGTGCCACTTTGTCCCATACAAATCACACATGGACTGAACCGGGATCGAAACCGGGCCTCCGCGATGAGAGGCCAGCGACTAACCGCCTGAGCCATGGCACGGCCTGACGACTAACCGCCTGAGCCATGGCACGGCCCTTCACTTTGTTTCTCCTCTTTCAAATTATTTGATTGCTTCTTCTACTCAATTTATTTTCCTTCTCCACACTATTCTCCTCCCGGCAGTGAAATGTTTGTAACTTCTGCGTGTCTGTCAAACCAAAGGACAGAGTTTTACGACCTTACAATTTGTTACGACCGGAAAAATAACTTTTTAATAAGAAGAACGCATTCAGGGCCGGCCTTAGGCCGATTGGACAGATTTGACGCAATCGGGCCCCAAGTACATGGGGGAAATTTTATAAAAATATTTTACTGATTGCTTGATTAAAAGTAAATGAAAAATGATAAAAAATGGAACATTTTAATTCCCATCCTAACTTACGTTAATATGCCAAAACGTTAGTTTTTTTCCCCTCCGTCTCTGCACAATAACTTTTAGGGGCCCGCCACGAGGATCGCAATCGGGCCCCGCGTTTGCTAAGGCCGGCACTGTAGGCAGTGTTAACAAATAAAAACCTCTTTTTCTGTCCTGCTAAGTTCAATTTTTTTTCCAATGGCTCGACAACCCTAGGTGGCCTACGCCGCCTCTTATTTCGAAGCTTCACGATGACACTCAGACACACCACACTCGGTAGGACTCCTCTGAACGAGTGATCAGCTCGTCGCAGAGACCTCTACCTGACAACACACAACATTCAAAAGACACAGACATCCATGCCCTCGGCGGGATTTTTTTTTTTTAATTTTTCTGTCCGGGGGTTTTTCCCCTTTGATCCATTTTTGTACTGTTTAAATCCTTTCGTCCTTCATGTCACTTTACGTTCCATGCTACCGTCCTTTCAACAAACACAACACAAACATCCATGCCCCGGTGGGATTTTTTTTTTTTTTTTTACTAATTCCTGGGTTTTCCCCTTTGATCCATTTTTGTTCTGTATTAGTCCTTTTTCGTCCTTTCATGTCATTTACGGTCCACAACCGTCTTTTTACAACACAACACAAACATCCATGCCCCCGGTGGGATTCGAACCCACGATCCCAGTAAGCAAGCGGCCGAAGACCCACGCCTTAGACCGCGCGGCCACTGGGATCGGCCGGGATTCGAACCCACAATGCCAGTAAGCGAGCGGCCGCAGACCCACGCCTTAGACCGCACGGCCACTGGGATCGGCCGGGATTCGAACCCACAATGCCAGTAAGCGAGCGGCCGAAGACCCACGCCTTAGACCGCACGGCCACTGGGATCGGCCGGGATTCGAACCCACAATGCCAGTAAGCGAGCGGCCGCAGACCCACGCCTTAGACCGCACGGCCACTGGGATCGGCCGGGATTCGAACCCACAATGCCAGTAAGCGAGCGGCCGAAGACCCACGCCTTAGACCGCACGGCCACTGGGATCGGCCGGGATTCGAACCCACAATGCCAGTAAGCGAGCGGCCGCAGACCCACGCCTTAGACCGCGCGGCCACTGGGATCGGCCGGGATTCGAACCCACAATGCCAGTAAGCGAGCGGCCGCAGACCCACGCCTTAGACCGCACGGCCACTGGGATCGGCCGGGATTCGAACCCACAATGCCAGTAAGCGAGCGGCCGCAGACCCACGCCTTAGACCGCGCGGCCACTGGAATCGGCCGGGATTCGAACCCACAATGCCAGTAAGCGAACGGCCGCAGACCCACGCCTTAGACCGCACGGCCACTGGGATCGGCCGGGATTCGAATCCACAATGCCAGTAAGCGAGCGGCCGCAGACCCACGCCTTAGACCGCACGGCCACTGGGATCGGCCGGGATTCGAACCCACAATGCCAGTAAGCGAGCGGCCGAAGACCCACGCCTTAGACCGCGCGGCCACTGGAATCGGCCGGGATTCGAACCCACAATGCCAGTAAGCGAACGGCCGCAGACCCACGCCTTAGACCGCACGGCCACTGGGATCGGCCGGGATTCGAACCCACAATGCCAGTAAGCGAGCGGCCGCAGACCCACGCCTTAGACCGCACGGCCACTGGGATCGGCCGGGATTCGAACCCACAATGCCAGTAAGCGAGCGGCCGAAGACCCACGCCTTAGACCGCACGGCCACTGGAATCGGCGCTAAGTTCAATGCCGGGCGAAATTCAAACTGGTATTGTGATTGTTTAATGGATGCTCAGACGTCACACACACAGAGATTGGCTGGGAAAAACTAATTACTCAGTCAACTGGTAATGGACTAAGTTTATTTATTTATGCTTTACAGTCGGCCACGACCGCCCCTGACAGACAGATACTGTCTTCATTTGAACACCGCTTGACTGAAATCAAAGTGTAGAATTGGCCTAACTATATATTAAATTTTAAATCCACCTGTACGCAGTTTGTTGTTAGTCGATACTTTCCACAGGCTATATATATTGTTTGAATACACCAAAGAACAAAACAATATATTAATAACAGTTAACTTTCGTGTCACTAAAGACTTGAGTAATATCACAGGACAATTTTAAGGAATTGCGTTGTGAATTATAAATGGCTCTTAACAATGTGGTGGAATAGAAGCTATACATTTAAATAGGCAATGTATCAATGTTTTGAAAAATAATTTTCACAGACCGCCAGCATTTAATAGAGATAATTTTTCATTCTCTGTTGCGAAATAATGAATATCGTTCAAGGTGAATACATGCACTGCCTCAGGCCACGTCAGCTTTGAGTTCACAGGTTTGAATCCTTGTCGAATCAAGAATTTGTACAGATTTATTGCGGCTCTAGCCGAGTATTCAAAGACCTGTATAAGATATTTTAAATCAAATCATGTTGTAGGCAAAAATATTACTACTGTTATTATTACTACTACTACTACTACTACTTCTAGTAGCACAAAATAATACAATTCTCTACTTATTTACGTCTCAAATAAAGAACCCATTGGCCAGTATAAGAGACAGTCCAGTACAAAAGAAAAGCAGAAAATCAGGGCAACAAAAATAAAGACACACCCAAAAAAGGAAAAAAAACAAAGCAATAATAATAATAAAATAATAATAAGAAGAAGAAGAAGAAGGAAGAAAGGTGGCAACGAATTTGACAATTGACAATTTCCACGTAGGTTCGACGAAAAACTGGTGGATAATGAACAATGATATCGACAGCCAAAATTGGGAGATATCATGGGAAAGTCAGGAAAGTTAATTACTGGCATCCCAGGACCAAGCAATTGGTACAAACTACTTTAAAAATGAAATTTTTAAGGAAGAAATTGAGAGTAAATGCCTGTTATGTAAACAACATGAAGAAACCATCGACCACCTAACCTCAGGATGCCCCATTTTGGGGAAGAATGAATACTTAATGAGACAGGATGAAGTTGGTACACATTTACATTATGCAATATGCAAAGCATTAGGCATCGAAGCGACAGACAAATGGCACACACACACACACACACACACACACACAGACAGACACACACACACACACAGACACACACACAAAACACACACACCAGTATGTGAACATGAAGATGTGGCAGTGTTATGAAATCAAGGGGTACATACAGACAGAGGAGTTACAGTAAATGGGCCAGATATAACAATTAAAAACAAAAAAGGAGAAGACAGGCACACTGACAGATGTGACAGAAATGTCATGCAAAAGGGAGCAGAAAATAAACTAAAATACAAGAGTTTACGTATAAAAAGTTAATGGTAAGCAATCCCATTACAGGCCTGGACAGGCCCTTAGGGTTCCAGGAGGTCGAGGTTCACAGATTTCTAGACAATCGGCACATGAAGGTGGTAAGGTTGTCAGCCCTACGCACCGGCCGCCTTTACCCCCAGGAAATATTCCTGGTACTCATTTCTGTTAGAGGCTGAATCGACCCCAGGGCCATAGTACGACCGGAAGGATTATGTCAATGAAAAATTCCATTGACACCATCGGGAATCGAACCCGCGACCTTCCGGCTTGTAGAGCAGTACCTGAACCAACTGCGCCACCGCGTGCCCCCTCCAGGAGGTTGAGGCTCCCAGTTTTCTAGACAATCGACACATGAAGGTGGTAAAGTTGTCAGCCATACGCACCGGCTGCCTTTACCCCCCCCCCCCCAGAAAATACTCCTGGTACTCATTTCTGTTAGAGGCTGAGTCGACCCCAGGGCCACAGTGCGACCGAAACGATTATGTCAATGAAAAATTCCAATGATACCATCGGGAATCGAACCCGCGACCTTCCGGCGTGCAGCGCAGTGCCTCAACCAACTGCGTGAGCTCAAGTTTATGTATAGCGATATAAAGAATGTGGAACATGAAATGTATGATTATACCGGCAATAATTGGAGCCACCTGAATAGTAACAAAAGGTTTAAAGAAAAATCTGTAAGCCATACCAGGAAAACAGTCAATAGATTCACTACAAAAGACAGCTGTACTTGGAACGTCACACGTAATACGGGAGGTACTGCAGTCTGAAACTTGAAGCTTCCCCTATACAGCATTAACTGATTGGTTTCTATAACCGAGACGGCGTGTCTTTACTGCCTAAATCGGAAACAATTCAAACGACAAACACTTCAATTTATAAACAAACAGCTTTCCATAACAAACTCAGCGGGCCACGTTTGGGGAATAAGCTGAACAAATGTGACGTAAGGAATAGATAGAAATAAGAACAGACGGCCGCATTCAATACGTGGAATCTCAACCCCTCTTTCAAAGTAACTATCTTTCTCATTGATTTATTGCAAGGATCTCAGAAATAAGACTCTCCCTGCCAAACCCTCTTAGTCAGGCACCTAATCCTCACCCGTTCCCCACTCCTTATCTTCTTCACAGCCAGTTCTCTCTCCCTGTAATCCCGGACAGAGTTGCCAAGCTCCGCTATGATTTGTAGCAGCAGTGATCAAAGCGAAATCCGAAAACCCTTCACAGCAAAACATGCTGGCAGTAACTTGTCCACTAGCATGTTACACCCCCCTCGAAACACCGCAATTTAGTCTTCCCCAAAACGAAAAAGACAGATCTATAATTCCTTAAAGATTTCCGTACATTATTTCTCAAATATAAATGAAACATGGGCCGTGGCTCAGGCGGTTAGTCGCCTGCCTCTCACCGCGGAGGCCCGGGTTCGATCCCGGGTCAGTCCATGGGGGATTTGTGGTGGACAAAGTGGCACTGGGACAGGTTTTCTCCCCCGAGTACTTTGGTTTTGCCCTGTCAATTTCATTCCACCGGTGTTCCATTACACGGAAAAACTTAAAAACCGATCATCTTCATCGCAGGTTTGCACAATAAGACTCAAGGCTGCGGTGCGTCCGTACCATCTGCTGCGGGGCCCTTCTCAGAAAAAAGTGCAATGTCATTGCAGCTTACGATCCTTATTTTTAAGCAGTGTCAAATATTCGAAATAACGTTAGAAAATAAAATTCAGTGGTTCTACTTTATTGGCACTGAGAACTAATTGTCTTCTGGACTTTGTCCATCGTCCGGATAAAATATAAAAATATAAAATCACGACGTTTCGGAAGCTGTTTCTTCTTCCGTCTTCAGGAGAAGGGAGGGGAGACACCTACTCATATGGGTCCCTTAGACCGAGCTAATCTCCAGTGATTGAAATTAGCTCGGTCTAAGGGACCCATCCGAGTAGGTGTCTCCCCTCCCTTATCCTGAAGACGGAAGAAGAAACATCTTCCGAAACGTCGTGATTTTATATTTTATATTTTATCCAGACTATGGACAAAGTTCAGAAGACAATTAATTCTCAATGTTATATACGATCTTCAGAACCTTTTACAATTCAATTATTAGTACTGTATTCAAATACGAAAATTCCAAGATAAATATATCTCTGTTCACGTTATGAAGGCATGTAAGGGAATGGAGGTATAGATCCACTCATTAAGTTTGGAACAAGACGGAAGTTAGTGGTCTGCTTCACGCCCGGCGGCTTTATCACCGGGGGGGGGGGAAAGCCTTCGGTACCTTTTGCGTATGTGGCTGGGTGAATCCCAGACGAAAATTGTATTGTTTGTAAACTATGTACTTGGCTTTTGTGACACAAAATGGCTGACTCTATTGAGGGGACTCGTAAACCCAACACATCGGCGACAGGATGGAGTATCCTCTTTAGACGTCTATTTGTACTAGATATTGTAAAGAAACAGTAAGTACTCTGAAGGTAAATGTTTTACTTATGGCATTTTGCGTTTGTAAGTAAATGGAAGTCAAGGAAAACATGTGTAGTTTGGAGATAAAGCCTCATCTATATAGAAGAGTAGCTCCTAATTTGTAATTAAAGCAACTTATTGTGCAGGAACCTTTCCTGTAAATTATCCCATGGAGGAATACAGTTCTGACAACGAACTCCACTTATTCCCATACGTCACTACAGGATGGAGGAGAGTGGTTGGCCTACAGAAGGCATTATCCTCTATCCGAAAGTTACCACAATACACATGATACAAGAGATGGGAGAATTGACAACTGTAATGGAAGTGGTGCAGTTAAAGCGGCCGGAGCATGAAGCTAACTCAACTCATCTCATGTGAAGATTAAGAATGAATTACGTTTACCCCCAATCCGCTATATGCTTTCATGGATTATACAAGAACAACTTTAATTTCAAATATTTCCATCACATGTATATACGGTTATATAATTCTTTGTCAAGGTCCTTGTGTGTTAAGCAAATACTTAGCAAAATAGGCCAAAAATATATAAAGGCAACATGGCATTTACAAATGTTGTAAAATTAATTTAGTTAAACTAATGCATGAGAAGAGGAACAGAAGTTTCGAATATAATATTTTATCAAAATATGCAAATTACCCCACATATGTGGGCCCCCACTCTCAATTAATTTGGTCATCCTGAAAATTAATTAAAGTGAATGAAATATATATATTTATTAACACTTGTGTTGTAAAAGTGTCACGTGTAAAATGTTAATAACATCTGTCAAAGGACTCAAATGTTATAAGACGAGGTGTTTCACTTAAGTGGCTCATAAGTGCAAACAAACCGAATAAAATCAAATTAATTTTAAAAATATCCAGTACCCTCTCTGCCATAAAGATTTCTCGGTCAACACACTCCTGTGTGCTGTTAGACAGAAGGACGCCACTTAGTAAGATAGGCGCTATTCGAAATCAATTTTTCGAATAGCACCTAAAAATTCTTTAACAATTTGACATTCAGATATTCTTTATTTACATTTACATTGCCATGGGATGGGCCCCTCTTTTCATACAAAAATAACTTACACAATATTTATATACATAAATTATGCAGATATATGTACAATAAATTAAACAGACAGACGAAATATATTAGTTGGAGAGGAGTTCGATATAAAATCGTCCATTTATTATGCTGTATCATACAGGCTGGCTTCAAAAGACAAAACGAAATTTGCTTTATACAGGGAGTTTCTTTCAAGTGGACACACAGCCGGAATAGTTCTTAAGACATACCTCTGTTAAAGCATAAGCTCAATTAACAGCTGCACACTCTACAGAACTCACTGTATTTCAGTACTACAATGCGCGTCGTATTCTCCATTTAGTTGCAGGAAATATTGAAAGGCTACGTGTAGAAACCAACTATATGTAGTGTAGAGTCATACTAATAAAATGGCCAATTGAGTAATTCTACTTCACTAGTAATTCACTTCAGCTTAACTACTTAAAATTTATTTCCTTCTAGATACGCGAAGGATTAAAAGTAATAATAATAGATTATATATTTATTCTAGGTGGCAGCATAAATACCAATAATATTGAAAAAAAATCTTCATATTTTTTGGTAGTTCCACCTTAAATATGACTCCAAAATCCAATTACACGAAGTGGAATATTTTTGTGAGTGCAAAAACTGATGGTCAACGCTGTATCAGAATTGCATTCAAATTTAATTACACAAATTCTTAACCACATGAAACATCAAACACGCTTACGACATTTGTCACTTATCTTAATTCTTATGTTTTAGTTTTCTTTGTTAATTCCTGACAAAGCACCGAAGCACGTACTTTAGAAATTCCTCCTTTTAATAGAGAAAATATTTAGAGGCAATTACAGAAGCTACGAAATATATACAGCTGGACTATGGGAGCGAGAATCGAACATCTGGGACACAAAAACACAGATTTGTTTTTCCATCTTGGCATTATGGCTTGATTCGAGTCTTTTCCGTCTATAATATTAGACAATTTTATATCCTGCTTAGGAACAGGCTTGTGTTCCTTCCTTAGTCGTGGTATAAGACGTTCCAAAAAGTGATTACTCTCCTTCTAAAACTCGGTAAGAAGTTGTGGGAAAAACTTAACATGTTTAATTTCCGTCAATCTGCGTGTTTATACGGGGCGTATCTTTAATCGTCTTAGCGAGCATGCAGATATGCGAGGTTCGTAAATGGAGGTCGGCCGAGTGTTACGTCACTGCCAACACTACTAAATGACATCTAGACCACTTTCGTGATATTTCCTATACAGAACAGGGCACTACGTCACAAAGATTTTTTCTCTTAAGCAACGCGTGCTTCTTTGCAATTTTTTCGAATGGCTCAATATCCCCTAGGGGGCCTAAGCCGCCTCATTTTTCGAGGCTTCACGATCACACACTTTTTAGACACACCACACTCGGTAGGACTCCTCTGGACGAGTGATCAGCTCGTCGCAGCTTCTTTACAATACTTTTCCACAATATGTGTCTCGTTGACAGAACGTCGCCAGGGGTTTTGTAAAAATAGCCCGCGTCAACAGCGTTGTATTACGGAACAATATACAGAGCAGTGGGTAAATATCGGAAAGCAGGTTTAGTGCTGGGAGAAAATATGATAACAATAGATAATTTTTTTGGATGATGGAAGCGTGACCTCTGTCTATCTACTCACTGTAGGTGTAGAGGTTATTGTTGCACCTGATCACACACAATGACACACACGCACTCAGTAGGGCTCCTCTGGACGAGTGATCGGCCCGTCACAGAGACAATACACGACACTCACAAGAGACAAACATCCATACACCCGGAAGGATTGAAACAAAAATATATATTTAAGTTTCTTTTCATGAGGCAACAGCCCCTTGGGGGCCTAGGCCGCCTCATTTTTCTTGGCTTCACGATCACACTCAGACACACCACACTCGGTAGAACTCCTTTGGAAGAGTGATCAGCCCGTCGCAGAGACCTCTACCTGACAAAACACAACACTCACAAGAGAGAGACATCCATACACCCGGCGGGATTCGAACCCACAATCCCAGCAAGCGAACGGCCGTAGACCCACGCCTTAGACAGCGCGGCCACTGGGATCGGCAAGCAGGAATATAAGGAGTCAAAACAAGGACGTCGGTGTTAAGAACGCCCCAGTGCAGAGTGTGTCCTTCCCATCACATCACCTTAAAAAGCAATGAGTGGACGCAAAGACATAAGGTCCGTGTTTTTTGAAGAAATAAATTGCTACCTTTTTTTTTTTTTTTTTTTTTGTGGTGAGGGGGCCCCGCAGCAGATGCTACGGACGCACCACAGCCTTAAGGCTTATTGTGCAACCCCTGTGATGAAGATGAGCAGTTTTTTTTACCAAGTTTTACAAGTAATGGAGCACCAGTGGAATGAAATTGACAGGGGAAAACCGACAACTCGGAGAAAAACCTGTCCCGGTGCCACTTTGTCCACCACAAATCTCACATGGACTTGACCTGGGATCGAACCCGGGCCTCCGTGGTGAGAGGCCGGCGACTAACCGCCTGAGCCATGGCACGGCCTAATTGCTACCTTACATCAAACTAATCATGAGGATATTAACCGAGATATTAACAGACGACGAGGTGGTGAAATGTAAAGTACATTCTTTGCAAGAAGTGATGGAAAATATTATGAGGAACTGCCAGGATTAGAAGACAAAGAGATGACGAATGGCTTCAAAAGTAAGAGGCATGCTTGTTCGATCCCAGGTCAAGTCTATGTGAGATTTGTGGTGGACAAATTGGCACTGGGACAGGTTTTTCTCCGAGTTGTCGGTTTTCCCCTGTGGATTTCATTCCACTGGTGCTACATTAATTGTAAAAATTGGTTAAAAAAACTGCTCATCCATCTATCATCATCTTCATTGGGGTTGCGCAAAAAGCCTTAAGGCTGTGGTGCGAGGGCCCTTCATCACAAACAAAAAAAAATGAGGCGTGCTTAAAAGCTGGAGGTCACCACTTCGAGTCTCTTCTAACATAAAAGGTGAGGTGAAATGTAAAGGAAATAAGGATTATGAAAACTCGGCGGAGGAAGACTTAGTATGGTTTAATGTCACGCGATATCTGCGGTGCTGAGACAGGAGATTAAAGATACGCTCTGTATATCGTGAGGGTAAAAGTTTATTTAAATTAACAATTGCACGATTCAGTGATCTATTCCTACGCACAATTCCCAACAGTACCTATCTCGATCGCACAGTCACATACAGCATCAGGAATCTAGAATGCCTGCGTGTCTGTTACTGTTAACATATCAACTCATCACGATTAACAGACTAAGACATCAAAGGTAAAGGTAAAGGTAAACTTCACCATAGAACAGGCCATGAAGGCCCAGAGGGGGAGTAGAGGTATATCTCTACTCTTTCTTTAACCTCGGGGCTAGATGGGGATGAGTGGTCAACGCCACGCCCCGGCAGCTTTACCCCCGGGAAAGAGACCCGGTACCCATTTTACAGGAGGCTGGGTGGGCCCCAGGGCCGGTCTGGAAGGGTGCGGAAAACATCGCCCCCACAGGGATTCGATCCCCGGACCTTGCAGCCCGTAGCGAGTCGCTATACCGACTGAGCTATCGCGGCCCACCGAAAGCTAAATATATGGCTAAATCTTGCGCATCTTACGCATTTCTTCTTTACGTCTTAAAAAAAAACTTAGACCGATTTGCACATGTTCTGAAGACGCTTTACCCCACAAAATTAAAGGCTCCTACCCTATGACAGTTGCTATACTCGTATAATCACACACTATTCACAAATTTTTATGCTGCTTTGTTGTTGACAGCAGAATAATGTTAAGTGAAACATTTTTGCGTCATCTCCAGGCATAATGTTGTTACTGGGACCAACAACTATCAGTCGCCTTTAGACCGACCAAAAATAATTAAGATGGATGACATGCCGATTACCATCACGCCCAGCCCTCTTTTTAAAACAAGTTCATACATAACTTTCAAAACGTATTCTCAGACTGAAAGATATTTCCCGAAACGTCTGAGTTGGAGAGTAGTTCAGGCATGTTGAACTGAGACGTAATAACATTTTTCACACAACAGGATTCTTCACACACCATGCATTAACTTGACGAGCTTCAGTTCACGAGAAATATTAGGGACATGGACACGTGTAACATCTGATCCAGGCCGTGCCATGGCTCAGGCGGTTAGTCGCCGGCCTCTCACCGCAGAGGCCCGGTTTCGATCCCGGGGTCAATCAACGTGGGATTTGTGGTGTACAAATTAGCACTGGGACAGGTTTATCCCCAGTACTTTCAATTTCATTCCACCGGTGCTCCATTACACGGAAAAACGAAAAAAAAAAAACTAATCATCTTCATCACAGGGTTGCACAATAAGCCTCAAGGCTGCGGTGCGTCCGTAGCTTCTGCTGCGGGGCCCTTCACCACAAAAAACCGACCTAAATATTAAGTAAAGTCTCTCCGTAATATGCCATGCAGGCATACGGTACCGCTCTACTCTTTCTTTAACCTTGGCATTAGATAAGAGTGGGTGGTCAACGCCACGCCTCGTTCGCTTTACACCCGGGAAATAAACCCGGTACCAACTGTACAGAAGGGTGGATGGGCCCCAGGGTCAGTCTAGACGGTTGTCGAGAAGAGAAAACCTCTTGCACACATCGTCCAGCCCGTAGCGTGCCGCCGTACCGACTGAGCCACCCCAGTACCGTAACTGCAATGTTACTATATTTACGTCCTTAGCTCGCGTCTTCGAAAAAGCCTTTCATTTAAGTAGGCCCTCAGCAAATAACGTTAGGCCACACAGAATCGAGCGATTTTGAGTGACAAGCGAACTGGAAGGGACAAGAAAGGAAGTGGTCATGGCCTATTTCACGGTGGATGGTCTCAATATAGTCTGTGTTGCAGCCGGGACTCGAAGCGTGTACCTCCCGAAAACAGGTCACACAGCATTTATCTGTTGAGTCACCTCGCTCAGTTACGTGTCTCTTGTTGACGTGTTTCCTCCTGACGCAGTCTGCATTCGTACCCTGCGAAATACTTCATATTTACCGGTCGCTTCTCTGAGTGAACTCTGATCACCCCCCCCCCCACCCACTGTGATAAATTATGACATAAAAGTTGAATTCCTTTAACCTCAGAAATTACATTCTTTGACATTGAATCAGAGGAAGTCTGTCATGACGATATTCTCTTCGACCCCAAATTCAGCATTTGAAAACAAGATGATGTGATATTCTTTACTAAATTAAGTTTCTAAAAATCATTTTATCACCTTGGGCCCATGACGGGGTTTGCAGAAATCACTGTTCTGTGTGTGACGTTGTTTGTTGTAGCCTATAGATAAAACAGAATAGCTCGCTTTATGCGTCATATATTATGGGGTCTCCTGGCATGGGAAGCCCAGAAGTAAAGTAGGCGTGTAGTTACAGAGATAAGCAAAAGCTGGATTATAAAAATCTGTTTATTTGCGTAGAAACGGTTGAACTCGGCACTAATCTGGAGATATTACGCTGAATTCGAGACAAAAACGAGACACAGCACAAAGTCTGACCTCAGTTCTTATTCTAAAGCGATGATTTGTAATATCGTGAATACATTCTGGACAAGACAGCGTCGTTTGTTTCACGTAGCGTCGGCTTTGACGTTACGTGAAATGAAAGGAATTATTTCCGTGGAACGCATGGAAATAGATATTTATATCATAACGTTCCCGTAGATTGGGGTAGCTCAGTATAGATAAAAGACAGTAACACCCGGTACTTTCAAATAAAAGAATATACCATCTTTTTTATATTAAATACAAAATAACAGATGGCTGTTTTTTTTCAGGAAATAAATCAAACACAACACCAAAAATTGTGATTCACATAGAATCATCGATTAATATAATTTTGATTTGTTGATTTACATATAAGGATACGGCGAACGTCTTCACATTTTCATGTTTCCATTTTAAAATGACACAAACAATTCACACACCCTCACATACACAAAGCACTGACATAATTATCCGTAGCGAAGACGGTATTTTTAACACTTCTGTAAAGTTTAGCATTAATAATAAATATTTATGACTTATAAGCGATGCAAATCCACGTACACCACACGCTGTCGACTCGTCACGTTCGAATTTCTTTATTTCACTTCTTCAAATAATCTTTGCACAAAGCACAAACACTGACTGAACTGCGAAATTATTTTATCCTGTAATATTAATATTTGGAAATATCACTGTCAAGCTCAAAAGAAAAAAAAAAAAAAACCGTCCGCACAGCGATGACGTATTGACGTCATATAAGTTCGAAATAAGTAAACACAATATGTCACATTTTGCACACACGAAAACAGAGGGCTCTTTGGTTGTCATTTTACTAAAGAAATGCGCCATTTTATTGTTTTGCAAAATAATAAAAATTATTTTGCGTCACTTGTTAATATTTGTTTCTAAACGGATGGCGAAACATTGGGAGCACTGTAATTTTTGCACGTGACAAAAGGGGAAGCACAGATTTCAGAGCACAGCTGACGCTACAACATTAAATAGGTTATACACGCTATCACACAAACTCAGAAGCAAGGAAACGTCATCTCTGGGCAGCGAGTGTCAGCTTGCGTTGACTTCTGAATCCACATTAGTTTAGTGAGACATAGATCAGTTCTGCATGGGGCACCGGTCCAACAATATCCCAAGCTTCGCACGATTATGGGATCACTGTGACGTCACACTTGGACTTCATTTCGGGCGCCTCGTTCCGCTGCCTTCAGGAATGACGACGTCGATGTAAAAACGTCCTCTGATTGGCTCCAAGCTGATGTGTGATGCTCGGCATCACCACCTCCCACTTTTGACGGGTGAATTCCTTTGACAGCTGTACCCGTCCCAGCGGATGCAGAGTTCGCTCCACCGAACAAGAAACTCCTCCCTACGCCATCGTTCACCACGCCTCTATTTGTATTTCCGGTTCCGCCACCCATCATGGTTACAATGGGGTAAAAACCTATACAGGGGAAAAATATATATTAGAATTGTAATTGCATCAAAACACATCAATGGAGTACATAATGGTTCACAGATAAGGGAAGCACAAGACAACTGACAGGAAAAGTCAACACAGAATTTGTTATTGCTTGGTGTATTTTAATTAGGAATGTCAATCGATAGCTATTATGAGATCCGACATCGATATTATCAGTTTTCCCGTTTGATCTCAATGTAATTTCCTTTTCTTTGTCAGTTTAAACAAAGTCCTCGTTACATTTTACATTCGACATACCACCGTATGTTAACAGCGACAAATACAGGGCACAACCTTTGTTAATTTGATTCCTTGAACGTCAGAGAAACCCAATGGTTCGGTTTTAAGTTTTTAACAAAACGGAAATATTAAAACAATTATCGATCGCAACGCACTCTGGCGTTCCTTCGGTGAAACTTTTTGCACCCGCGTAAGTCGTTTATCTTCATTAACTTTCTAATATATAGCTACCCTATATAGCTACCCTTCCCTCGAAACTTCTGCAGTCATATACTTCTATCTATGCTTTATGTTAAATATCAGAACATGAAATGGATTTCAAAAGCAATTTTCTGTAATCTGACGAATGAACGTGATATCGAATTAAGTAATTATACGACAGCTTACTGAATGCTACAGTGACAATCGATCAACATCCCTAATATTTTAAATGGGCATAAAAGTTCCAAAATGTAATATTCACGTACTTTTTTTAAATTCTTAACAACCCCATTGCATTGCTGACTATGGTGGATACTGGAGAGCGGATACAGGAGTCAGGTTTGCTTACGCATTGCGGCCATGTTTGTAACCGGAAGTGGTCCTAAATTGTGCTCATGCCTTGTCTAGAGAAATGAAAAGAGAAAAATACCAATTAGTTTGAACAGCCTTTAAAAGCACAAGTTTGAAAATAAATTTTATTCACAACATAAGCCACTTTTGGACGACAGGATGATTGTAAATCAGATACATAATATTAAATGGCTGTATCTCCTAAACGGAAGGCTGTATTTTATATAATTCTTGAATCATTTTAAAGCTCATACACTACCAGTTGGTGTCAGATTTCAACATAAGCCCAAGAAATTTGCACACACTTCTGCAACCTCGAAGACACGGACTCAACGTTTTCCTTAAATCGAGGAAAATAGCAGCAAAGTTATCTCGAATTTGTTTTTCAACTTAAGTGTTTTTGTTTATGATCGGGAAAAAAAAATTAGGTGGCGTAAGGTCAAAACTTTATAGTAGCCGTTCTTTATGTCCTCCACGCCCAATCCACCGACCAGTAAAATGCTTATCAAGGTACGCACGGACATGTAGCGCAAACTGTGTGGAGGACCATCTTGCATAAAATATAGTCCCTCATAAGTGTCATAATAAGGATCAATGGGCAAAATAGAATTGTCACGCCTTCAGTTTAGGCCATAAAGCTATTTGATACAATATATCTAATTTATGTCCTCCACGCCCAATCCACCGACCAGTAAATGCTTGTCAAGGTACGCACGGACATGTAGCGCAAACTGTGTGGAGGACCATCTTGCATAAAATATAGTCCCTCATAATGTCATAATAAGGATCAATGGGCAAAATAGAATTGTCACGCCTTCCGTTTAGGCCATAAAGCTATTTGATACCATATATCTAATTTATGTTCTCCACGCCCAATCCACCGACCAGTAAATGCTTGTCAAGGTACGCACGGACATGTAGCGCAAACTGTGTGGAGGACCATCTTGCATAAAATATAGTCCCTCATAAGTGTCATAATAAGGATCAATGGGCAAAATAGAATTGTCACGCCTTCCGTTTAGGCCATAAAGCTATTTGATACCATATATCTAATTTACAGTCTTCCTGTATAATTAATTTTATAAAAAAACATAATTCATTTGTACTTATAGACAAGGCACAATTATTTTATTCTATCTCTGATATGTAAAGGTTATCTTACTTATTTATTCCAAGTTTAATCAAGTAACACATAAAGAGAATGACGTGCAAATGTTTGTCAGCTTAATTTCACGTTGTATTCACCGAGCATCTTGATAACTAATTAAAAGTTTTAGACACCAACATATGCACTATATTCTCATAAGTAAGTTAATTACACCTACATGTTTCGGCCTTTAACAAGCCATCCTGAGCCCCTGAGAATGGCTTGTTAAAGGCCGAAACATGTAGAGGTAATTGACGTACTTATGAGAATATAGTGCATATGTTGGTATCTAAAACGTTTAATTCGTTTGTCAGCTTAGTCAACAAAACACGATCACTGTGGTTTAATACAACATAAACACATCCATTATTTAAACTTATTGACAAATAAAACCTTTCCTCACCAATAGATGTCTACTGTAATCAAGGAAACCCGCGTTACTCTGTTTGTGAGTGAGTCACACAAGCGTTACCACGGTTAGGATACAGCTTGGTTAAGAGTGATGCCATGCTTCATTTCCATGGCAAAACAAATGAAAATCTGAGTTACGATAGCGCCACCAGATGGCAGCAGGGCGACAGATTTTAATAACGCCTCGTTTGATCTAACTTGTCAGCGTCCTATAGACGGTACAACTGTGTTAACGTCGGAGCGTGAATAAATGGGCCCATTTATAGCTTTTAAATAAGTATCCAAAAGATTATATGAATAAATGGGCCCATTTATAGCTTTTAAATAAGTATCCAAAAGATTAACATCAATACATTCTGTCTCAATGTTCATGCCTCCCGCACAAAGCAGCGCAATGCAAGGAAAAACGCGTCTAACTTAAATCACATGATTAAAATCTAGTAGAGATTTTCTCTTCTCCTCTGAAATGATGGGGGTGGAGTAAGGTGAAGAGCCGCCGATCCCAGTGGCCGCGCGGTCTAAGGCGTTGGTCTGCGGCCGCTCATTTGCTGGGATTGCGGGTTCGAATTCCGCCGGGAGCATGGGTGTCTATCTCTTGTGAGTTTTGTGTGTTGTCAGGTAGAGGTCTCTGCGATGGGCTGGTCACTCGTCCAGAGGAGTCCTACCGAGTGTGGTGTGTCTGAGTGTGATCGTGAAGCCTAGATAATGAGGAGGCCTAGGCCCCCAAGGGGCTGTCGAGCCATAGGTAAAAAAGAAAGGTGAAGGACATTACGTCATTAACACGTTCTTACAAAAAAAAATATTTTTTGTACACAAAATGACGTACTGTAGGATGATAAGCTGTGTCAATATCTGTAATAAACGCCACTCCGTCGTATCAGGTGCGATGAGTGACACAAATTGTCTGATACACACTCTACATGATTAATGAAGTACGTTTTCCGTTAGTCAAAGGGAGAGCAATAACCGCAATCAAAAGGTGTTCATCCAGCCAATGTGGCTTGAGCTGGATGTTCTGGCGACAAGTAACTAATTTTTTAAAAGACCTACATGTAACAGGATATAGTTTCTGTTCAGACAATTTTAAAAATTAAAATATCAAATATAGTACAGGATGTTTCTTTCGCCGTACCGAGCACGGCTGGTTTATCGCATAGTAAGCCTGCAGCCGCCAGGGCATCCCGTGACAGCTGCGGTGCTCAGGACAGCGATAAAAGAAACACACTGTATTCAGGCTCGTAGCCCTACCAAGAACACTGCAGTGTAGCAATTTCCAGTGTGGGTGCATATATGTAAATGCCGTTTATGTACATATATAATGCTTTATTATACATATACCATGTAAAGAGCCACGGTATTGGTGGAAGTTTTTCGACCACTGCAGACGAAAGGGTTCCCAGCAGTGGAATGCACTACAGCTCTCCAAGCTAATGCATCTACACTCGCGCTATAGGGTAGAACTCTGACTAGAATGAGTCCGTATTCTTTACGTGTAAACCTATTAATATGGTTCGCTGCTCGCGCTCTCAGCCAATCGCAACTATGCTTTTGTTCATGGATTATCTTCGGGATAGTGTCTTCACGGAGCTCAATTTTGATCAGCATATTTGTCTTTGATATTTTGCAAACTCCTAGTGGGTGCACCCACTTACCCCGCCCTGGCTACGGGCCTGACTCTATTATTTGGGGTAAATTTGGAGTTCAATGAAATTCGGGGATAATAAGGAAGTTATGACGATCAGTTTTCGTTTATCAAGACAAGCGAATCCGGATGCTTACCCGCCCTGCATATTGGCAAATCTTCAACCAACTTCTTGCTCCTGATGGTCGATGAACCTGACGTCAGGGAATGCCTCCTGCATCTCCAGGCCAGAGTTCCGACAACAACGAGGAAGAGCAACACCGCAGTTCCGGTTCCGGCCAGCAGTTCCATCTGCTGACGTCTCTCTGCAGTAACTTCTCCGACGACCTCTCGGTTCACCAGAACCGACAACAAAGGGCTGCTGACTGCAGAAGCGTCCCGACTGGCAGAGCGGGAAGGTTCTCCAGAGGACGGTATGATATCAGACGGCGCCGACAAGAAACTGGACTCGAAGGTAACCTGCGGGGCCCGGTGTGTGTCGATGAGAAGAGGTTCGCTGCGTTCAGCCTGGTGGTTGGCTGTCCTAGAGACCAGCTCCACCTGAAGATGGACAAACAGAGCTGTCAGAGAGGTTTCATCTGTTAACTCCATTTATTCGTTTATATATAGGTGATATATATGATACTTGTTTCATTATTCATATACGTGCTTCAAGGATAAACACAATACAGGGTGATTCAGAAGGAAAGGTCAATATTTTGGGAAGTGATAATATAGGTCATTGTGAGAAAAAAAATTCATATGAAAATGTGTCTAATTCTGAATGGTTACCGAGATAGAACTGTTTGAATCTACAAATACAAAAGCATTGTGAATGGTAATAAAGAAACGTAAATTTCTTACTGCTAATTTTATTTCAATTTCATTTTAATGACAAATTTGTTATACAGAAATGACAAATATGTTACAGTTCACAATAAATTTTCTAAAATCCTACGTCAACCTCAGTGCACTTTGCAACTCGTGTGCGAAGATCGCGTGTTGTTCGTCTCAGTTGATCTTCACGTATCTTTATGCAGGTAGCAGCATTCAAAATGCGAGCGAGCAATTCGTATCGTGTGTCCACCTTTCTTTTGTAAACTTCGCTCTTCATCCAACACCACAAAGAAAAATCCAACAGAGTTAGGTCTGAAGATTCAAACAGCTCTATCTCGGTAACCATTCAGAATTAGGCACATGATCATATGAAATTTTTTTCTCACAATAAGCGATAATATCACTTTCAAAATATTGACCTTACCTCCTGAATCACCCTGTATATACAACAGCGAGTTCCGATTAGTCAACACCACAGAAAAAAAAATTCTGCTTTACATGATGACAGACGTTGAGACAGTGAAGAAATTCACCGCATTTCATAAAATATGGAATTTCATTACCGTATTCACAACAGCCATTTTACGCTATCCTTAGATTAATCCAATCTAAACCTCACTACTATATCCTCGATAGCCTTCTAAAATAAGGCACGCAAAGGTCTCACACGTGATAGGTTCCCTTTATACCGGTTAACATTTCCTATAAAAGTCACTGCATGGGTGCACAAATTTTCCAAAAATCTAGAAGCCACCTCAAAATTCTGGGCGTCTGAATGGTGACATGAAGCAAGTTCCATACTGAGAACGCACAAATATTAGGCGCCACCGTAAGAAAATAGTCGTCTAGGAGACCTGGAGCTCAGTATTTGTGCACCCCTGAGTTACTGTTTATCTTTCAACCGCTAAAACGTATGTCAACCTGACCTTCCCTTATTTCCTCACTCAAAAAATATTTAATAACACTTAATTTGCTATTAACAATAGTATTATTTATATTCAGAATATATAAACACGTGAACGCGAAGGTATGTGAGGAAAACACCATTAATTCTCAGGCGGTTTTGTTAAGATTATTCACGTTTGATATTAACGTATAGTCTGGTATATATATATACTGATGTTTCAAAGGAATCTCATAATTCAGGTAGCAGGTTCCTCTGAAACGTCAGTACATATACAGTACACCAGGCTACACAACGTCATATCCGACAAATACGAGGCCAAATTGCGTATATATGCTTGTAATATGGCCCACCAGACAATGCACACCACCAAGTCCCCCCTCCACAAACACACACACACAAACACTCGCTGTTACAGGCGGTACGATTCCAATACTGGATGAGCCACTAGCATCTTACAACAAAGACACGACGAAATTATATACTGACGCTCAAAACGGTATTCGAACGCGCCGTCTTCGGTTTACGGCCTTTACTTCGACCGTCCGTTCCTGCTTTTTGTCTTCCGGGCGATGGTGCTGCCCAGTAATAGCGATTAACATTTTACATTTTCCATACCGTGCGTTATAATTCGATTTTTTTATTATTATCCAACAAATGCACTTAATTATCACAGGTCCATAATGATATACAGTCGAACTCGTTTATAACGACTTTGGTTTATACAACACCTCGTCTATAGCGTCAGACATTCTGTAGTACCAATTAATTCCGCACATTTTATATTATCTTCACCGTACATTTTTAACAACTCACAAATTACACACCAACAAAATGCACTATATTATTTCACTTTTTATTCTTCAACCCCTACATATGTTTCAACCCTTACAGGGTCATCTTCAGGGGGCTCGTAGTCTACACTTACTTTGCATCCATTGTTGTTTGAAAAAATATAGTGCATTTCGTTGGTGTGTAATTTGTAATTCCTCACTGTTAACACTAACATTATACACTCGGTTATAACGACACTCGTTTATAACGACACAAAAATTCAGTCACTTTCATGACGTTATAACCGAGTTCGGCTATACTCGTATTTAAAAACATTCTACTTCTATATGTTTCGGGTCCCATCGGCCCATCGTCAGGAAGATCATCTGTCACTGCTGCACAAAACAATTACATAACAAACGTGGTCGGTTGCATATGTGATCTGCTGGTAATTATTCGCGTAGGTGGTGTTGGTGAGATTAGGGCATCGTATATCATCTATATCACCAAAAATAAATAAACAAGACAAGAGATGTACATATATCGTAACATTGAGGCGCGTGCGCGAGACATTGTCATAAAAGTACATAGGTCTTCATGTAAAGTACATAGGTACATTGTCATAAACGTACATAGGTCTTCATGTAAAGTAATAGGTACATTGTCATAAACGTACATAGGTCTTCATGTAAAGTACATAGGTAATTGTCATAAACGTACATAGGTCTTCATGTAAAGTGCATAGGTACATTGTCATAAACGTACATAGGTCTTCATGTAAAGTACATAGGTACATTGTCATAAACGTACATAGGTCTTCATGTAAAGTACATAGGTACATTGTCATAAACGTACATAGGTCTTCATGTAAAGTACATAGGTACATTGTCATAAACGTACATAGGTCTTCATGTAAAGTACATAGGTACATTTCATAAACGTACATAGGTCTTCATGTAAAGTACATAGGTACATTGTCATAAACGTACATAGGTCTTCATGTAAAGTACATAGGTACATTGTCATAAACGTACATAGGTCTTCATGTAAAGTACATAGGTACATTGTCATAAACGTACATAGGTCTTCATGTAAATACATAGGTAATTGTCATAAACGTACATAGGTCTTCATGTAAAGTACATAGGTACATTGTCATAAACGTACATAGGTCTTCATGTAAAGTACATCGGTAATTTACATAAACGTACTAGGTCTCATGTAAATACATAGTCAATTTCATAAACGTACATAGGTCTTCATGTAAAGTACATAGGTACATTGTCATAAACGTACATAGGTCTTCATGTAAAGTACATAGGTACATTGTCATAAACGTACATAGGTCTTCATGTAAAGTACATAGGTATATTGTCATAAACGTACATAGGTCTTCATGTAAAGTACATAGGTACATTGTCATAAACGTACATAGGTCTTCATGTAAAGTACCCGTTATTCGTGTCCAATTTTAACTAAACTTGTGTTATCTCGGCAGATTTCCGAAAAATAAACAAATATCAAATTTCATGAAAATCCGTCCAGTGGGAGCCAAGTTGTTCCATGCGGACGGAAGGACGGACAGACAGATAGACAAGAAACGAAGAAGCTGATAGTCGCTTTCCTGCAATTTTGCGAGCGCGTCTAAAAAGTGGATAGCATAATTACAATGCGCGCACGTTAAAATTTTCCGACTGTCGTCTTTGTAATCAGCGTGTCCGATTAAGCTACAACCGGCTCATTTCGTACATGTAAGCGGAAAGAAGAAGAAAAGTTTTCCCTGTCTACGCCACGAAGGCATATAGGGGTAGTGGAGGTATAGCTCCACTCAGTCTTCACGTCTGTAGAAGGAGGTGAGGTGTTACAACTCCACGACTCGGCTGTCCCGGTACCCATTAAATAGGTGTCTGGGTGGTCAGTTGTGAGACGAGAAAAATCTGTAGCCACTGACGGGATTCGAATCCCAATCGTCCAGCTCAGTTACTATACTGACTACACTATTTCGGCATCTGGTATGTTTAAGGACTGTGAAAACTTGTTGTCCTATGTAATTTGGAGTGCATTTTCATCCATTTTTAAGAGCCTTCGCATAATTGCGAAAGGCGACTAGTACCTTCATCACGTCCGTCTGTCCGTCCGTCCACATGGAACAACTCGGCTCCCACTGGACGGATTTTCATGAAATTTGATATTTAATTATTTTTCGAGAATCTGTCGAGAAAATTCAAGTTTGATTAAACTCTGACAAGAATAACGGGTAATTTACATGAAGATCTATGTACATTTATGGTAATATCTCGCCGAATTCTTCTTAAAATGAGAAATGTATCAAACAAAAGTTGTAGAGAAAATCAAAACACACATTTCATGTTCAATAACGTTTTTCCGACAATCGTGCCGTTTATGAGATAATGTGAAAAAATGTGGTGGAGCCAGACAGGCCACAGATAACAATATAATACGGCGCATGCGCTTTGCATGCTGGATAACTAAGGCTATTGACATACACTCAGAATATGTAATACTTATTGCTTTTCTACGGCAACAATGGTTAGGCGAACGAGCTAAATGTTAAGTTATATAAACACTGCCTCTCTTGCGGTATTTATTTTGTGAATAGTTTATGTTCCTTAGGATTAACTGATGCCCTAGCTATGAAATTTTACAGCGGCCACTTCTAAACAGCCCTATTCGGAGTAAAAAGGGTTAGTTCTTTGCACTGCACATTGCTCATTGTTACAGATGTTCATTTATTATGGATGAGTCCATAGGTATACTGACACGAAGAGATAGGTACTAGAGAACACCTTGTAGAGAGTCGTATTTTATTTTCCTTTCTACTTCGTCAAACGTTCAACGTGTCGGAGAATGAGACCAATATCGCTGATCTGGGAGCCAATACCGAAAAGCTTAATTCATGCTACACCCTGTATTTTTGTAAAACGACAGGTGGGAGCAGAAAGCGGCTAGTTAGTAAGTGACAGAGTTGCGTGTCACTGTGTCATATAATAAATTTGAAGTGTGTTAAATTAATTACAGATTAAATAGGCCATAGCGGACTCCTAATTTAATGAGAATCTCAATGCAACTATCCCAAATACAGATTCTGATAGATCAAAAACAATTGGAGAATGTGGAATATTTCAGTTGTTTGGGTAGCATGATAACAAACGATGCAAGGTGTACACGTGAAATTAAATCCAGAATTGCCATGGCAAAAGCAGTATTTAACAAGAAGACTCTTCTCACAAACAAACTGGAGTTAAATTTAAGGAAGAAACTAGTAAAGTGATACATTTGGAGCATAGCTTTTTGTGGTGCTGAAACGTGGACACTTCGGAAAGTAGATCAGAAGTATCTGGAAAGTTTTGAAATGTGGTGCTGGAGAAGAATGGAGAAGATCAGTTGGATCGATCGTGTGAGAAATGAAGTATTACACAGAGTGAAGGAGGAGAGGAATATCGTACATACAATAAAAAGAAGAAAGGCTAACTGGATTGGTCATCTCTTGCGTAGAAACTGCCTTCTGAAACACGTGAATGAAGGAAAGTTAGAAGAAAGGATAGAAATGACGGGAAGAAGAGGGAGAAGACGTAAGCAGCTACTGGATGACCTTAAGGAAAAGAGAAGATACTGGAACTTGAAAGAGGAAGCACTAGATCGCACCTATGGAGAAATCGCTTTGGAAGAGGCTACGGACCTGCCGTAAGACAGACCACAGAATTAGTGAGCGGACTGGAGGTATAGTCCCACTCTTTCTTAATCTTCAACACTAGATGGAGCTGAACAACTATGTGCACTGCGCTGACCCTCTTATCCCCGAAGAAAGACCCTCCCATACTTATTTTATACGAGGTTGTGTGGGCCCTAAAGCACGTCGTCACACTGGGAATCAAACCCGTAGCCTAGTCACTATACTGCGTAAGCTACTGAACTGTGAAATATTAATCTGAATAGCAATTAGAATTACCAGTCAGCTTCATGAGCTACCAAAATCTTTTGAGTATATCGTCATTATTTTATTTGACAACTGTCGCTAGTTACTTCTCATGTCTGCAAGCTGAAGTAAATATTTCCATCACATTTAAAAATGGTGTCGCACAATACGAACTGCAATACAGGTGTAGATAAGAAGATATTAAGATGGATCTTAGGAAGTTACATGTAAAGGTGTGGACTGGGTTAATTTGGTTGAAGATGCAGACAGTCTGCTGTTGTGAACGCGGTAATGAACCTTCGGGTTGCATAAAACGCAGGAAATTTTTCGAATGGCTGAGGAATTCTTAGCTTATCAACAAGGACTCCGCTCCATGGAGTTAGTCAGTCAGTCAGTCAGTTAGTTAGGTGACCTTTCAAGCTCCCATCGCGTTGTAGTTGAGGCCTTCACTCTTCTACGTGTTGTAGTTAACTAGTTAGTTAGTTAGTTAGTTAGTTTGTTTGTACCTTTGGATTCGTTGCACGTAAGCAGCACTCTACAAGAACAGAAACATTTGTTGCTGGAAACGTCATAATCAGGCCAACTAACCCACAACACTCTTAGTGTATAACACGATTAATTCCACGAAGTCCCCAGCTTCAGGCGAAGGTAATTTTAGCGAGCCTAGGCTGACGTCACAAGTTATAAGAGTGCGCGAAGTCGTGTGCGCGTAGATCAGTGTGTTTCTGCAGTCAGAGCGGTGGAGGTGCCAGTATTCGTCTGCTTACGTAGCAGCTGCTATCACGTGACTGAGGCAGGAGGGCCGTCGGTTATGTGAGACAAACTGAAAGCTTTCTCACAAAATGACGGGGACTTTGAGGATCTAATCCTGCTATATTTAATTAAGCATCATACCTGAATATGATATATGGTGTCAGGCCATAAAGACAGCGTAACGCACGTTGAGTCAGTGAAGAGGTTCCCTTTAAGACCTCCTCCATCAACTTCCCAGGTGACGAGATAAACACCTCGGGTCACTCGTGGTTCCCAGGCGACCTCTGCGATGACCAGCACTTTCTGGTGGATCAGAGACACCTCTCGGAGTTCCCAAGTACTACCAACTTTATCCTGGAACACACAAAATGTCACTATAATACATCAAATGTTTAACTTCTACATCAAATTCGTTTTCAAAGCTATATAAAGTCACGGCAGCCAGTTACTTGGCAGAAATCCCGTGAGTGAAAAAACAGTGGCATAATATATTACGTAAGTTTGTTCTTTTTTTCCCCGCAAATATAATTTACTGACAGGCGAGAGTGACTTAAGTATCAGAACAGAATTCAGCAGGACGTACGGTAAATGTAATGGGATACTGCTGCAGTGTTGTGATAAACTTTACAGTGATTACCATGAAAACGTATTAACGTATGCATGGGAAATCATGAAGGAAAGAGAGTACTTGCAAGACGCAGTGTACGTAGGAGTATAATATTAAAAAGGATCTTCAAGACATGGCAGTTCGTGTGCTGCATTCAAACCACTAACAGTGTGTGTGTGTTAGCATACGACGGTCAAAAATATAAAACAGAATTGTCTACAGTCAAGCACAGCGGTGCTGTAATGGGGGTCACTATGCCCTGTGCACTTACCGCTGTAGGTGATTTGGTGGTAGTCGGGGTGACCTCTGTGTTGATCTTCTTGCGATGACCAGCCATGACCTTGGTAATGACCTTGTTGCTGATGTTACTTCCTATTGTACCCGCCGAAGAAACTGATTGAAAGGGCGAGACCGGACTGTAGATTGTGACGAGTCCTTCTGGATCCACTACCAGGACTCTGATGGTCGCAGACTTCAGGTTACTGCTGTCTGCAGCTGGCAGGCGCGTCGTCAGATCCACAGTCTACGGGCAGACAGCAGGGGTCAGGCGTCGGACAATGGGTAAGGCAAAGACGTATTAAATAACACGAGACAGACAGCAGGAGTCAGACGTCGGACAGTGGGTAAGGCAAAGACGTATTAAATAACACGAGACAGACAGCAGGAGTCAGACGTCGGACAGTGGGTAAGCAAACACGTATTAAATAACACGAGACAGACAGCAGGAGTCAGGCGTCGGACAATGGGTAAGGCAAACACGTATTAAATAACACGAGACAGACAGCAGGAGTCAGGCGTCGGACAGTGGGTAAGGCAAACACTTATTAAATAACACGAGACAGAGAGCAGGAGTCAGACGTCGGACAGTGGGTAAGGCAAACACGTATTAAATAACACGAGACAGACAGCAGGAGTCAGGCGTCGGACAGTGGGTAAGGCAAACACGTATTAAATAACACGAGACAGACAGCAGGAGTCAGGCATCGGAGAATGGGTAAGGCAAACACGTATTAAATAACACGAGACAGACAGCAGGAGTCAGACGTCGGACAGTGGGTAAGGCAAACACGTATTAAATAACACGTGACAGACAGCAGGAGTCAGGCGTCGGACAGTGGGTAAGGCAAACACGTATTAAATAACACGAGACAGACAGCAGGAGTCAGGCGTCGGACAGTGGGTAAGGCAAAAACGTATTAAATAACACGAGACAGACAGCAGGAGTCAGGCGTCGGACAGTGGGTAAGGCAAACACGTATTAAATAACACGAACAGACAGCAGGAGTCAGGCGTCGGACAGTGGGTAAGGCAAACACGTATTAAATAACACGAAACAGACAGCAGGAGTCAGGCGTCGGACAGTGGGTAAGGCAAACACGTATTAAATAACACGAAACAGACAGCAGGAGTCAGGCATCGGAGATGGGTAAGGCAAACACGTATTACATAACACGAGACAGACAGCAGGAGTCAGGCGTCGGACAGTGGGTAAGGCAAACACGTATTAAATAACACGAGACAGACAGTAGGAGTCAGGCGTCGGACAGTGGGTAAGACAAAAACGTATTAAATAACACGAGACAGACAGCAGGAGCAGGCGTCGGACAGTGGGTAAGGCAAACACGTATTAAATAACACGACACAGACAGCAGGAGTCAGGCGTCGGACAGTGGGTAAGACAAACACTTATTAAATAACACGACAATAAAGGCTACACGAAAAGCTGAACACAACCAATAAAAAAGTCTGTCACTGGATACGATCCTGAACCAGTTATATCCACCTTCCATCCTTAAAATTCACTTTACTAACTTTACGGTGACGTCATGTCGTTTAGTAGACTAACGAAGCGTGATTTCAGGCTTCCGCCGCGATGTAGATGAGATCTGCGCTCTTCTGAGATATTACGCAGCGTTGAGTGTTAATTCTGCACCGACGTTTCGGGACAACCTATCGGTCCCATCTTCAAGGGTCAAGAAGTTCGGACTTCTTGACCCTTGAAGATGGGACCGATAGGTTGTCCCGAAACGTCGGTACAGAATTAACACTACGCTGCATAATATCTCAGAAGAGCGCAGATATCAGGTCTGCTTCTACCTCCCACATCCTTTCCTAACGTAAAGCTGGAAGAAATGTTGTCGACTCATGAGAACATCTTTGACCTTGGCAGTAGTGGCGCATGATAAAGTCAGACCGTTAGATGTTTATGACTAGTAACCGATATATTTCAGTTAAAAATGCATTCCGTCTGAAGTGTAGTTGTGTATTGTGTGTGCGAGTTAATACTATTATTTTTCGTGTTTTATCTGGTTATAGCTGTTCATAAATATGAGTTTTGGCTTGTTATAAAGTGAACGCTATACCTCTACCTCCCTACATGGCTTAATGACGAGGACTGAGACACCTTTATCTTAACTTTTAGGGACTACCACTGTGATTGGCGTTAACCTGTTGGTAGTCCCTAGAAACACGTACAGGGTCAGACCTCCATACATTATTATTATTATTATTATTATTATATTGTGTATGGATGTTAGAATGTTATTCGTAACTATTATTTCTACCCAACGCACCTGTTAACTGATAGTAACTATAAAAATTAGAAAAAAAAATGAGGATAAAGAACTCCATGACCCCATCCACCTCTCCCCTATATGTTCTTTGAAGCCAGTCCAATGTAGTTGGCCGATACAGTAACACCAACAATCCTCTGCTTCATACGTATTTCACCGACGTCCGTTTCATCTCTATATTACACTATACACAGTCTTACTCGGTTATAAAGTCTTGAAAGGGACTGAATATTTTGTGTCGTTATAACGAGTGTTGTTATAACCGAGTAGTGTAATGTTACTGTTAACAGTGAGAAATTAATTGGTATCACAGAATATATGACGCTGTAGACGAGGTGTCGTAAAAATCGATGTCGTTATAACCGGGTTCGACTGTAATTTTATTTATCAATGTATTACCAATAACCTCCTGCACACATTTATTCCTTTCCTTTCAGGATGGTGACATATGTACTGTCTATATACGTACATTATTTGTTACATAAGATAATTAAACTGTTATCTGTAATTTAAGCTGTAATACGCATTTTATACCACGTAATTTTAATATTTAATATTTCACAAGTACATTGGTTCACAAACGTTTGTTAATGCCTTTTTCTTTGTGGTGAAGGGCCCCGCAGCAGATGCTACGGACGCACCGCAGCCTTATGGCTTATTGTGCAACCCTGTGATGAAGATGATCAGTTTTTTTTTCGTCTTTCCAAGTAATGGAGCACCGGTGGAATGAAACTGACAGGGGAAAACCGAAGTACTGGGGGAAAAACCTGCCCAGTGACATTTTGTCCACCACAAATCCCACATGGACTGACCTGGGATCGAACCCGGGCTTCGCGGTGGGAGGCCGGCGACTAACCGCCTGAGCCATGGCACGGCCCGTTTGTTAATCTTACTGTATTTTTCTTAACGCACCTCCCTGAGGATGGCAACATGAGTGGCCGAAACATGTAGCAGGTATTACTACGTTTATATTTCCATAAACCTGTGTGCATTTCTTGGTTTTAGTCACCATATCTGACTGTTCATTGCACGGTTATGGAGCTTTTAAAACTGACAAGCAGCCCAATCGTTTCTGCTCTTATCGCAACACTTCTGGTATCCAAGCACGTATGTATCCTTCTATGTACATATGTGTATGCATACAGTCGCCATGGAGCAGCACGTACGTACCTGCGCTATCTGGCGCCAACTCGACGACGTGCCAGCCTGACGCCTCATCACAACATACACCAGCGGGCTGCTGGGACTAGTGGTCGGGGGTCGGGGCCAGCGCGCCACGGCTCCGTTCAGTTTTATCACCTCTTCGCCGCGGGTGTGTATGACGGGTTGCGTCTGCTGCACCTGCTTCCCAGCAGTTTCTCTGTGGAAGCGACAGGCCTGCTGGCAGCCGGGGAACTGTAAACAGGGCAAGCGTGAGGTAGATATTAGAAAGCTGTTAGTCGTCTAGCTCGTTAAGGGCTCTAAGGTTCAATGCAGTATTCACAAATGCCTGGCAATGATCCATATCATGAACCAGTTCAAAAAAGTTCATCCTTTAAAAGAGGATTCTAAGATAATAATGAGTTTACTATGCTTACTTCTATGCCTAGGACTTCAAGTTCTAAACAACAGACGCAATGTAAGTATAACGTAATAATGAGGCGCGTTCGCGTAACCATTGTTGTCATGGAAAATCAATAAATATTACATAATATGAGTGTGTGTCTGTAGCCTTAGTTATCCAACATGCAAAGCGCATGCGCCGTATTATATTGTCATATGTGGCCTGTCTGGCTGTACCATATTTTTCCACATTATCTCATAAACGGCACGATTTTCGGAAAAAGGTTACTGAACCAAAAAATGCGTGTTTTGATTTATATACAACTTTTGTCTGTAACATTTCTAATTCTAAGAACAATTGAGGAGATATTATCATAAATGTACATAGGTCTTCATGTAAAGTACCCGTTATTCTTGTCAGATTTTGATCAAACGTGAATTTTTCGAGAGGCCTTCCAAAAATACTCAAATACCAAATTTTATGAAAATCTGTCCAGTGCGAGCCGAGTTGTTTAATGCGGACGGACATGATGAAGCTCATAGTCGCTTTTCGCAATTTTGCAAAAAGCGGTTATAAATGGCTCGGGTTCTCAATTCCCGGAAGTAAAGAAACAATAACCTCACCCTAAGGTCATACGAACTGCGGGAATGTCAAATGACTACAGCTTCCTTCAAATCTCGACTCATTTTATGGCTAGGGTAGAGGAAAAACCCCGTAAAATTTGAACATAATATTAGACTTAAAAGTAGTATACCTTTGGGAAAACACTAAGAGCCGGCATACACTAATAGTACAATGACGAATTGACAGGCCTTTCTGGAACACTGAACACTAGGTTTCTCTAATCCAACGTTAACTTGAAAAAGATTAATATTTCATCCAAACGTCGGAGGACTCCTAAACAATGGATCAGTGAAATCCAGACTGAACATCTATACTTCGCCGATCCTTATTGGCTTCGTCTAAGGCATCGTTCGCCCGCTTACTGAGTGATACGTGTTCATCCAACGTCGGGAAATGCAATAACAATGGCTAGTTTGTTATAAACAGACTAAGGTCCTCTAACGCGGATCCCAGTCCGTCGGTCTAAAGGGTGATACTCTCGGACCGCTCGCTTACTAGAACAGTAGTCTAATCCCACCGTGGGCATGGATGTCTGTCTGTTGTGAGTGTTGTGTGTTGTCAGGTAGAGGTCTCTGCGACGGGCTGATCACTCGTCCAGAGGAGTCCTACCGATGTGGTGTGTTCTAAGTAGTGTGACCATGAAACCTCGACGAAACGAGGAGGCCCAGGCCCATATAGGGCTGTCGAGCCATAGAAAGAAAAAGTCCTTTATATCAATGCTGTCAAAACTCAGACACGCACTTAACAGTATGTTATAATAGTGTTATATCCGTAACGTAAGGACTAACAAGTAGTTGCGATACGGACAACTACTGCAAGCTTTTCGGAATCGTCGACCTCCAGAAGTACTTCAAGCAGTGGTCCCCAACCTCAGGTCGCGACCCAAATCAGTGCGGGGGGGGGTCGCTTAGGGTCGCGAGAGGGTTTTATGGAGAACGTTCTATATGTTCAGTACTTCACAAGTTTTTATTCATAAGCAAATAATTTGTCTAACCAGCACATGTATGAGTTATTAAACAAAGATTCATTTCTTGCGCGTTTTTTTATTTAATATTGTCCCAAAAAATATTGGATTTGACAAGAAACATTAAAAATTTAACATTTTTTTTAAATAACTGGCAATGTTATGTAATGTTCAACAAAATGCGTTAGTATTAGTTCATTTACAGTAAATATCACTGACTATTGCCGTTTCCATGGTAGGGTCGCGGGCCACATACCGTTTGCTACTTTAGGGTCACACATAAAAGGTTGGGAACTGCTGACTTAAAGGATTAAGACGAGTTTAATATTTTTAATCTACAACATGTTAGGTTAATTTAATTTTAGTGTCTGTTACGCAATACAATCCCTATGTCAAACTGAAAATGCTTGCCTTGAATGGCGTAATGTACAAAAGTTGATATATGATACTTGATATACCGAATAAAGAAATAAATAGATAATTTTCTGTCCAAATAATTATGTAGGAAAACATGAATGAAACTTAAAAAAAAATATATTTCAGGCATGAAATAGGCACAAGCTATAATGTAGAGAATATATTTTGGAACAAATAAATAATTTATTTTTTTTAAACTCGAAGTTAAGTTGCTAGGTCAAGGCTGAGCATAGAAAAGCCCGGTTGCATTAGACACAGTCCGACGAGCACGGACTTAGCAGGAAGGAAACTGTCTTTCGTTTCGTGAAAGCATTGCCAACTTTATCAGGCAACTTTTCTTTCCCCTTCAGCAACTCACACCCCTCTCCCCAACAAATACTGACAGAGTTTAAACTCTGCTGACTTTGTAAAGGCAATTTCTTTTCGTTTCTCTATCCACCCCCCCCCCCCCCCCAACCAAAACTCCTTTTCATCTATCTCTGCCTTCCTTTTCATCCACTTTTATTTACTCTCTTCCCCATCTCTCAAAAAGGTAATCCTGTTTAATACAAACCAAATTCTTTCCATTCTTTCATCTCCCTCCTTTATAATACAAAATTTTCATTGTGAAAAACTGTATGAATTTCTGAACAGTCACTTAGAGGCTTAGAACTTCGGAGCTCAAAAGATGATATCTCGTTAATTATATTGATTTTAATTAGTTTACATTAAAATATGTTTATTTAGTTTAAGCACACAGAAGACCGTGAACAAACATAATTTGTAGGGATAAAGGCCCGTTATTGACGGGGAAAGTCGAGCTCAACTGCGAAAGGACTGTGTGAACTTCAAAACAGCAAGTTAATTAAGCAGCCTAGAGTCAAACAACAAAAGCCATTCATTTCGTTCAAGGATAAGAATACGTTTTTATTCATAACGGTACGTTTAAAACCGCTCTTAATGTACAGGGCATACACAAAAGAATGGTGCGATATCATCAGTGAATTCACTGAAACCGCACCATTCTTTTGTGTATGCCCTGTATTTTTTTCACAGGCGGCACGGACTATACTGTCCACAGACCAGGAGATGATCCCTGTTAAGAATGCAATAGATGCGCATGCGCAAGATTTCGTAACGAATGACGAATTGCTACTACCCGTGCTGAAAGCATTGCACAGTGCACTGGCTCGATAGTCGAAATGCTCGATGTTTTCAGTCTGCGTGGTAGTAGAAGATTCTGTCGCTCTCAGCAATAGCAGTACAGCAGTCTCCCGCACCGCGCCAGACACGCCAACCCCCACCACGGGGATCATCTCGTTGTGTGGCCTGTAGAAGGTCCAGCAAGTCACTCTGTCGGCAAGTTTCATATCAGAAACTGCTCAAATTATGTCGATAATGTTATTTTATGTTGGGGGTTTAAATAGAAAACTTGTTGAGATAATTTAAATTTCAGTCCTCTCCGTCAAAAATAATTAACACCTTACACGAAACATCTACAAAATCGCTGCCTAGAATTATACGGCGATGAGCCAATGAGAAGCTGAAGTCAATGACTCAATTACATATACCCAAGAAACATACGTGACTTACGCCCAAAAACTTTGTGATAAGAAGTATATTTTAATTCTTACTTACACTGATGTCTGTTGCATGCAGAATATTTTTCAAGATTTTTACTAAGTAAAAACGTAAATATGAAAATACAATGTACAACCATAGAAAAACAACACTATACTTTAACTCTTCTTTTACGAAGGTAAAGCTCGTTCTCTCACTCCAAGCAGAAAATTGTAAGCTTCGGTCCACAGTCATTACGTGAGGGGACTTTCGTCGAGGGACTGTCATCTGTTTACAGCAGACCAAGAAGTCCAAGAATGAACTTCTTAGTCCTTGAAAATGGGACCGATATGTTGTCCCGAAACGTCGATACATAATTACCATTCTACGCTGCGTAATATCCCAGAAGAGCGCAGATCTCAATATTAAGATGGATCGTAAGAAATTAGGGTGTGACAGCGCGGATGGGACTTAGCTTGCTCAGGATAAGATCAGGTGGCGAGCATCAGCAGATTAAAAAAAATGAAAATTCAGTTCTTCTTGGTTGCGACGCTACACCAGGACTCCTTGACACTCGAAGACAAAGCAATACTTTCCTTCAAGACGTCGTTAATCAGCGTGGCAACTCAGAAGACCTGATAGTCTTGTGCCGTGTTACGTCACAGTGTTTAGAGCACGTCAAGAGAGACCTTACCTAACATTCCTGACCTACCTTCAGTTGTAACTTTCCTTTTCTCCCCTACTTCAATCTAGGTATGTTCCACTTGTTCACCTGTGTTCGTCAGTGTAATCCCCTTGTCATTCAGCTACCTGTCTCCGCGGAAGAAACATCTAAATCAAGTTTCGGCTGTGTTACCTTCAAAATTGTGTTTGGGCAATGGCTTATCAGGGGGTTGGACCTTGGTAGTGCTGGCGATTACTTGGATTGTTTGTGTACAGGGGGCAGAATACCAAGTAGTTGTTGAATGTGTGGAGCCTTCTATAATATATATATATGTATATATATATTTGATGGGCAATTATTTATCAGGGGGTTGGACCTTGGTAGTTCTGGCGATTACTTGGGTTGTCTGTGTACAGGGGGCAGCCTACCAAGTAGTTGTTGAATGTGTGGAGCCTTCTTTAATTATATATATATGTATATATATATTTGATGGGCAATTATTTATCAGGGGGTTGGACCTTGGTAGTTCTGGCGATTACTTGGGTTGTCTGTGTACAGGGGGCAGCCTACCAAGTAGTTGTTGAATGTGTGGAGCCTTCTTTAATATATATATATATATGTATATATATATTTGATGGGCAATTATTTATCAGGGGGTTGGACCTTGGTAGTTCTGGCGATTACTTGGGTTGTCTGTGTACAGGGGGCAGCCTACCAAGTAGTTGTTGAATGTGTGGAGCCTTCTTTAATATATATATATATGTATATATATATTTGATGGGCAATTATTTATCAGGGGGTTGGACCTTGGTAGTTCTGGCGATTACTTGGGTTGTCTGTGTACAGGGGGCAGCCTACCAAGTAGTTGTTGAATGTGTGGAGCCTTCTTTAATATATATAATATATGTATATATATATTTGATGGGCAATTATTTATCAGGGGGTTGGACCTTGGTAGTTCTGGCGATTACTTGGGTTGTCTGTGTACAGGGGGCAGCCTACCAAGTAGTTGTTGAATGTGTGGAGCCTTCTTTAATATATATATATATGTATATATATATTTGATGGGCAATTATTTATCAGGGGGTTGGACCTTGGTAGTTCTGGCGATTACTTGGGTTGTCTGTGTACAGGGGGCAGCCTACCAAGTAGTTGTTGAATGTGTGGAGCCTTCTTTAATATATATATATATGTTATATATATATTTGATGGGCAATTATTTATCAGGGGGTTGGACCTTGGTAGTTCTGGCGATTACTTGGGTTGTCTGTGTACAGGGGGCAGCCTACCAAGTAGTTGTTGAATGTGTGGAGCCTTCTTTAATATATATATATATATGTATATATATATTTGATGGGCAATTATTTATCAGGGGGTTGGACCTTGGTAGTTCTGGCGATTACTTGGGTTGTCTGTGTACAGGGGGCAGCCTACCAAGTAGTTGTTGAATGTGTGGAGCCTTCTTTAATATATATATATATGTATATATATATTTGATGGGCAATTATTTATCAGGGGGTTGGACCTTGGTAGTTCTGGCGATTACTTGGGTTGTCTGTGTACAGGGGGCAGCCTACCAAGTAGTTGTTGAATGTGTGGAGCCTTCTTTAATATATATATATGTATATATATATTTGATGGGCAATATTTATCAGGGGGTTGGACCTTGGTAGTTCTGGCGATTACTTGGGTTGTCTGTGTACAGGGGGCAGCCTACCAAGTAGTTGTTGAATGTGTGGAGCCTTCTTTAATATATATATATATATGTATATATATATTTGATGGGCAATTATTTATCAGGGGGTTGGACCTTGGTAGTTCTGGCGATTACTTGGGTTGTCTGTGTACAGGGGGCAGCCTACCAAGTAGTTGTTGAATGTGTGGAGCCTTCTTTAATATATATATATATATATGTATATATATATTTGATGGGCAATTATTTATCAGGGGGTTGGACCTTGGTAGTGCTGGCGATTACTTGGGTTGTCTGTGTACAGGGGGCAGCCTACCAAGTAGTTGTTGAATGTGTGGAGCCTTTCTTATATATATATATGTATATATATATTTGATGGGCAATTATTTATCAGGGGGTTGGACCTTGGTAGTGCTGGCGATTACTTGGGTTGTCTGTGTACAGGGGGCAGCCTACCAAGTAGTTGTTGAATGTGTGGAGCCTTCTTTAATATATATATATATGTATATATATATTTGATGGGCAATTATTTATCAGGGGGTTGGACCTTGGTAGTGCTGGCGATTACTTGGGTTGTCTGTGTACAGGGGGCAGCCTACCAAGTAGTTGTTGAATGTGTGGAGCCTTTCTTATATATATATATATGTATATATATATTTGGTGGGCAATTATTTATCAGGGGGTTGGACCTTGGTAGTTCTGGCGATTACTTGGGTTGTCTGTGTACAGGGGGCAGCCTACCAAGTAGTTGTTGAATGTGTGGAGCCTTTCTTATATATATATATATATATGTATATATATATTTGATGGGCAATTATTTATCAGGGGGTTGGACCTTGGTAGTGCTGGCGATTACTTGGGTTGTCTGTGTACAGGGGGCAGCCTACCAAGTAGTTGTTGAATGTGTGGAGCCTTTCTTATATATATATATATGTATATATATATTTGATGGGCAATTATTTATCAGGGGGTTGGACCTTGGTAGTGCTGGCGATTACTTGGGTTGTCTGTGTACAGGGGGCAGCCTACCAAGTAGTTGTTGAATGTGTGGAGCCTTTCTTATATATATATATATATGTATATATATATTTGATGGGCAATTATTTATCAGGGGGTTGGACCTTGGTAGTGCTGGCGATTACTTGGGTTGTCTGTGTACAGGGGGCAGCCTACCAAGTAGTTGTTGAATGTGTGGAGCCTTTCTTATATATATATATATATTTTATTATATATTTGATGGGCAATTATTTATCAGGGGGTTGGACCTTGGTAGTGCTGGCGATTACTTGGGTTGTCTGTGTACAGGGGGCAGCCTACCAAGTAGTTGTTGAATGTGTGGAGCCTTTCTTATATATATATATATATGTATATATATATTTGATGGGCAATTATTTATCAGGGGGTTGGACCTTGGTAGTGCTGGCGATTACTTGGGTTGTCTGTGTACAGGGGGCAGCCTACCAAGTAGTTGTTGAATGTGTGGAGCCTTTCTTATATATATATATATATGTATATATATATTTGATGGGCAATTATTTATCAGGGGTTGGACCTTGGTAGTGCTGGCGATTACTTGGGTTGTCTGTGTACAGGGGGCAGCCTACCAAGTAGTTGTTGAATGTGTGGAGCCTTTCTTATAATATATATATATATGTATAATATATATTTGATGGGCAATTATTTATCAGGGGGTTGGACCTTGGTAGTGCTGGCGATTACTTGGGTTGTCTGTGTACAGGGGCAGCCTACCAAGTAGTTGTTGAATGTGTGGAGCCTTTCTTATATATATATATATGTATATATATATTTGATGGGCAATTATTTATCAGGGGGTTGGACCTTGGTAGTGCTGGCGATTACTTGGGTTGTCTGTGTACAGGGGCAGCCTACCAAGTAGTTGTTGAATGTGTGGAGCCTTTCTTATAATATATATATATTATAATATATTTGATGGGCAATTATTTATCAGGGGGTTGGACCTTGGTAGTGCTGGCGATTACTTGGGTTGTCTGTGTACAGGGGGCAGCCTACCAAGTAGTTGTTGAATGTGTGGAGCCTTTCTTATATATATATATATGTATATATATATTTGATGGGCAATTATTTATCAGGGGGTTGGACCTTGGTAGTGCTGGCGATTACTTGGGTTGTCTGTGTACAGGGGGCAGCCTACCAAGTAGTTGTTGAATGTGTGGAGCCTTTCTTATATATAATATATATGTATATATATATTTGATGGGCAATTATTTATCAGGGGGTTGGACCTTGGTAGTGCTGGCGATTACTTGGGTTGTCTGTGTACAGGGGGCAGCCTACCAAGTAGTTGTTGAATGTGTGGAGCCTTTCTTATATATATATATATGTATATATATATTTGATGGGCAATTATTTATCAGGGGGTTGGACCTTGGTAGTGCTGGCGATTACTTGGGTTGTCTGTGTACAGGGGGCAGCCTACCAAGTAGTTGTTGAATGTGTGGAGCCTTTCTTATATATATATATATATGTATATATATATTTGATGGGCAATTATTTATCAGGGGTTGGACCTTGGTAGTGCTGGCGATTACTTGGGTTGTCTGTGTACAGGGGGCAGCCTACCAAGTAGTTGTTGAATGTGTGGAGCCTTTCTTATATATATATATATATGTATATATATATTTGATGGGCAATTATTTATCAGGGGGTTGGACCTTGGTAGTGCTGGCGATTACTTGGGTTGTCTGTGTACAGGGGGCAGCCTACCAAGTAGTTGTTGAATGTGTGGAGCCTTTCTTATATATATAATATATGTATATATATATTTGATGGGCAATTATTTATCAGGGGTTGGACCTTGGTAGTGCTGGCGATTACTTGGGTTGTCTGTGTACAGGGGCAGCCTACCAAGTAGTTGTTGAATGTGTGGAGCCTTTCTTAATATATAATAATATATATGTATATATATATTTGATGGGCAATTATTTATCAGGGGGTTGGACCTTGGTAGTGCTGGCGATTACTTGGGTTGTCTGTGTACAGGGGGCAGCCTACCAAGTAGTTGTTGAATGTGTGGAGCCTTTCTTATATATATATATATATGTATATATATATTTGATGGGCAATTATTTATCAGGGGGTTGGACCTTGGTAGTGCTGGCGATTACTTGGGTTGTCTGTGTACAGGGGCAGCCTACCAAGTAGTTGTTGAATGTGTGGAGCCTTTCTTAATATATATATATATGTATATATATATTTGATGGGCAATTATTTATCAGGGGGTTGGACCTTGGTAGTGCTGGCGATTACTTGGGTTGTCTGTGTACAGGGGGCACCTACCAGTAGTTGTGAATGTGTGGAGCCTTCTTATATATATATATATGTTTATATTTGATGGGCAATTATTTTCAGGGGGTTGGACCTTGGTAGGCTGGCGATCGGTGCTGTGTACAGGGGCAGCCTACCAAGTAGTTGTTGAATGTGTGGAGCCTTTCTTATATATATATATATGTATATATATATTTGATGGGCAATTATTTATCAGGGGTTGGACCTTGGTAGTGCTGGCGATTACTTGGGTTGTCTGTGTACAGGGGGCAGCCTACCAAGTAGTTGTTGAATGTGTGGAGCCTTTCTTATATATATATATATGTATATATATATTTGATGGGCAATTATTTATCAGGGGTTGGACCTTGGTAGTGCTGGCGATTACTTGGTTGTCTGTGTACAGGGGGCAGCCTACAAGTAGTTGTTGAATGTGTGGAGCCTTTCTTATATATATATATATGTATATATATATTTGATGGGCAATTATTTATCAGGGGGTTGGACCTTGGTAGTGCTGGCGATTACTTGGTTGTCTGTGTACAGGGGCAGCCTACCAAGTAGTTGTTGAATGTGTGGAGCCTTTCTTATAATATATATATATATGTATATATATATTTGATGGGCAATTATTTATCAGGGGGTTGGACCTTGGTAGTGCTGGCGATTACTTGGGTTGTCTGTGTACAGGGGGCAGCCTACCAAGTAGTTGTTGAATGTGTGGAGCCTTTCTTATATATATATATATGTATATATATATTTGATGGGCAATTATTTATCAGGGGGTTGGACCTTGGTAGTGCTGGCGATTACTTGGGTTGTCTGTGTACAGGGGGCAGCCTACCAAGTAGTTGTTGAATGTGTGGAGCCTTTCTTATATATATATATGTATATATATATTGATGGGCAATTATTTATCAGGGGTTGGACCTTGGTAGTGCTGGCGATTACTTGGGTTGTCTGTGTACAGGGGGCAGCCTACCAAGTAGTTGTTGAATGTGTGGAGCCTTTCTTATATATATATATATGTATATATATATTTGATGGGCAATTATTTATCAGGGGTTGGACCTTGGTAGTTCTGGCGATTACTTGGGTTGTCTGTGTACAGGGGCAGCCTACCAAGTAGTTGTTGAATGTGTGGAGCCTTTCTTATATATATATATATGTATATATATTTTGATGGGCATTATTTATCAGGGGTTGGACCTTGGTAGTGCTGGCGATTACTTGGGTTGTCTGTGTACAGGGGGCAGCTACCAAGTAGTTGTTGAATGTGTGGAGCCTTCTATATATATATTATATATAATATATATATATTATATGGCAATTTTTATAGAGGGTTTAAACTCACACTTGTAGTTTCATATTTGTTGTCATACTACAATAAATAGATTGGTTGAATTTGTTGGGCAGTTATTTAATCTGGTTGCTCCACCATTTTGTATATATCATGCGAGTTTGAGCAGTTGATATCACGATGTGGGAACTCGAATCTGCAGGGGCTACAATGGTGGGTATTCTGCCACAGCAACGGCCAGTTTCTTAACGGATCCGTTAGACTAGGTCAAAACCGCAGCACTAAATAAACATTTCGACATGAGCGTGTGAGTTGATACAGGTGTCGTGAATAACGAGAAACAAGCACTGTCAATATATTGTTAAAAAGGGCAATAAAGTGAGGCCTTCAGACAGCGCGAAACTTGTGGCGTCTGCGTCACACGAATATATTAAGAGGGTCAAGCTATCACTGGGGCTGTGACGGGAGACTTTTAATTGTGAAAAAAATAAACAGCCGTGATAGTACATGTATATTGGGCATTATATCATTAGAAGTCAAACAGGGCGTCTGACGGCAAAGGATGCTCTCGCGCACAGATATTGCCCTTATAATGAACATCTGCAACATCTTCCAAGAAAAACGTTATGTTGCTTTTGAAGCTATAGAAAGCTTCTTCTCACCATGATAGACATACAAGGAAGTCAGTTATACTCACTCATTCTTGACTCGGGCATTAATGGTTGTTGACAGGTGGCTGACATTCGCGCTTCGGCCGCTTACTCGGGAAGACTGGTATCAAAACAGGGGGGCCCCACCCAAGTAGTTGTGAATGTGTGGAGACGTTTCTTGTATATACATGATTCGAAAATATCGTTGCATGAGCATTTGTATTATCACGTTACCCCTTGGTTTGCAGCGATACTTCTTTCTGGTGACAAGGTGCTGTCTTCAATAGTCTTTTGCGTGTGAGGTGACAGTTTGTAGATAATATAAGTGTTATTTTTTTGATGGGACAAACGGTTAAGGGGTTAGGACCTTTATTCTGGCGAAATTATGTTGTACATGAAACAGGGGCAAAATACCGTAGTTTGTTGTTTTACCTTACATACATATAAATTAAAAGAATATAATATATTATTTTTATTTTCGTAGCATGCAACTTTACTTCCGACAAACCCTATTAATGGGGGTACTTTATAAGTTGCAAAACTTTCATCCTTGTAAGTAATAATATTATTTTTGTTTTAACACATTTACAAATAAATGTGTTATATGGGCTGTTAATCTGCGGCAGTATTAATGCGTGCTCCGTCCATTGTACAAACCATGCAGTTATGCTGACAGTGAATAATCGCTGTTTGTGAGAACACATCCTAAATCTCGCCAGCGGTAACAAATCGCTGGGTATTTGACCAAACCAACAGTCATGCTTGTACTGAATAATCGGTAATCCCATTAAACATAATACGTCCAACCGCGCAGCTAAAAAAACATCACATGCGTCTCAGTTATACAACCAGTCGGATTAAAGTTGAATGAAATAATCCTGTTGCTGAATTATTGTATAAAAAGGGCAATAAAGTGAGGCCTTCAGACAGCGCGAAAACTTGTGGCGTCTGCGTCACAACCGGAATATAATTAAGACGGGTCAAAGCTATCACCTGGGGCTGTGACGAGGAGACTTTTAATTGGTGGAACAAAATAAACAGCCGTGAGAAGTACATGTATATTAGGGCAGTTGATAATCAATTAGCAAGTCAAACAGGCCGTCTGACGGCAAAGAGATGCCTCTCGCCGCCACAGATATTGCCCTTATAATGAACTCTGCAACAATCTTCACAAGAAAAACCGTCTATGTTGCTTTTGAAAGCTATAGTAAAGCTGTCCATTCTCACGCCATGAAGACATACGAAGGGGAAGTCAAGTTATAGCTCCACTCATTCTTAACCTCGGCATTAATGGTTGTTGAGTGGCTGACATCGCGCTTCGGCCGCTTTACCTCCGGGAAGGAACAACTGGTATCCATTAAATAAAAGGCTGGGTTGGCCCCACAACAGGTCTGGACGTTTTGGAGAAACGAAAAATGTCTTGTAACTACCAGGATTCGAAAACTGGATCGTCCAGTCCCATAGCCTAGTCATTAAAACCAGTTCCCCTTGGCTTTGCAAGACAAGACACAATCATTTACACCTGGATGACAAGTGACTGTTCAGTTAATATCACGTCTTCTTGCGTGTGATACGGTGCAGTTTGGTAGGCATAAATATACAGCGTGTTTTTTTTTGTGTCGGTACACAACGGTAAGGCGTACCGACGCCTTTATTAAAGGCGACACATTATGTGTACATCAGAAATTCAAAACTCGGGGAAAAATACATCTTGTTTCATGTTGTTTTTATCCTACAAACAGTATCACAATTCCAAGCAAGAATATCAAATATACTTATTTTTATTTTTCGTAGCAATGCAACTTTACTTACCGACAAAAGCCGCTATCACTTGGGGCGTACTATTATACGTTGCAACAAACAAATTTACACTCGCTTAAAGAAATAATATTATTTATTTTTCCTTAAGCCTTTAAAGATGAAACGTGTTTTTTATATAAGGACTCAGCCCGTACCGCGCAGTAAAAACACTCCGTCTCAGTTATACAAACCAGTCAGTTAATGTTGTACAGTGAAATAATCGCTGTTTGTTCTGAGATCCACACAAAACACATAAATACAGTCCGTACCGCGCAGTAAACACACTCCGTCTCAGTTATACAAACCAGTCAGTTAATGTTGTACAGTGAAATAATCGCTGTTTGTTCTGAGATCCACACAAAACACATAAATACAGTCCGTACCGCGCAGTAAACACACTCCGTCTCAGTTATACAAACCAGTCAGTTAATGTTGTACAGTGAAATAATCGCTGTTTGTTCTGAGATCAACAAACACATAACAGTCCGTACGCGAGTAAACACACTCGTCCATTATAAACCAGTCATTTAATGTTGTAAGGAATAACGCTGTTTGTTGAGACACAATACATAAATCACTGTGTGGGCAGACGTAGAATTGTTGAATGTTAAACATGGTGGTACATATAGTAACCACTGGGCTTTAGGTGTGTACATATAAAGACCCAGTCCGTACCGCGCAGTAAACACACTCCGTCTCAGTTATACAAAGCAGTCAGTTAATGCTGTATAGGGAAATAATTGCTGTTTGTTCTGAGATCCACACAAAACACATAAAAACACTGTGTGGGCAGAACGTAGAATTGTTGAATGTTAAACATGGTGGTACATATAGTAACCACTGGGCTTTAAACAGTTAATTGTCGTTTCAATTTAAACCGTAAATCCAATTTTTATTGTTTTGTTGTGTTTGTGTGTGTGTAATTTGTGTTGTAATTATTTTGTGCCAGTTTTGTAATTCGCCTTCGCACTGTTCAGTAAGCAGTTTAATAAAAGAATTGAATTAATTTCCCGAATGTAGATATGCGCTGTCAGTCCACATCCGACGCAGTGCGTTATGTTGTTCAACGGTTTTAAATGAGAAAGGGGAGAACCGAAGACATTGACGAGAAGCAATTAAACCACAAAGCTACACAAATCTTTAGACAAGAGAAAGAAGCAATGAATTGACCGACCTATACAGCATGAGGGTTGGCTCTTCTTCAGCTCTTTTCCTCTTCGCTTCCGTTCTTCTGCGCAAGGATTTCGTACGTACAAGAACGAAACCAAAGACTTTTACAGATAAAAGTTGCGGATTCTTTAACCGTGCCGCTTATATGAGGCAGAAATTCCTTTAATACGACCCTGTAACTCCGCAGCACTGCTCACTTCCAACCCAATCTTCTTTTATCTCTACCGATCACAAATCTTCAAAGTAAGATATTGGGTAAGGAGTGGTGGTTATAAAAGGAAATTGCACCATGCGTTTTAATATCAAACAAAATTACACATAAAAGGACTCAAAATTGCTAAATTTAAAGAAATCCTCAACGCAACTTAACATTCCCAGAGGAATTTAGGTAAAAAATCCTACAGCCAAAGAAAAAAATGCTATATAGCGAATTGCGTTCTGAGATGTGAAGATATGTCTTTGGGTGGGTGGCTTTCCGACGTTTCGGAGGGTTGCTGTGCCTTCATCGTCTGGGTTCTAGAAGTTCGATAAGATGAAAGAACCTTTAACCGCGAGCCACTCAGACATGAGTGTTTGGGCCAAGTGCCACAAAATGCCTTTAAAACATAATACTAATATACTGACACGTCAAACTGTGTTTATTTTGTTCATATTTGTATCAGATTACAATAAACTGTATAGCTTCGTTAAGCAGTAATACTGATTCATTTATATCTGTTCACAATGGAATTTATGTGGGGCTGATGGTCATCAGAATGTTAGGGAATTAAGGCTCTAAGCATCACAGAAGGCCGTGCTATAGCTCAGGCGGATAGCCGTCGGCCTCTCACCGCGGAGGCCGGGTTCGATCCCGGGTCGGTCCATGTGGGATTTGTGGTGGACAAAGTGGCACTGGGACAGATTTCTCCCCCGAGTACTTCGGTTTTCCCTGTCAATTTCATTCCACCGGTGCTCCATTACTTGGAAAAATGAAAAAAACTAATCATCTTCATTACATGGCTGCACAAAAAGACTCAAGGCTGCGGTGCGTCCGTAGCATCTGCTGCGGGGCCCTTCAAAAAACACCACAGAATGCACACAACTGCTCTATACCCTTGGAGGTGAAGGCGACGCCGACTTTTCACAAGTCGGTTACCGACTACCCACCGAAGGAGAATCGTATACAACAAGAATGGAATCCTCTTCAATACCGCTGTGAGAACCTAACAAGGCAGGCAATGTACGTATAACGTAACATTGAGGCGCGTTCCCGTAACCATTGTCGCCGTGGAAAAGCAATAAGTATTACATATTCTGACTGTGTGTCTGTAGCCTTAGTTATCCAGCATGCAAAGCGCATGCGCCGTATTATATTGTCATTTGTGGCCTGTCTGGCTCTACCATATTTTTCCACATTATCTCATAAACGGCACGATTTTCGGGAAAAAGTTATTGAACATAAAATGTGTGTTTTGATTTTGTCTACAACTTTTGTCTGAAACATTTCTCATTTAAGAAGAACTGAGCGAGATATTACCATAAATGTACACAGGTCTTCATATGTGTTTTACTAGTCTACTGACTAGTAAAACACATCCCTTGGATTTTATATAATTCGACAGCTGGAAGTAACGATACCGTAATGCATTGGGAAGTAAAATTTTATTCTATGTGGAAGTACGAGTTGTTTTAAAATTGAACTAATGGATGTAAAGCATATGTAAAACTTTGACCCCCTGAGGATGGCTTGTTAAAAGCCGAAACATATGTAGGGGTAATTTACTTATTTATAAGAATATAGTGCATATGTTGGTTTCTAAAACCCTAAGTATTTATCAAGATGCTCGGTGAGTACAACGTAAAATTTCGGAATTTTATCTTGCCTCTCGAAATCAAATTCTTAAAAAGTATTTGAATTAACTTTACGTATTAAAGTGCTGAAAGATGCATACTATACAGGGTGACTAAATGCATACTATACAGGGTGACTAAATGCATACTATGCAGGGTGACTAAATGCATACTATGCAGGGTGACTAAATGCATACTATGCAGGGTGACTAAATGCATACTATGCAGGGTGACTAAATGCATACTATGCAGGGTGACTAAATGCATACTATGCAGGGTGACTAAATGCATACTATGCAGGGTGACTAAATGCATACTATGCAGGGTGACTAAATGCATACTATGCATGGTGACTAAATGCATACTATGCAGGGTGACTAAATGCATACTATGCAGGGTGACTAAATGCATACTATGCAGGGTGACTAAATACATACTATGCAGGGTGACTAAATGCATACTATGCAGGGTGACTAAATGCATACTATGCAGGGTGACTAAACGTGATTCCAAAGAACGCAGAACTTTACAATAGGCTACAGCAACAGAAACTGACTGATGTAGTTAACATTCCAATTATTTCGACAAATGCAATTTTTGTTATACGCACGAAGCACGCATGGCAAAATTAAAAATTAAACAAACTTTTAATCAGGGTACCTGAAAGAAAGAAACCACTTGACAAAAATAATAATATTAAAACGGATCTAGGATGTAAGACGAATTGATCTGGTTTGGAATAAAACTAAGTGGCGGGATCTAGCGAGCATTCAAATTAAAGTTTGGTTTTCGAAAAAAGGCTGGAATCATCTGCAAGCTCAGAGTGAATATCAAATTCTCAAGGAGTATTGGAATCAGTCATACCAACATTTATTGCATTCAGTTAAATTAAATTTGAAAGAAACGATAATACTCTAATTCTCATCTTCGTTTTTGACTGCATCGATATGAATATTTATTTGACTTAAAATATTATTTTAACAACCTCTTTACCAGACTAACCAGGGAGCCTAACTTACAACAAAATATAATTATTATTTCGATAACATAATACATTTATTACAAAACAGTATCAAGACCGAAAGTGCTGGTAAAGCCTACTATGGCAGCTAGTATAAGAATAGCGAAAGGAAGCTGCTAAATTGCAATAAAATAGCATATATCAATAAAGAATGCATTTCGAGAAACCTCACGACACGGTACTTCGAAATTAAAATACCAAACACAACTCCAGTAGTACATTTTTTTTATATTGCTTTCACCGTGCATTTTCTTCACTGTTCAGTTTTTACCAACAAAGGCACACACACAAAAAAAAACACTTTTTTATAGTTTTAGTATTGATACCCCTACACGTGTTTCAGTCCTTGGACCATCTAATAAGCTACTACTTTTGGACCCTTCTAACATGCAAGTTGAAGTGTAGTAGATTAATAACCCCCTGAAGATGGTCCAAGGACTGAAACACTGTGTAGGGGTATACATCTATACTAAAACTATAAAAAAGTGTTTTTTTTTGTGTGTGTGTGTTTTTGTTGGTAAAAACTGAACAGTAGTAAAATTCACCTAAAACAAACACATTGTATTTATAATAAATATAGCTGTGTTGACTCTTTACATTATTGTCATATTACTGAGCCAAGTAACGGAATTGATTGTATTCTACCGAGATTAATTATGTATTTGTTCAACACTGTGATTAGTATAGTGCTATGAGAAAGGTCAGTTCTGTTGCAATATACGCCAGTATTGCACTAATACCACAATTCAGCAAATCACTCCTCTCCTTGCGCCCTTCATCCTATTGAAAAAAAAATTCATCTCCCCCTCCTCCTTAAAAAAAAAAGAAGGGATATTTCACAAGGGTGGTTATTACACTAGCCATTTGGCGTTTTATCTTAATTCACCTCGACTTTGTCTTTTTTTTTTTAAAAAAAGGAACTTTTCGAAAAGTTCACTTTGAATTTGTCTCCTTTAGACTCTGGCGTAAGATGAATTATAAACGTTAAAAATGGCTTCTCTTGATGGTACTTTAAAATAAATTGATCGACGTACTTTGGGGGAAAAGAGGGCGCCATTTTTTTCTCATTTCCAGCTTTTAAATGCTAGCAAGGAGAAAATGTAATCGTCCGCATGTCTTTCAGAGTAACACAGAGCAGTATATCTTGGCTGTAGTATGGCAAACAGACTTACGTAGTCAGATCTTCCACTATAATAATCGTCCGCATGTCTTTCAGAGTAACACAGAGCAGTATATCTTGGCTGTAGGATGGCAAACAGACTTACGTAGTCCGATCTTCCACTATAATAATCGTCCGCATGTCTTTCAGGGTAACACAGAGCAGTATATCTTGGCTGTAGGATGGCAAACAGACTTACGTAGTCCGACCTTCCACTATAATAATCGTCCGCATGTCTTTCAGAGTAACACAGAGCAGTATATCTTGGCTGTAGGATGGCAAACAGACTTACGTAGTCCGACCTTCCACTATAATAATCGTCCGCATGTCTTTCAGAGTAACACAGAGCAGTATATCTTGGCTGTAGGATGGCAAACAGACTTACGTAGTCCGACCTTCCACTATAATAATCGTCCGCATTTCTTTCAGAGTAACACAGAGCAGTATATCTTGGCTGTAGTATGGCAAACAGACTTACGTAGTCAGATCTTCCACTATAATAATCGTCCGCATGTCTTTCAGAGTAACACAGAGCAGTATATCTTGGCTGTAGGATGGCAAACAGACTTACGTAGTCCGACCTTCCACTATAATAATCGTCCGCATGTCTTTCAGAGTAACACAGAGCAGTATATCTTGGCTGTAGGATGGCAAACAGACTTACGTAGTCCGACCTTCCACTATAATAATCGTCCGCATGTCTTTCAAAGTAACACAGAGCAGTATATCTTGGCTGTAGGATGGCAAACAGACTTACGTAGTCCGATCTTCCACTATAATAATCGTCCGCATGTCTTTCAGAGTAACACAGAGCAGTATATCTTGGCTGTAGGATGGCAAACAGACTTACATAGTCCGACCTTCCACTATAATAATCGTCCGCATGTCTTTCAGAGTAACACAGAGCAGTATATCTTGGCTGTAGGATGGCAAACAGACTTACGTAGTCCGATCTTCCACTATAATAATCGTCCGCATGTCTTTCAGAGTAACACAGAGCAGTATATCTTGGTTGTAGGATGGCAAACAGACTTACATAATCCGACCTTCCACTATAATAATCGTCCGCATGGCTTTCAGAGTAACACAGAGCAGTATATCTTGGCTGTAGGATGGCAAACAGACTTACATAATCCGACCTTCCACTATAATAATCGTCCGCATGTCTTTCAGAGTAACACAGAGCAGTATATCTTGGCTGTAGAATGGCAAACAGACTTACGTAGTCCGACCTTCCACTATAATAATCGTCCGCATTTCTTTCAGAGTAACACAGAGCAGTATATCTTGGCTGTAGGATGGCAAACAGACTTACGTAGTCCGACCTTCCACTATAATAATCGTCCGCATGTCTTTCAGAGTAACACAGAGCAGTATATCTTGGCTGTAGGATGGCAAACAGACTTACGTAGTCCGATCTTCCACTATAATAATCGTCCGCATGTCTTTCAGAGTAACACAGAGCAGTATATCTTGGCTGTAGGATGGCAAACAGACTTACGTAGTCCGACCTTCCACTATAATAATCGTCCGCATGTCTTTCAGAGTAACACAGAGCAGTGTATCTTGGCTGTAGGATGGCAAACAGACTTACGTAGTCCGACCTTCCACTATAATAATCGTCCGCATGTCTTTCAGAGTAACACAGAGCAGTATATCTTGGCTGTAGGATGGCAAACAGACTTACGTAGTCCGACCTTCCACTATAATAATCGTCCGCATTTCTTTCAGAGTAACACAGAGCAGTATATCTTGGCTGTAGTATGGCAAACAGACTTACGTAGTCAGATCTTCCACTATAATAATCGTCCGCATGTCTTTCAGAGTAACACAGAGCAGTATATCTTGGCTGTAGGATGGCAAACAGACTTACGTAGTCCGACCTTCCACTATAATAATCGTCCGCATGTCTTTCAGAGTAACACAGAGCAGTATATCTTGGCTGTAGGATGGCAAACAGACTTACGTAGTCCGACCTTCCACTATAATAATCGTCCGCATGTCTTTCAAAGTAACACAGAGCAGTATATCTTGGCTGTAGGATGGCAAACAGACTTACGTAGTCCGATCTTCCACTATAATAATCGTCCGCATGTCTTTCAGAGTAACACAGAGCAGTATATCTTGGCTGTAGGATGGCAAACAGACTTACATAGTCCGACCTTCCACTATAATAATCGTCCGCATGTCTTTCAGAGTAACACAGAGCAGTATATCTTGGCTGTAGGATGGCAAACAGACTTACGTAGTCCGATCTTCCACTATAATAATCGTCCGCATGTCTTTCAGAGTAACACAGAGCAGTATATCTTGGTTGTAGGATGGCAAACAGACTTACATAATCCGACCTTCCACTATAATAATCGTCCGCATGGCTTTCAGAGTAACACAGAGCAGTATATCTTGGCTGTAGGATGGCAAACAGACTTACATAATCCGACCTTCCACTATAATAATCGTCCGCATGTCTTTCAGAGTAACACAGAGCAGTATATCTTGGCTGTAGAATGGCAAACAGACTTACGTAGTCCGACCTTCCACTATAATAATCGTCCGCATGTCTTTCAGAGTAACACAGAGCAGTATATCTTGGCTGTAGGATGGCAAACAGACTTACGTAGTCCGATCTTCCACTATAATAATCGTCCGCATGTCTTTCAGGGTAACACAGAGCAGTATATCTTGGCTGTAGGATGGCAAACAGACTTACGTAGTCCGACCTTCCACTATAATAATCGTCCGCATGTCTTTCAGAGTAACACAGAGCAGTATATCTTGGCTGTAGGATGGCAAACAGACTTACGTAGTCCGACCTTCCACTATAATAATCGTCCGCATGTCTTTCAGAGTAACACAGAGCAGTATATCTTGGCTGTAGGATGGCAAACAGACTTACGTAGTCCGACCTTCCACTATAATAATCGTCCGCATTTCTTTCAGAGTAACACAGAGCAGTATATCTTGGCTGTAGTATGGCAAACAGACTTACGTAGTCAGATCTTCCACTATAATAATCGTCCGCATGTCTTTCAGAGTAACACAGAGCAGTATATCTTGGCTGTAGGATGGCAAACAGACTTACGTAGTCCGACCTTCCACTATAATAATCGTCCGCATGTCTTTCAGAGTAACACAGAGCAGTATATCTTGGCTGTAGGATGGCAAACAGACTTACGTAGTCCGACCTTCCACTATAATAATCGTCCGCATGTCTTTCAAAGTAACACAGAGCAGTATATCTTGGCTGTAGGATGGCAAACAGACTTACGTAGTCCGATCTTCCACTATAATAATCGTCCGCATGTCTTTCAGAGTAACACAGAGCAGTATATCTTGGCTGTAGGATGGCAAACAGACTTACATAGTCCGACCTTCCACTATAATAATCGTCCGCATGTCTTTCAGAGTAACACAGAGCAGTATATCTTGGCTGTAGGATGGCAAACAGACTTACGTAGTCCGATCTTCCACTATAATAATCGTCCGCATGTCTTTCAGAGTAACACAGAGCAGTATATCTTGGTTGTAGGATGGCAAACAGACTTACATAATCCGACCTTCCACTATAATAATCGTCCGCATGGCTTTCAGAGTAACACAGAGCAGTATATCTTGGCTGTAGGATGGCAAACAGACTTACATAATCCGACCTTCCACTATAATAATCGTCCGCATGTCTTTCAGAGTAACACAGAGCAGTATATCTTGGCTGTAGAATGGCAAACAGACTTACGTAGTCCGACCTTCCACTTAATAATCGTCCGCATTTCTTTCAGAGTAACACAGAGCAGTATATCTTGGCTGTAGGATGGCAAACAGACTTACGTAGTCCGACCTTCCACTATAATAATCGTCCGCATGTCTTTCAGAGTAACACAGAGCAGTATATCTTGGCTGTAGGATGGCAAACAGACTTACGTAGTCCGATCTTCCACTATAATAATCGTCCGCATGTCTTTCAGAGTAACACAGAGCAGTATATCTTGGCTGTAGGATGGCAAACAGACTTACGTAGTCCGACCTTCCACTATAATAATCGTCCGCATGTCTTTCAGAGTAACACAGAGCAGTGTATCTTGGCTGTAGGATGGCAAACAGACTTACGTAGTCCGACCTTCCACTATAATAATCGTCCGCATGTCTTTCAGAGTAACACAGAGCAGTATATCTTGGCTGTAGGATGGCAAACAGACTTACGTAGTCCGACCTTCCACTATAATAATCGTCCGCATTTCTTTCAGAGTAACACAGAGCAGTATATCTTGGCTGTAGTATGGCAAACAGACTTACGTAGTCAGATCTTCCACTATAATAATCGTCCGCATGTCTTTCAGAGTAACACAGAGCAGTATATCTTGGCTGTAGGATGGCAAACAGACTTACGTAGTCCGACCTTCCACTATAATAATCGTCCGCATGTCTTTCAGAGTAACACAGAGCAGTATATCTTGGCTGTAGGATGGCAAACAGACTTACGTAGTCCGACCTTCCACTATAATAATCGTCCGCATGTCTTTCAAAGTAACACAGAGCAGTATATCTTGGCTGTAGGATGGCAAACAGACTTACGTAGTCCGATCTTCCACTATAATAATCGTCCGCATGTCTTTCAGAGTAACACAGAGCAGTATATCTTGGCTGTAGGATGGCAAACAGACTTACATAGTCCGACCTTCCACTATAATAATCGTCCGCATGTCTTTCAGAGTAACACAGAGCAGTATATCTTGGCTGTAGGATGGCAAACAGACTTACGTAGTCCGATCTTCCACTATAATAATCGTCCGCATGTCTTTCAGAGTAACACAGAGCAGTATATCTTGGTTGTAGGATGGCAAACAGACTTACATAATCCGACCTTCCACTATAATAATCGTCCGCATGGCTTTCAGAGTAACACAGAGCAGTATATCTTGGCTGTAGGATGGCAAACAGACTTACATAATCCGACCTTCCACTATAATAATCGTCCGCATGTCTTTCAGAGTAACACAGAGCAGTATATCTTGGCTGTAGAATGGCAAACAGACTTACGTAGTCCGACCTTCCACTATAATAATCGTCCGCATTTCTTTCAGAGTAACACAGAGCAGTATATCTTGGCTGTAGGATGGCAAACAGACTTACGTAGTCCGACCTTCCACTATAATAATCGTCCGCATGTCTTTCAGAGTAACACAGAGCAGTATATCTTGGCTGTAGGATGGCAAACAGACTTACGTAGTCCGATCTTCCACTATAATAATCGTCCGCATGTCTTTCAGAGTAACACAGAGCAGTATATCTTGGCTGTAGGATGGCAAACAGACTTACGTAGTCCGACCTTCCACTATAATAATCGTCCGCATGTCTTTCAGAGTAACACAGAGCAGTATATCTTGGCTGTAGGATGGCAAACAGACTTACGTAGTCCGATCTTCCACTATAATAATCGTCCGCATGTCTTTCAGAGTAACACAGAGCAGTATATCTTGGTTGTAGGATGGCAAACAGACTTACGTAGTCCGATCTTCCACTATAATAATCGTCCGCATGTCTTTCAGATTAACACAGAGCAGTATATCTTGGCTGTAGGATGGCAAACAGACTTACTTAGTCCGATCTTCCACTATAATAATCGTCCGCATGTCTTTCAGAGTAACACAGAGCAGTATATCTTGGCTGTAGGATGGCAAACAGACTTACGTAGTCAGATCTTCCACTATAATAATCGTCCGCAAGTCTTTCAGATTAACACAGAGCAGTATATCTTGGCTGTAGGATGGCAAACAGACTTACTTAGTCCGATCTTCCACTATAATAATCGTCCGCATATCTTTCAGAGTAACACAGAGCAGTATATCGTGGCTGTAGGATGGCAAACAGACTTACGTAGTCCGATCTTCCACTATAATAATCGTCCGCATGTCTTTCAGATTAACACAGAGCAGTATATCTTGGCTGTAGGATGGCAAACAGACTTACGTAGTCCGATCTTCCACTATAATAATCGTCCGCATGTCTTTCAGGGTAACACAGAGCAGTATATCTTGGCTGTAGGATGGCAAACAGACTTACGTAGTCCGATCTTCCACTATAATAATCGTCCGCATGTCTTTCAGAGTAACACAGAGCAGTATATCTTGGCTGTAGGATGGCAAACAGACTTACGTAGTCCGACCTTCCACTATAATAATCGTCCGCATTTCTTTCAGAGTAACACAGAGCAGTATATCTTGGCTGTAGTATGGCAAACAGACTTACGTAGTCAGATCTTCCACTATAATAATCGTCCGCATGTCTTTCAGAGTAACACAGAGCAGTATATCTTGGCTGTAGGATGGCAAACAGACTTACGTAGTCCGACCTTCCACTATAATAATCGTCCGCATGTCTTTCAGAGTAACACAGAGCAGTATATCTTGGCTGTAGGATGGCAAACAGACTTACGTAGTCCGACCTTCCACTATAATAATCGTCCGCATGTCTTTCAGAGTAACACAGAGCAGTATATCTTGGCTGTAGGATGGCAAACAGACTTACGTAGTCCGATCTTCCACTATAATAATCGTCCGCATGTCTTTCAGAGTAACACAGAGCAGTATATCTTGGCTGTAGGATGGCAAACAGACTTACGTAGTCCGACCTTCCACTATAATAATCGTCCGCATGTCTTTCAGAGTAACACAGAGCAGTATATCTTGGCTGTAGGATGGCAAACAGACTTACGTAGTCCGACCTTCCACTATAATAATCGTCCGCATGTCTTTCAGAGTAACACAGAGCAGTATATCTTGGCTGTAGGATGGCAAACAGACTTACGTAGTCCGATCTTCCACTATAATAATCGTCCGCATGTCTTTCAGAGTAACACAGAGCAGTATATCTTGGCTGTAGGATGGCAAACAGACTTACATAGTCCGACCTTCCACTATAATAATCGTCCGCATGTCTTTCAGAGTAACACAGAGCAGTATATCTTGGCTGTAGGATGGCAAACAGACTTACGTAGTCCGATCTTCCACTATAATAATCGTCCGCATGTCTTTCAGAGTAACACAGAGCAGTATATCTTGGTTGTAGGATGGCAAACAGACTTACATAATCCGACCTTCCACTATAATAATCGTCCGCATGGCTTTCAGAGTAACACAGAGCAGTATATCTTGGCTGTAGGATGGCAAACAGACTTACATAATCCGACCTTCCACTATAATAATCGTCCGCATGTCTTTCAGAGTAACACAGAGCAGTATATCTTGGCTGTAGAATGGCAAACAGACTTACGTAGTCCGACCTTCCACTATAATAATCGTCCGCATTTCTTTCAGAGTAACACAGAGCAGTATATCTTGGCTGTAGGATGGCAAACAGACTTACGTAGTCCGACCTTCCACTATAATAATCGTCCGCATGTCTTTCAGAGTAACACAGAGCAGTATATCTTGGCTGTAGGATGGCAAACAGACTTACGTAGTCCGATCTTCCACTATAATAATCGTCCGCATGTCTTTCAGAGTAACACAGAGCAGTATATCTTGGCTGTAGGATGGCAAACAGACTTACGTAGTCCGACCTTCCACTATAATAATCGTCCGCATGTCTTTCAGAGTAACACAGAGCAGTATATCTTGGCTGTAGGATGGCAAACAGACTTACTTAGTCCGATCTTCCACTATAATAATCGTCCGCATGTCTTTCAGAGTAACACAGAGCAGTATATCTTGGTTGTAGGATGGCAAACAGACTTACGTAGTCCGATCTTCCACTATAATAATCGTCCGCATGTCTTTCAGATTAACACAGAGCAGTATATCTTGGCTGTAGGATGGCAAACAGACTTACTTAGTCCGATCTTCCACTATAATAATCGTCCGCATGTCTTTCAGAGTAACACAGAGCAGTATATCTTGGCTGTAGGATGGCAAACAGACTTACGTAGTCAGATCTTCCACTATAATAATCGTCCGCATGTCTTTCAGATTAACACAGAGCAGTATATCTTGGCTGTAGGATGGCAAACAGACTTACTTAGTCCGATCTTCCACTATAATAATCGTCCGCATATCTTTCAGAGTAACACAGAGCAGTATATCGTGGCTGTAGGATGGCAAACAGACTTACGTAGTCCGATCTTCCACTATAATAATCGTCCGCATGTCTTTCAGGGTAACACAGAGCAGTATATCTTGGCTGTAGGATGGCAAACAGACTTACTTAGTCCGATCTTCCACTATAATAATCGTCCGCATGTCTTTCAGAGTAACACAGAGCAGTATATCTTGGCTGTAGGATGGCAAACAGACTTACGTAGTCAGATCTTCCACTATAATAATCGTCCGCATGTCTTTCAGATTAACACAGAGCAGTATATCTTGGCTGTAGGATGGCAAACAGACTTACTTAGTCCGATCTTCCACTATAATAATCGTCCGCATGTCTTTCAGAGTAACACAGAGCAGTATATCTTGGCTGTAGGATGGCAAACAGACTTACGTAGTCAGATCTTCCACTATAATAATCGTCCGCATGTCTTTCAGATTAACACAGAGCAGTATATCTTGGCTGTAGGATGGCAAACAGACTTACTTAGTCCGATCTTCCACTATAATAATCGTCCGCATATCTTTCAGAGTAACACAGAGCAGTATATCGTGGCTGTAGGATGGCAAACAGACTTACGTAGTCCGATCTTCCACTATAATAATCGTCCGCATGTCTTTCAGGGTAACACAGAGCAGTATATCTTGGCTGTAGGATGGCAAACAGACTTACGTAGTCCGATCTTCCACTATAATAATCGTCCGCCTGTCTTTCAGAGTAACACAGAGCAGTATATCTTGGCTGTAGGATGGCAAACAGACTTACGTAGTCCGATCTTCCACTATAATAATCGTCCGCATGTCTTTCAGAGTAACACAGAGCAGTATATCTTGGCTGTAGGATGGCAAACAGACTTACGTAGTCCGATCTTCCACTATAATAATCGTCCGCCTGTCTTTCAGAGTAACACAGAGCAGTATATCTTGGCTGTAGGATGGCAAACAGACTTACTTAGTCCGATCTTCCACTATAATAATCGTCCGCATGTCTTTCAGAGTAACACAGAGCAGTATATCTTGGCTGTAGGATGGCAAACAGACTTACGTAGTCCGACCTTCCACTATAATTAGCATTTTTATTCTTCATCTCTACAAAAGTGTAAGAAAATAAAAAATACACTAAGTTCTGTTCAAAACAGAAACTTTGAATAGGGGATTCCAAGATCAGAATCACGTGATCTCTCTTCCTGATAAATAGATTTCAGTAGACAACACTGTGGGATGGACGGTCCGAGGATTGAATTCTGGTGGGGTCGAGATTTTCCGCGACTGTCCGTACAGGACAGTCCCCTGTAAAATATGTATCGGTTCTTTCCCTGCGGTAAAACGGCGGCAGCGTGGTCCTAGCCACTTACCTCCTCCTAGTACCGGGTTGAGAATGGGTTGGATATATAGTTCCGCCTCCCCTCTGTGCCTTTCCAGGCCATGTCATGGGGCGACCTTTACCTTTACAGAACGTGGCTGATTCATCGTAGGAACAAAATTAACGTCTATGCGGTAATTTGAAGGAGGCATATCGTGTATCAGCTACCAGCCATCAGGCATGTCGTGTATCAGCTACCAGCCATCGGGCATGTCGTGTATCAGCTACCAGCCATCGGGCATGTCGTGTATCAGCTACCAGACATCGGGCATGTCGTGTATCAGCTACCAGCCATCGGGCATGTCGTGTATCAGCTACCAGACATCGGGCATGTCGTGTATCAGCTACCAGCCATCGGGCATGTCGTTTATCAGCTACCAGCCATCAGGCATGTCGTGTATCAGCTACCAGCCATCGGACATGTCGTTTATCAGCTACCAGCCATCAGGCATGTCGTGTATCAGCTACCAGCCATCAGGCATGTCGTGTATCAGCTACCAGCCATCGGGCACGTCGTGTATCAGCTACCAGCCATCGGGCATGTCGTGTATCAGCTACCAGCCATCGGGCATGTCGTGTATCAGCTACCAGCCATCGGGCATTTTGTGTAACAGCTACCAGCCATCGGGCATGTCGTGTATCAGCTACCAGCCATCGGCCATGTCGTGTATCAGCTACCAGCCATCGGGCACGTCGTGTATCAGCTACCAGCCATCGGGCATGTCGTGTATCAGCTTCTAGCCATCGGGCATGTCGTGTATCAGCTACCAGCCATCGGGCATGTCGTGTATCAGCTACCAGCCATCGGGCACGTCGTGTATCAGCTACCAGCCATCGGGCATGTCGTGTATCAGCTACCAGCCATCAGGCATGTCGTGTATCAGCTACCAGCCATCGGGCATTTTGTGTATCAGCTACCAGCCATCGGGCATGTCGTGTATCAGCTACCAGCCATCGGGCATGTCGTGTATCAGCTTCTAGCCATCGGGCATGTAGTGTATCAGCTACCAGCCATCGGCCATGTCGTGTATCAGCTACCAGTCATCGGGCATGTCGTGTATCAGCTACCAGCCATCGGGCATGTACTGTATCAGCTACCAGCCATCGTTAAAAATTATTTTGCATCAGTTTAAAATAATGCCTAACAGGAACGTTACAATACAGGGTGGCACAAAAGTCACTTGGCAATGTATAATACGTTGCCTCTGACTTGTGCGCCACTCTGTATCTGTCCACCATGGTTTCCTGTCATCTCCGAAACTACGTGAACGAACTTGGTACAGGGCATTCCAAACCAAATATTGTCGAACAGATTAATGTACGGTCAAAATTCAATCCCAAACATGAAGCTGAACCTCACAGTTTACAAACTTTGTAGACAAAGACTCGCAAATAATCGGTAGTCATGCAACAAACAAACAAACAAACAAACATCTGCAGGATGTAACGCTTTCGGCGATTTCGCTCTGCTACTGTAACTAACATTTTAAATTCGTATTTTCAAGAAAAGCACAGAAAATGCAGATATTTTTAAGGTTCCTTTCACACGACGCACACTGTACACAAGATTTATCTGCATCCTAGCAACAGATTTACAATCGATCATATTCGATAAATCGTAAACGGAGATAGTTCTTATACTTAACTCTATTGTCATGTTTGGCTCGTCAATACTTTTGGCCCTCAGACTGTACCTCATAAAGAACCTAATGTCCCTCAATTATAAAGAACAAACACGGCGATGTTTTATCATAAACGTGAAACACCTGTTATTTTTTTGTACGATTTTAACAATTATTGTAAATATGTGGACAAACTCAGTAACAAATCCCAAATACTGAATTTTACGAAAATCCTGTCACAGGGATTCACGCTCTGTCATGCGGACAGACGGACGGACAGAAAGAGGGGCAGACATGATGGGACTAACTAGTTCTTCGCAGCTGCTGGCAAACTTAAACGTCTCCTGTACCAGACAGTGTTCTACTTAAGTGAAATCATTAACATTTGCCAGCAATTTTATCGTAATTTATGGTTTATATCAGTTGGACCGATCGTCTAAAAAATGAGGAAGTATTACACAGAGTCAAGGAGGAGAGGAATATCGTACATACAATAAAAAGAAAAAGGCTAACTGGATTGATCACATCTTGCGTAGAAACTGCCTTCTGAAACACGTGATTGAAGGAAAGTTAGAAGGAAGAATAGAAATGACGGAAGACGAGGGAGAAGACGTAAGTATCTACAAGATAATCTTAAGAAAACGTGAAAGGTCCCTGAAATTAAAACAGGAAGCACTAGATCGCACTCTGTGGAGAACTCGCTTTGGAAGAGGCTACGGACCTGTCGTAAGACAGACTACAGAAATTGGAAGAGATGATGACTACGGACCTGTCATAAGACAGACTACAGAATGAAGAGGCTACGGACCTGTCGTAAGACGGACTACGGAATGAAAAGAAAGACGTGGAAATTGTTATCAGATGAGATTTCCTGCCTGCGCAGAAAAATTCTATGACGTTTTTCTTCCTGCACGTACCTCACTGATATAACCATACAGCCACCACGTTCTCCCGACTTCAATCCTTTAGATGTTTATCTGTGGGGACACTTAAACCCCCTAGTGTATTAAACTCCAACTGAAAATAAAGAGACACTTCAACAACGCATTTTTTATGCCTGTCAAACCATCGCAACCGCCCCGGGATCTTTGAAAGGGTATGAGAGTCCATGATCAGACATGTCCATGCGTGCATTGATTAAGGTGGAGACATTTTGAGCATTTGTTGTGAATTGTGACTTGATAAACAATAAGAACTGAACAGTTATTAAATAGGGAGCGTGTATTGTAAATTTATTGTCAGTTGTAAGTAAAATATTATATAGTTAATGTATTTGTTGTTGAATGTAATCTTTCAATTAAACTCGAAAACCACTCATTTCCGGACATATGTTTATATGAACTTCTTTCTTTGTTTTGATGTGAATAACTCAGTCTCGAAAGCTTGTTCAAGCATTTTGGAGAGATAAAATAAGTCTGCAAAACATTAAAAATTGGCAATTTACTCAGGAGTAACAGTGTATTTATAAACAGCTAAAATGTCTGTACATGGTCATGTCTCGCAATCAGAATGCAGGACAAAATCACAACATAAAGTTAGATAATAAATCCTTTCAAAGGGTGGAACAGTTCAAATATTTGGGAACAACCCTAACGAATCAAAATTCCATTCAGGAAGAAATTAAGAGCAGATTGAAGTCGGGGAATGCTTGTTATCAGTTGGTGCAGGATCTTGTGTCTTACAGTTTGCTATCCAAAATACAAACATTAAGATATACAGAACTATAATTTTGCCTGTTGTTTGTATGGGTCTGAGACTTGGTCTCTCACACTGAGGGAGGAACATAGGCTGAGGGTGTTCGAGAATAGGGTGCTGAGGAGGATATTTGGGCCTAAGAGGGACGGGGTAACGGGGGAGTGGAGAAGACTACATAACGAGGAACTTAATGATCTGTACTCATCACCAAATATTGTTCGGGTGATCAAATGGGGAAGAATGAGGTGGGCGGGGCATGTAGCAAGTATGGGTGAGGGGAGAGTTGCATACAGGTTTTGGTGGGGAGACCTGAGGGAAGGAGACCACTTGAAAGACCCAGGCGTAGATGGGAGGATAATGTTAAATTGGATCTTCAAGAAGTGGGATGGGGGGGCTGGACTGGATTGATATGGCTCAGGATAGGGACAGGTGGCGGGCTCTTGTGAGTGCGGTAATGAACCTTCGGGTTCCATAAAACGCGGGGAATTTCTTGACTAGCTGACGGACCTGTTAGCTTCTCAAGAAGGACTGTGCTGCTGGGGAGTTTTGTTTAGTTTGTTAGTTAAAATGTCTGTACAATAACTCAAATTATTTATTGCCAACGCAATATAATAAGTAAATAAATATAAATTTTACTTTGTAAAGTAACTAAGCTGTAACTTCTCCTATTACTCTTCACAACTGTTATATCATGACTAAGTGATAGTGCGAAATAAAATGCTTTTTGCAGCTGCTTACTGTATGAAAACATCATATTGATACGAAAATGAATAAGTACTAATTGTTATTAAGGAAGGTAAAAATACGGATTATATGCTAAAACATTTAAGTCATCTACCTGTTTTTATTTTATTACCTACAGAATTTAGCCGAGAGTAAAGAAATGGAGGTTGGTAAAGCTTGTTCCACTAAACTAACTCAGACTTCTATCTCATTAAATTTCTGCAGCACCATTAATTAATCATGTTTCAGAGACTAAATTTACGCCCAGCTCCTCCGTCTGTCTTACCTCCCCTGAGGGAGATGGGAAGAGATATGACGCAGTCCTTTCTGATTAGGCGACCGTACCAACCGCCCTTCATGACGTAACAACACATACCTTGTTCATGCTTGTTCTTTCAACGAACTAACAAAGAAAAAAATATTTATTTTAAGAGAGGAGAGCTGAAATGTTTATTTAGCTCATCATTACTTTTTAAACACGCTAAATGAATACTCGCGGCGCTAGTGACACTGTGAATGCGGTCGGACATAACCAAACCGCAGTACAGCTAAATGGCAAACAGGCCAATATCGGTTTATAAAAACAGGAGCTGAATTTAACTGAAATGTTAAGTGTATGGAGATACATTTTTTTTTTGGGGGGGGGGGGGGAATGTGCCCTTCACGCGCTTTAACAAACACACAGACTAATTATTAATAAGTCACCAATTAGATGCACCACTTTATTTAAATAACACTACAAGGTTTCTTTAAAACGTTAGATAAAAACCCCTACATATGTTTCGGCGTATTAATAAGCCATCCTCAGGGGGTGTCACAACTGCATTATTTAAAAACACATCCTCACACAGACCTTTCCCCGACAACACCAAGGGCCGCAGTCCAGGCAGTACGTTTTCTTTGTAACACACAGGTCTGCTTATCAACGTTTGAAATAACACAACATCCATTTCCAGCCTCTCTACATTCCAGCCGCGCGACTCACCCTTGGATACTGTCAGGTTTTTACCTCCGAAAGACAAAATTTAAGTACCTAACAATAAACTTAGGACTGCTACATCCTCAGTTTTGGGTAGAGGTCTTAGAAGGGACGGCGTGGAGGGAATTTATCTGGCTCAGGACAGGGACATAGAGACTCGCTAAGAGCTGGACGGTCAGGTGATCGAATCCCGGTGGGGGACGAAAACTTCCGCAGCCGTCCAGACCGGACCTGGGGCCTACCCAGCCTCCTATACGATTGGTACCGGGTCTCTTTCCCGGGGGTAAAGGGACCGGGGCGTGGCGTTGAACACCCACCCCATCTAATGCCAGGGTTAAGGAAAGAGTAGAGCTATACCTCTACTCCCGCTCTGGGCCTCCATGGCCTGTTCTACGGTGAACTTTACCTTTACCAGGACAGGGACAAGTGACGGGCTCTTCTGAACACGGTAATGGACCATCAGGTGTCACAAAATGTGAGAAAATCATTGATTAGTTGAAGATTTATTAGTTCATTCAGAAGGGCTCTACTCAACTGAATCAGTGCAACATCAGCTTCAAAATGCTTGTCAAATGCACATGGGTTTTTTCTGTGGCGCAACAGCCCCACTCGGGCCTAGACCGCCTCATTGTTGAGGTTTCTATATCACACACAATTAGACACACACACACACACACGCACACACACACACACCCGGTAGGACTCCTCTGAACGAGTGATCAGCTTGTCGCAGAGGCTGCTACCTACACAACACACAACAAACACAATAGAAGAATATCCATGCCCTAACGGTATTCAAACCAGCGATCCCAGCAATCTAGCAGCTGCAGAGGTGCTTCTCAGACCGCATGCCCAGTTCCTATTGTAGTCTTTCCATATATATTTAATGGCCCGTACCAATTATAATTCTGAACTTGTCTCAAAGCTTTACTAATACCGACAGCAGCTGCGGATTGCAATGTGTTAGAGATTCTTAGTTTTATATTGTAACAGACTTCAGTGTTTAAATACGTTTATCAATATTTACCGTACACACAAACTCAGCACTGATATAGCCATTCAACAGTAGGCCCCATACTCATATATACAGGCTGCCGATGACTTCACATCATAATTTCATGATTAGATTCCTTACCTCATTTTTTTTCCTATGTCTCGTCAGCCCCTAGTGGACCAAGTCTCCTCATTATCGAGGCTTCACGATCACACTCAGACACACCAAACTAGGTAGGACTCCTCTGGACGAGTGATCAGCCCGTCGCAGAGACTTCTACCTGACAAAACACAACACTCACAACAGACAGACATCCATAACCCGGCGGGATTCGAACCCACAATCCCAGCAAGCGAGCGGCCGTAGACCCATGTCTTAGACCGCGCGGCCACTGGGATCGGCCCCGACCTTATACTGAGTCAAAAATATCATCTCAACATGGATTCGATTAGCAGCCGTTAACAAGGTACCGGAGTTTTAATTGTGAATGAATAAGGAGATATGGGCAGGAGAACACACATTTAGTGGAAGACATGGTTCGTTATGCCAATGTCAGTTAGCACAGTGGCTGAGCTAAGGGTTGCACGTGCGAGGAATTCAAGTCTGACTTCGGACAAACAAGAAAAAATACATTTATTTGTTCTCGAAAGCATTCAGATCGACGCTGGAGTCTACCCAGAATCCTACTGAATGTCTTTCGCAGAGGCAACACCGACCCGAGCGTGAAGATGGACACTCACCCACATCTAGTAGTCAACGTAAGAATTAATGTAGCTATCACTTAATTCCCACACACGACTTCAGGGATTACACAGCGATAAATTTAATTTTACTCTTTCTGAAAAAAAAAAACCAAAGTTCAACACCGCCGATAACTGAACACTCACCACCATTCCCGCCAATTCCTCGATATTCACTTCCCTTCACCTCGGTTTTGTAAGTGACCGTTAGTACAGTGACTAGCCTACAATCTGTACCTGGGTTCAATTCCAGGCACGGAAAATAAATTCCCTTCTTCTCCCCAACGTCCAGACCGCTTCTGGGGCCCAATCAGCCTCATATTTCATGGGTTTCTGAACTCTTTCCCCGAGGGTAAAGTGACCGGGGCATAAAGTTGACCACAGCTTCATCTACACCCCCCATATGACGTCATGGCGTGGACAGAAAGTAAACTTTTACCTCATCATTGTCCTCGCCGCCATATACCACTCCTGCGCTCATCATATTTATAACGTGGTTACGCGAAACTTAAATGAGGAGGTGGATGCAACGTGGCAGACCTGCGGACAGGCAGACAGGTTTTAAAACTAACATAGCAGGAAGTAGGCGGCGGTAATGCAGTGAATTTGGCTTGGACAGAAATGTGAAGAGGATAGGGAACTTAGCTTGTCCGAACGACCACCTTCTTTGTTTTTAACATGGGCTTGATGGGTTGCGGGCGGCAACTCATAGCTTTATATATTGTTTTATACACTCTAACCCCTTACAGTCTTAAGGCCGGAGGGTTATAAGACTAACAAATATTATAGGGATGCCCAAACAAAACAGTAGAACAATGATTCCCCATTCCCAGCAGCTTAGGAGTTATACCAGTTAGGTATTTATAATGTGGTAAGACTGTTCGAAGTACCAACACTGTCGACATGAAAGCCAAATATTACATTCTGAGCCAGTTTTATCCACCTCCGAACCTCACACAACCTATACTCACATTCCCTTATCGGTCATAAACATTTTCTGACTTCCAGAAGGTTTCCTCAAACAATTCTCTACGCATTTCTTGTGTAGATTAACAGTGTTAAATAACATGTCCTACTGAGATCTTCGCTCTTCTGGGATGTTACGCAGTGTAGATTGGTAAAGGTATTTACCGACGTCTCGGGACAACCACCGGTCCCATCTTCAAGGGCCAATCAGTCCTTCCGTTTGGCCCTGGAAGAAGGGACCGATCTCATTACACCGCGGCGGAAGCCTGAAATCACGAACATGTCCTTTTCATTGTAACATCTTTTACTTAACCACCTTTTCTCACGAAATATTTAATATCTGTATATCTCTGACGACAGTGCTTCATAGCTCTAGCTGTTTGTCCTATGTAAGATTTGACGTCACACAGGTGTCGCTGAAGATTAAACTTTAAATGGGATTGACGCTGTGTCGTTGGGTGGGTACTACCCGACGTTTCGAAAGCTCGTAATTCTTTTTGGACAACTTGATCGTGAAAATGAGGGCCCTACGATTTTTCAGAAAGGCCAGAACAACTCAACAAATAAAATAATATCACATACCGGAAGAAATGAATCTTAAAAAGTTTTCATATTCGCAGTGTTTTCATACTCTGCCTTTCAGCCTATGCTTAAAACTCTGTTTCGGAAGCTAGATGTCTCTGTCTTAAGGCAAGGGGGTCATGATCTGAGGGTTTCTTTAGAGACAGTACAGAACTACACGCATTCCTCTCTCCGTAGGTTGCGTGCGTAAAGTGCTGAGCGCCTTGTTGTACAATATAACTAACCATACAGAAGTTAAGGGCACTGACACTGTCCACACACACACGTCGCTTGACTGCGTGTAAAGTATAATTGACTTCTTGACCCTTAAAGATGAGACCGATAGGTTGTCCCGAAACGTCGCTAATAATTACCACTCTACGCTGCGTAATATCGCTGAAGAGCGCAGATCTCATCTGCATCGCGGCGAAAATCTGAAATCACGTATAATCGAGTCGTCGGAAAGCAAAAACAATTTTCGACTTGTTGAATTAACAAACATAGACGATTCTTTGACTTGTGTCACATTTACCGACAGTCAATGGGAAACAGGCAAGTGGCCAATATTTGTTAGAGTGCACCGATCCCACGACGTCGCAAGTAACCACAAGTGATGAAAGTTTGTCAAATATACAAGGCGTGGGAAGGGGACCTTAAAGTATTAGAGACATGCCAACGTATAAACCATGGCGTTTCTCGTCATGCAGTATCATTGGCTTACCTTAAACTCAAACGATAGCAACAACAACAACAACAGCAGAAGCAACAACAGCAAAAAACCAGCAACAACAGCAGCAGCAACCACAGCAGGAGCAACAACAACAGCAGCAGCAGGAGCAACAGCAACAACAACACAACAACAACAGCAGCAACAACAACAGCAGCAACAACAACAGCAGGAGCAACAACAACAACAGCAGCAACAACAGCAACAGCAGGAGCAAAAACAGCAACAACAACAGCAGCACCACAACAGCAGCAACAGCAGGAGCAACAACAGCAGCAGGAGCAACAGCAACAACACAACAACAGCAACAAAAACGACGCTAATGCTCTTAAAATAGCGATCTCACTGTAAAGAACGCCAGTAAGTACTTACGCAGATGCCCCGTTCCGAACACATGGCACCCCACACCGGAAAATTCGACTGCAACAACTCGCAGTTCTCCCAACACTGCAAAAAGAAAAAAGAACAAATTAGAGTTGGAGAAGTGCGTCGGCGAAAAGTTGAGGTCGACAAGTTTCTTAACATCATATCAGAAAAGAGAACTTTCTTCTTCCCCTACGGTCGCAGATGGCAGTGTTCTAAGTTGTATAAATAATCTATCTCTGTGGTAATGGAAGCCGAAAGTTCAACACAGCTAACACAAAACCGAGCCATTTCAACCCACTTCACATCGTTACAACGTTTTTCCTTTAGTAACTTCACAATGATGTTTCTACTTCGAAGAGTCGAGAGTTATTCAGTCGGTCGACATAAGCTATGTTTAAACAATATACAGTGGTCCCTCGGTAATCCGGACCCCTGGGTGGCCCGGACAATTTTGGGCCAAATATAGCCCAGTGTTTCCCAGTGAAATTATTATTACAGGACAATATTATCAGTATTATGGTAGGTACAGTATTTCCTGTGGGCAGGGATAGAGAATCATTACGGGTTGAATGGTCCGGGGATCGAATCCCGGTGGAGCAAGATTTTCCGCACCGTCCAGACCGCCTGGGGCACAACCAGCCTCCTGTACAATGGGTACCGGGTCATTCCCGGGCGTAAAGTGGCGGGACGTGGCGTTGACCACCCACCCTATCTAGCGCCGAGGTAAAGAAAGAGTAGAGGTATACCTCTACTCCCACTCTGCCTTCATGGCCTGTTCTAGGGTACAATTTAACTCTTTACTTTACCATGCGCATTAACACATCCCAAGCATCTGAAGCCCGCTGTTCGATCCACATTACGCCCACAATACAAAATTTACGCAATATATCCTCCAGTCCCCTCGGTTTTCAAGTAACCGCTGTCCTGCAATTTTCCCCCCAAAATCGATCTACCAATAAGATAAACCCGTTTAGGAAGTCCTTTAAAAATGTTTAAAGAATATTTTTATATTCTGTAAGAGGTGAGCCAATCCCAATATTGGGAAGAATTATGCAGATGACAACAATTATCGTATTATAATAGACCAATAATAATAATAATATAATTATTATTCAATTTTTGTTTATTAATGTGCTGAATGAACAGCAAAGTGGCCAATGACAGAAACAGAGAAACAAAAACACAAATAAACGAAGAGGAAACAAGACACATAAGAAAGAAACACAGCAAACAAAAGAATACTTATATAATTGTGGCACCTTATAATAATGAACAAATAACAATATCACATCTGACTAAATGTGACAGTTTGCCTTCTGAAGACATCCAGTTGATTACAAACTGTATCTGCTGCAGTGTCACGCCTCGCGGTGGGACAATTTTTGTAGGATCGACTGACAGGAAACAAAGGAAAGTCTCGGAGTTTCAGAGTGGGAACTCGAAGGCCAATACTTTTCACGGAAGGTGAACAAAATTTAGAACCCAAAAAACATTAATAATAATAATAATTATTATTATTATAATAGGCAATAACCCTCGCTACATTTTGGGTATGTTGCAGGAGCAAAACAATCTGGAGCCTCAGACAATCATGGCTGAGTTTTCCCACATTTCATCAAAAAATAACTACGACTGTATAATAGGCCACGACCGCTTCCTTCAATATTCTTCACAGTCATCTTTTATATCCACGCTATATGACCCACACAGCTGTACAAACGTATTCAAATAAATTCCGAAAACAAACAAACAAACAAACACACGCACCCCTCAACATTTCAACAGAGTGTAATGAAATCTTAAACAGCAAACAGCTATAGCCTATCGTCAACATAAAAACTCCAATTAGAACAAGACACATGCTCTGTTCACTAATGCCGTGTGCAACAATCATAAATTACTGTTGAAGTTTAGCAATGTGAAGGCAATTTGGACTTCGTGACAAGTGCTTAATGTTGAATGTCATAACTGTGGCTGCCACATGCACCCACCTAAATTACATAAACCTTCTGCCAGAGGAATTTTGAAATTATACTGAGGACATTTATGAAAAAACTGTTTGGAAACTCCGGATTTGTTCAAAATCGGACAAAAATATCGGGCACTTTTATATGAAGACCTAATTTCACGTTGTGTTCGCCGTGCATCTTGACATTCATTTTCAGTCTTTTACACCAACGAATGCACTTCAGTCATTTCAGTCACAACCACGCAAATTGACAGTAACAACAACAGGATGCAGACGTCAACATCTATACAAAAACCAACTGCCAGCAATTTCAACAATTTTTAATAATTTTAATAATTTTAACGATTTTAACAACTTCCAACGACATAGTGCTATATATTCACAATATATAGTGCTATATTATACACTTCTAACGCAAGATAAATACTGTATACACCGAGACATTTCAAGAAAAAGCTTGAAGAAACTTTGCATACCGGTGATTGTTAATGAGAAAATTGTCTCAAACAGTATAAAGGTGGGTCCCTGTCACCACGATAAGTCGGTCCCTGTCACCACGATAAGTCGGTCCCTGTCACCACGGCATGGCGCGTCCTCGGGTTGCGGTTGTTGGAACGGCCTCAAAATATGGAGGGTAGCTGCGAATATGCAGTCGCGGACAGCCGACAAGGGGCGGTCCTTCAGCTTGGGGGTTGGGCGAGGTGCTAACAACTCCTCACCGTAAAAAATTACCATGTTACGAAACACCATACAGAGCCTCGGACCGGGCTCTTGTGAGTGCGGTAATGAACCTTCGGGTTCCATAAAATGCGGGGAATTTCTTGACTAGCTGACGACCTGCTGGCTTCTCAGGAAGGACTGTGCTGCATGGAGTTAGTTAGTATAACGGTTCTGTGATAATACCAAATGGACCAGTGAACAGTGAAGTTAACTTATCAATGTACCCCTGATGATGGCCGAGTCACGGCCGAAACATGTGTAGGGTGAACTGAACTAAATACGAAAATAACAAGTGCATTAGTTGGTTTAAAAAACTGATAATTAACGAAGACCTAAGTATGTTTACATTGTCGGCACCACGAAGGCATTTTCGTGTAGCACTTAATATTTTCACATTACCGACAGTAACATAGCTCAACATTACACAGAGAGTGCATTGCTGCATTTCCACGGCAATAACGGTTACGCGAACGCGCCACAAAATTAAGTTAACCGTACGTTTTTTATACATATATATTTTGTCTTTATCTTGACGTCACGTTGATTTTACTACAAGCTACATAAACGACGAAATGAAAGAACTCTTTTTAAACAAAATATTCAGCAAAGAATGCATTAAATTTCTTCGTATATGACCACAAAAAGGTGAAGCCCTTGCGCGGATGTAAGTCCACAGTCTATCTGCCTGCTTTACTGGCATTTAGATGAAGAGCTCTGGAATATGGGATGCCTTAAGATAGGAAATAATGCGATCATTAAAACTGTAAGACATAATGATGGCGGTGCTTTTAGATACCACTTTAAGAAAACGAAAGAACCACATTTGTCATTGAGGCCTTAGAATGTGGTAAATATGTGGCGTGGACTTGACACTTTCCACTGCAGGATACACATTGCGGAATAATTCACGGAAAGTAACGAGAAGTTATCTGATGTGTAAATCACATAACAAGGAATTTGCCAAAATAAATCACATACCACCTCTGTTATTGTACAGATTTCTAGTTCTGTTGACCAAACACGACAGAAAGTATAACATACAGACATTCCTTTTTTTTAGCTTTGCCCCCCACAAAGTTGTTTCGCTTCCATTTTGACAAACTTTAATGAAGAAAGTTTCGATGAACGTTGCGCGCACTCGAATTAATGTTCTTTGCACTGACATCTGACGGCGGGATCTTTAAAAGACAGAATCGTGTAATTATTATTGAAAAAAAATATTGCGTTCTACGGTCTTTCGCTTTATGTTGCGATATTCAAGAACTGGGCACCAAAGTTGAAAAAAGAACCTACTGTATAATTAATAAAATTATTGCTGTTTTATAGTTGTGTGAAGGACTTAACTGCTACTGACACCATCTGCACACGTCGGGTTCATCGGATATAAAATCAAGCTTCGCATCGACGCCATGTTTGTACATGACTTACAAACATTATTTCATATATGGTACATACCTACGTTTATGCCTTATCTTTGCTCCACATTTCACATTGGCCTACGTAGCTGCAGCATTTCATTAGTCTTCCGTATCAAACCTAAAGGTCTTAAAAAATTCATCCCTGCCGTGTGTACAATATAACCACAAGCATAATATAGTCAGCGTCGACCTCGGTGGACTAGTGGTTAGTGGACTAGTGGACCCAAGGTTCGCGGGTTCGATCCCGACCGAGGTCGATGGATTTTTAAGGATGATAAAAATCCGGAGCACCACTTCCACTTAAAGCAGTCGGTCCCATGTCGTAGATTTACGGCATGTAAAAGAACCTTACGGGCATGAATAAAAATGTTGCGTAAGCCAAATTGCCTCCATTTCTCATCCAAGTCTCCTGACTGCCTGCCAGATGGCTCTGGCGTGCACATCAGGATCGATAGAACACTAAGCACGGCTAGCTGGCCGGTCACCAGCTGCCATGAATGCGCATGACTTAGTAACCTCGACAAGAGGAGGCAAGAGGAGGCCCAGGCCCATACAGGGCTGTTGAGCCAAGAATTATTATTATATTATTATTATTATTATATAGTCAGCACAAATACAATTTTTCTTTATCAGATATATCCAACCATAAGCTGTTTCCTCTATCATCGATCTTATATTTGATAAATAAAATTTGTGTATGGACTGAGTATACTACACTTATGGGGTAGGCAGTGGCGCAGTTTGTTGAGGCACTGCGCTACAAGGCGGAAGGTCGCGGGTTCGATTCCCGATGGGCTCATTGAAAATTGCCATTGACTTAATCCAACCGGCCCCACTGCGGCCCTGAGGTCGAGTCAACCTCTAACAGAAATGAGTATCAGGGGTATCTCCTGGGGGGTTAAGGACTGACAACCTTACCACCTTCATGTGCCGATTGTCTGGAAATTCTGGGAGCCTCAACCTGCTGGAACCCTAAGGGCCTGTAATGGGATTGCTTTGCATTTATATTATACTTCTCGTCAAATAAAATTTACAAGATAGTTTTGTATTCTACGGAGAGTTTGCATTGACAAACATTTCATATTTATCCGAAATCTATTAGCAAACATATCAGCGCCTTCAGTATGTGAGTCTAGTATGCTACCGCTATAAAATTTCGGGCGATCGCCATGTTGTTATTGCTGACTGTAGGTAACAAAAATCAGGGCGTCCAAGATGCATGAAGTGGCATCAATGTTTATACTAAATTTCGTGAATAATAGTCTACTGGTTACAAATTGAAGGGCACACACACACACACACGGACGGTAGATCAGAAGTATCTGGAAAGTTTTGAAATGTGGTGCTGGAGAAGGATGGAGAAGATCAGTTGGACCGATCGTGTGAGAAATGAAGAAGTATTACACAGAGTCAAGGAGGAGAGCAATATCCTACATACAATAAAAAGAAGAAAGGCTAACTGGATTGGTCACATCTTGCGTAGAAACTGCCTTCTGAAACACGTGATTGAAAGAAAGTTAGAGGGAAGGACAGAAATGACGGGAAGACGAGGGAAAGGTTTAAGCAGCTACTTGATGACCTTAAGGAAAAGAGAGGATACTGGAAATTGAAAGAGAAAGCACTAGATCGCACCCTGTGGAGAATTCGCTTTGGAAGAGGCTACGGACCTGTCGTAAGACAGACTACGGAATGAAGAGGCTATGGACCTGTCGTAAGACAGACTACGGAATGAAGAGGCTACGGACCTGTCGTAAGACAGACTACGGAATGAAGAGGCTACGGACCTGTCGTAAGACAGACTACGGAATGAAGAGGCTACGGACCTGTCGTAAGACAGACTACAGAATGAAGAGGCTACGGACCTGTCGTAAGACAGACTACGGAATGAAGAGGCTACGGACCTGTCGTAAGACAGACTACGGAATGAAGAGGCTACGGACCTGTCGTAAGACAGACTACGGAATGAAGAGGCTACGGACCTGTCGTAAGACAGACTACGGAATGAAGAGGCTATGGACCTGTCGTAAGACAGACTACGGAATGAAGAGGCTACGGACCTGTCGTAAGACAGACTACGGAATGAAGAGGCTACGGACCTGTCGTAAGACAGACTACGGAATGAAGAGGCTACGGACCTGTCGTAAGACAGACTACGGAATGAAGAGGCTATGGACCTGTCGTAAGACAGACTACGGAATGAAGAGGCTACGTACCTGTCGTAAGACAGACTACAGAATGAAGAGGCTACGGACCTGTCGTAAGACAGACTACGGAATGAAGAGGCTACGGACCTGTCGTAAGACAGACTACGGAATGAAGAGGCTACGGACCTGTCGTAAAACAGACTACGGAATGAAGAGGCTACGGACCTGTCGTAAGACAGACTACGGAATGAAGAGGCTATGGACCTGTCGTAAGACAGACTACGGAATGAAGAGGCTACGGACCTGTCGTAAGACAGACTACGGAATGAAGAGGCTACGGACCTGTCGTAAGACAGACTACGGAATGAAAGAGACTGGCATCCCCGCTATGCAGTTATTTTCTGCATTCAGTACGAATTACATTTGAAAGAAACTTCATAATAGGGTTCCTGCAGCGGACATTGAACAGATGTGCTCTTTAGTCTCGCAGTACAGTCCGTCTTGACTCAGGTAGGATAATCAATTTAATGAAGATTGGCTTTCTTCAAATGACAGTTAAACCCAAATGACAGGCTAGACTAATGGGTGGTTATAAAAACCAGACTCGAGCAGATCGTACATGTATGGAAGGTTAACGGACTTGGTGAAACACATCGCAAGGTCAATACAACTTTCACTTGTAACACACAATTTAAGGCGATTCATACCGCTGGTTGGATCCGAATTCTCGACACTAACATAAATCGTTAAATCACTTTGCATTACAATGCGATCACAATCGATTATCAATTCTTCACGCTTTCCCACACTATATGCTATATAAACCCGATTTTCTCTCTCATTCATTGCCTTATGAAGAAACAACTCAATTCGGGATAGCTCAGTAGACATGGTAACTACGTTATGGGCTGGCTGGACAACTTAGGACCGTGGTTCGGATCCCAGCAGCTACATCATTTCTTTCTCTCTTGCAAAACCTCCAGACCGGCTCTGGGGCCCACCCAGCCACAAATTGAATGGGTACCTGAAGGCATTACTCAGGATTAAGACGGCAAGCGCCGGAAGCTGATCACTTGTGTCCAAGTAGATTAAGAATGTGTGAAGATATTCCTCCACTCCCCCCATATGCCTTCATAGCGTGCACAGTTACAACTTCACGTTCTAGCCGGTAACACGTAACTGAATCCGGTAACAAATGGTAGCATAACACAGTGGTATTTAACCTGGGGTATGCATACCCCCGGGGGTACGCGAAGACATCTTGGGGGTACGTAAAATTTAAAAAAAATCTATTATTTCATGATAAACACTGAATAATCAGGGCCAGATTTACGGTTAGCCACAAGAGAACCGGACGTAAGGAAATGCGATTTGGCGAGAGCCATTTTCTTCTTCTCGCCTTTATGCGCTTCTTATCTGGGCGGCTAGTTTCACAGACGCACTCCTTCATATTGCCTTGTTCTTTGACAGTTGCCGCTGCCGTCATTTAATAGCTTGATTCTCTTTTTCTCGTTTAAAACTTATTATTTAATACATTATTTTGGATGTAATTTATTTAATTTATTTTAGATGTAGATTATAGGCTATGTAAAACTTGAATTATGCACCAACAACTTTGGGGGTACAAAGTTGAAGAGAAATTATATCTGGGGGTACGCGAACAAAAAAGGTTGAATATCACTGGCTTAACATATCTGACAAAACGAATGTGTTGGAAATTGTTCCACATGACCTAAATGTAGACCACAGCATTACAACATATCACATTAAAAGCTATTCCTAAGATTATCCTAACCTTTAAATGGTCCCTGTATAAGACATATTCTGAGAAAGCACATTCTTCTCCTTATTTATCAAAATAGCACTAAATTCCACTCACCCTCTCAGCCTCCCACCACATCACCCTGTACCTACCTATCTACCCACGTATCTATCTATCTATCTCTATATATATACACAAAAAATATCTGACTATATTTTTTCCCGCGGTAAGTAATAGCGAAAGGGTGGGGAAACTGAGCGTAGTGGTAGAAGGGACTTTCATGCGCATACGTGATTTTTTGCTGCCTCGCAACACCGCCGGATGCGTCTGTCGCTGCCAGATAGCGAAGTGGTGTAACACGTGTTCGTCGCATTCTCGTTTCGCTCAAGATGACAGAATGTTTGGAGCAGTGATACTGCATCAAGTTTTATCAGAAACTTGGGGATACCCAAGCGGAAACAATCCGCAAAATTCAGCAGGCTTTCGGTGATGATGCAATGGGGGTCACTCAAATTAAAGAGTGGTTCAACCGCTTTAAAGATGGCCGCATGTCGGCGGACAGTGACCAGCGTTCCGGGAGACCGTCAACGAGCCGGAATGCTGATGTCATTGACAAAGTGCGGACATTGATCATGGAGGACCGTCGTTTGACCGTCCGGGAAATTGCTGATGAGGTTGGGATCAGCAGAGGTTCCGTAAACACGATTTTAACTGAGGATGTGGGCATGCGAAGAGTGGCGGCAAAATTTGTGCCCAAGCAGCTTTCGCCGGAGCAGCAACAACTCCGCCTTGAGGTCGCGCAGGACATGCTGGAGTGCGCCAACAGGGATCCTGAGTTCCTGAACAATGTGATCACTGGTGACGAGTCGTGGGTGTACGGATATGACCCGGAAACCAAGGTCCAGTCGTCACAATGGAAGCATCCAACATCCCCGAGGCCCAAAAAAGCACGACACGTTCGGAGCAATGTGAAGGTGATACTGACTGTTTTCTTCGATTACCGGGGTGTTGTGTATCATGAGTACGCACCACTAGGCCAAACTGTTAATAAGGAGTACTACCAAGAAGTCCTCCGTCATCTTCGTGATGCAGTTCGGCGCAAGAGACCGGAGCTGTGGGACGCACGCAACTGGCAGCTGCATCATGACAATGCCCCAGCTCTTTCATCACACCTGATCCAGAATTTCCTGGCTAAGCACGGCATTCCGCAGGTTCGCCAGGCTCCCTACTCTTCTGACATGGCTCCTTGTGATTTCTGGCTGTTCCCGAGATTGAAGACACCGCTAAAAGGCGCCCGTTTTGACAACCGCGAGGACATCATACAGAACGCGACGGCGCAGCTGCACACCATTCCAAAGCATGCCTTCCAGAATTGCTTTCAGCGATGGAAGGACCGCTGGGCTAAGTGTGTGGAGTCACAAGGGGCCTACTTTGAAGGGGATTAGGTATTGTAACCACCCAGATACAAAACTTTTTTCCCCGGCCCAAGGTCGGATACTTTTTGGAGAGACCTCGTATATATATCTATATGTATATCTGTCTATCTATCTACCCATACACCCATCCATGTAGCAATCTATCTATCTATCTACCTACGTATCTACTCATCTACCTACATATCTGTCTCTACTTAAACCATACTCTCTGTCTCTCTACCTATGAACCCACCTACACATCTATCTGTCTCTCTACCTATGAACCCACCTACATATCTATCTGTCTCTCTACCTATGAACCCACCTACACATCTATCTGTCTCTCTACCTATGAACCCACCTACACATCTATCTGTCTCTCTACCTATGAACCCACCTACACATCTATCTGTCTCTCTACCTATGAACCCACCTACACATCTATCTGTCTCTCTACCTATGAACCCACCTACACATCTATCTGTCTCTCTACCTATGAACACCCACCCTACACATCTATCTGTCTCTCTACCTATGAACCCACCTACACATCTATCTGTCTCTCTACCTATGAACCCACCTACACATCTATCTGTCTCTCTACCTATGAACCCACCTACACATCTATCTGTCTCTCTACCTATGAACCCACCTACACATCTATCTGTCTCTCTACCTATGAACCCACCTACACATCTATCTGTCTCTCTACCTATGAACCCACCTACACATCTATCTGTCTCTCTACCTATGAACCCACCTACACATCTATCTGTCTCTCTACCTATGAACCCACCTACACATCTATCTGTCTCTCTACTATGACCACCTACACATCTATCTGTCTCTCTACCTATGAACCCACCTACACATCTATCTGTCTCTCTACCTATGAACCCACTTACGCATCTATCTGTCTCTCTACCTATGAACCCACCTACACATCTATCTGTCTCTCTACCTATTAACCCACCTACACATCTATCTGTCTCTCTACCTATGAACCCACTCACAAATCCATCCATCTTCTTACGCAAGCACGCACGTATCCATCCATCTACCTCATCTGTTGAAAGACAAACCGAACGTTCGACATCCCCTTACAGACGCAGGTCTGATATTTATGCTGAAAACATGTCAGACTCTTTCTCATCGCCATAAATATAGCTATTCAAAAATCTATCTCAATACATTACCCTTATCATTCTCCGTTGAATTTCAGCAGCAAAATTCTGAACGCATTTTTTTCCCGGTCCAAATTTTGTGGCTGTTCCATCGTCACTGTCCTATTGAAAACGAAAGAGATTCAGAAAAAAAAAACACTCTACGCTCCTAAACTGTATTTTACTCCGGTTGTAATGTCACAGTGAGGCACATATATCGTTATTAAATGTCGATTCGGAATTCCAAGGAAAGTAGACTCACAATTTCAGTTATCATGTACTCTTTATATCTATCTCAAAAAATTAGTACCAAAGTACTGAACAATTAGCACTCCTTTCTACCGAGGTTAAGAATGCGTGATTGTACATTTAATTCCCCACAACACGTACCTTGAATGTAATCGTGCTTAGCAGAATTGTCCTTTATACCATCGTTACGATCAGGATTAAATATGCTTGAGTATGTACTTATACAATTGTTCAACATTCATATAGAGACTTAGACCTGCAGGAAAAATTCGCTTGTTTATAACACTAAACACGATTAAATGCTTTTTGCTTAACAGTTTCAAGTGCCAGGACTAAGAATTAGAACATTTTAACGCCTGATAATCATGTACGCCACTTAATTTCGTTACTGAAGAGAAAATATTTGACGTTGACAACTGTAAACAAATAAACACAACAGAAACAATACATATAAACGACTCACAATAAGATCACAACGTACTTCAGACAAGTACTTCGACTGAAATACTTCGTTCCGGTGACAAACATTTTTCGCTGAATTTATCATGTACGCCTTTCAGGTCATAGATATTCTCGTGATGATCCACATTAACTTGCACGTATATGTGCGATACATTTTGATTTGGAAGGAACTTCAGGCAACCATTCATAATTTGTACAAGCGTAAAGAGTGTCTGAAGTAATGACATGCTCTATGATATATCACAAAATGATCTACCAAATTAAATATAAACTCTAATGTATTAAAACAATAAATATTTAAAGGCTGAGCACAAGCTACGGAGGTAAGTAAATTGAAAATATTAAAAAAAAATCACCATTTCATTCAGTGCAGATAGGTTCGGTACAGCTTTTTCATTCATCAACACAGTCCCAGATCTGCCACACAAAGTACATGCTTCTAACCCACGCTGACAACTTGCTGTGCCTACAGCTGATCACAGTAGGGTCTCCAGTTTTTTTGGCACTTAAAATTTTTTTATTTGATTTACCATGACAGAAAAGCCAAATTTCAAATATTCTTGACCCATTACACCCACGTACTTATTTTTGTTATTAACATTTAATGATTTGTGCTGTCAATCTATTGACTGAATTTAATTTTTCCTTTCATTAGGGATGTCCAGAATGAAACCTATGGCGGCTAATATTTGAAAGGTAAGGAATGAACTTAACTAGGGTTGTTTCTATTTAAATATTTGGGAAAATCGAAGGTACCCTAAGGCGTAACTGGCTGTACCGCAAAGACAAACTGTCGGAGTTTTGTTCTGGTCATTGCACTTTTTCTGTCTCCACAGGGAAGTTCTGGCACCGCCCGCTAGTACACAATAGGAAGCAACGTAACAAAAAGGAGGTAAGTGTAAACGTTTAAATCGAAATTAGGCTTACGTCAAACAGAGATTATAAATGAAAGACAAGAGGCGAAATTATTCCGTTCTCCAAATCTCAATACAAACACTTCTTAATAAATTTAAACAAATAAGGTACTTGTGGCCGTAAAATAAATATTAACGCTGTTCATTGCGATTAGATTTGTAGCAATACATGTAATGGTAAATGTGTTCCTACGCATGCCATGCAGGCATATGGAGGGCGTGAATATACAGCTCCTCTCTTTCTTAACTCAGGGCAGTAGATGAATTTGAGCGGTCGTCTTAACGCCCCCTCCCCTTTATTCTCAGGGAAAGATCCACTGGGGTTGGAAAAGCTCTAGGAGAAGTGACACTTTCGAGAAGAAAAAAATCTCCTGACCGTGCCGATAATTGAACCGTGATTCCTCAGTTGTCCAGCCCGTATCCTAGTTACTATGCTGACTGAGCTATCACGGCTCCTGTAACAACAGATGTGTATAAATAGCCATTGAGGCCAAAGAGTCGTGTAAATCTGCAAAAACATGTTTTTGTCATTAAAAAAACACTGTAGTGTCATATAAGTCGGGTTTATCTCTAGACCTTAATTTTCAACACCCTGTAGAACGTACTTCGAAATAGTTTCGGTAAAGGATAGTATGCTTGCAGGGGGGGAGATGGAGTGGGGTGAGGGGCGGTAAAATTCACTTAACTTGTCTATCCAGTACTGCCAACACGAGGGGAGAAAAAAATAATAATAAGGAATAATTTGTCAGATGGCGTTGAATGAGTTTTGACAGCAGAATTCTGATTGAGATCTCAGGCCCAGCGGTTGCTCCGGATCTGATGAGAGAGGCTGTCTGTCCGTCTGTTTGACTGCTGCAGATACATCTATCTAACTTAGCAGTCCGTGAGACGAGAGACCGCGAAATATACAGCACGGCTTGTAAGCCAGATCCGACTGCTTCCTAAGGATTTACAATCAAACCTGCCTGCTACAGACAGATTTTAGTGGTTGGAACTTCGCAGGTCCAGTTCCAATATACATGTCACCGCCACCGCCACCACCACCACCACCACCACCACCAACAACAACAACAACAACAACAACAACGCTATTCACCAGCATGAAGCAAGAGTTCCGCATTTCACACACTTGAATGTTACACTTCAATGACAACATTTTAACTGTTTCAGCGCCCAGACTTTTTGGACCTCACACTGTGCACTGAACAAGGTCCTCGTATTGACTATGGGCCTGTGGTGTTACACTTAATTTGTCACATTTTACGCACTTGGGTTGTTTATATAAAGGCCTTATTAGTTACTGCCTGGAATTGACTTTGTTGCTCCTAAGAATAATAAAGTAGTAGTAGTGGCAGTAGTAGTCATTCATTGTGCAGTCTGTCTTACGACAGGTCCGTAGCCTCTTCCAAAGCGAGTTCTCCACAGGGTGCGATCTAGTGCTTCCTCTTTCAATTTCCAGTACCCTCTCTTTTCCTTAAGGTCATCCAGTAGCTGCTTACGTCTTCTTCCTCGTCTACCTGTCACTTCTATCCTTCCCTCTCATCTTCCCTTCAATCACGTGTTTCAGAAGGCAGTTTCTACGCAAGATGTGACCAATCCAGTTAGCCTTTCTTCTTTTTATTGTATGTACGATATTCCTCTCCTCCTTGACTCTATGTAATACTTCTTCATTTCTCACACGATCGGTCCAACTGATCTTCTCCATTCTTCTTCAACACCACATTTCAAACCTTTCCAGGTACTTCTGATCTACTTTCCGAAGTAGTAGTAGTAGTAGCAAAAAAATCAGCAATAACTAACTCCAGGCATGGTAGGCCCTAAGATGCTCAGACCCTCAGCTCCTCCAGAAGTTCCAGGTCTTTTTTGGAATTCGAAACTATCATCATCTCGTACACATCACTGAGCCTATCCTGAGCCAGCAGAATCCAGTCCACACCCTTGCACGGCTTGCTTTAAAGACATAATTTATTATAATTCTTCTAAGTGTGTCCATATATTCCAAGCGGTTTCTTCCATCTGTCTCATGTGATTACCCTTACTGCTGTGTGACGCATTTTGAACTCGGTCTTGGTACATCTGTCAAACTGTTCACATAATACAAGTTCAGATTTAATCTTCCTCGTTATCTTTCTTTGCCGAAGCTTCATTCCGCTGTATGGAGGTCCAAACCAGCTAAACACGTACCGTCAATACGTTCATGACAATGACCAATAACTCTGTCTAGAATGTCACGTCAGTTCCAATTACCTTCATCCCTTTGTTCGCAAGAACAATCTGAAGTAGCAAACTCATATCTAACCTCTATTTCTTGATCTAGTACATAAGCTACCATCGCCAAATCCGTCTTTCTTCCTGTTAGCACAAAACTTATACATCCGTCCGTAACGCAATCAATAGGATCCCGCTTATAATTGCCTACCTCACTATGATCAGATGCTATTGCAGGGTAGTTATGAATTGTCCAGTAAATTCGTATAAGCATGGCTTTAATTATCAACTGTAGTTCCACTTAAACGTGGACACTTCGGAAAGTAGATCAGAAGTATCTGGAAAGTTTTGAAATGTGGTGCTGGAGAAGGATGGAGAAGATCAGTCGGACCGATCGTGTGAGAAATGAAGAAGTATTACATAGAGTCAAGGAGGTGAGGAACATCCTACAAACAATAAAAAGAAGAAAGGCTAACTGGATTGGTCACATCTTGCGTAGGAACTGCCTTCTGAAACACGTGATTGAAGGGAAGTTAGAGGGAAGGATAGAAATGACGGGACGACGAGGGAGAAGACGTAAGCAGCTACTGGATGACCTTAAGGAAAAGAAAAGATACTGGAAATTGAAAGAGGAAGCACTAGATCGCACCATGTGGAGAACTCGCTTTGGAAGAGGCTACGGACCTGTCGTAAGACAGACTGCAGAATGAATGAGTTCCACTTGTGAGAGTTTGTTCACAGTGCTGCCTGAGTGTTTAATCATATAACTCCACCACGAAGCAGAGTCCTCGACAAACAGTAGAACATCTACTATTTGTAGTCTTAATTCACCGTGCATTTTTATTATTCTAGACATTCACCAACAAAATGCACAAATCACTAATAAGCTGCAATCAGCCCTTTATCATAGTCAACCCCTAAACATGTTTCGGCTCTCTATGAGCCATCATCAGGGGTTCTTCAATAGTGCTTTTCAAATGCTAGATAGATCTGCTAATGTTTAATGATGTCAATAGAGGAAGGTGTGAGTTGTTCAGACCTGCAGAACTTGTTGAACCAGATTGCCGCATTTGATTTTAGTAACTTTGTCTTGGATGTTCTTGTATCGATGTACTAATTCTGCCTGTTTGGCATTCACAATCTTTAGCTTTAATTCACCGTGCATTATTATTAGCCAGATCTATCCAGTATTTGAAAAGCACTATTGAAAAACCCCTGATGATGGCTCATAGAGAGCCGGAACTTGTGTAGGGTTTGACTATGATAAAGGGCTGATTGCACATTGTTAGTGATTCGTGCATTTTGTTGGTGAATGTCTAGGAAAATCTACTATTTGATTGCCCCATATTCGGAAATAGGAGATATAGCCTTGAAATGCACTTAAACAAATATAATATTAGTTACCATAAGCCACTGTACAATATATTTAGTAGAAACTGTTGTCAAAAAAAGATTTCATTAATTTTATTCACCACATTAATAGAAAATTGTAATTAACAATATTGTTATTATATTATATGTACTTTGTTAAACTTTAACCCTAATATAATCATGTAAAATAGGGTTTGCATTCTGGAAAAATAAAAAAAAAATAGTTCCAAAGCTCCTCAAGATATACCCCACATTTTATGGAACCCGAAGGTTCATCACCGTGTTCACAACAGCCTGTCACGTGTCCCTATCCTGAGACAAATCAGTCAACGACCCCTTTCCTATTTCTTGAAGATCCATTTTAATATTAACCTACCATCTCTGCCTTGGTCTTCCAAGTGGTTTCTGAAAGGAGGATAAAATTATTCTAGACAGACTCTTTGAGTCTAGGAGCTAAAAGTATAATTTCACTTGTTTTATAAGGGCGTGGAACATTGTGTCTTGTAAGGTAAGAGTGCCGTCTGGGGTTGAGATGAAAGAGCTAAGGACAGTGTCTGAGAGACAGAAAGTAAGCGAACATGAGAGAGTAGAAAATGACATGTCGTCGTCATAATGTGTTAATTACGTACAGCGTAATGAGAGGATTACATAAAAGACGAAACGGTGTAAACATTTAGCAGTGATTGAAAAGTGAAAAGTAAATATATTGTGTTGTCTTGGAAATATCAAGGGAATAAGTTAGTAGAAAAAGTTGGTGTAGATAGGGGGGGGGGATATTATTAAAATGGATCTTGAATACAGCTTATAAAAATGGACGCGCTCAAATGGCTCAGGATTGTTCTAGTGTCACGCAAATTCAATTAAAATAACATAAATATCAAAAAGTTTAAAGAGAGTCACTTCCAGTCATGATAAATAAAGACAGAACTCCAAACTCGTAGCTTGAAGCAAAAGATCTTAGAAGCTTAGAACTTTAGGGGTCGGAATTTCAAGCACAGTTATATGTGAGGCTTACGCACGAGTCCCGGGTGGGGGGCGGGGGGGCGGGGAGCAATCAATAACGGCGCCGGGAATCTTTAGTCCTCACTCAAGCGAAAGGAAACTTTCATTCAATAAAATCCTATAAACCGCATTCAATTGACCGCTATAGTAATACGCTCTTCAGATGTCGACTCAAATGCGACAGGGCAGGGCACTGTCTTAACAAGAGGTAAACAAAAGGAAATTAGGCGAAGAGGTCGTCATGTGAACTGGGAGTGATCAGTCATCGGCAAACAGGCCGATCACCAAGGTGCTTATGGTGATCCGGATACACAGCATGGCGTCTGTTGTAAGTACGAATGATGGTAATGCAGAGAAATCCCACAATGAATGTGGAACCCGCCCAAGCTGTTAGCTTATCGGCCGAGGCTCACACAAGTCCGGGTAAAGAAATGGCCGCGCGTTCCGTTACGCACTAACTACAGGCACATTCAGGCATACAGACAAGCCTTCAGACCAGCAACAGAAGTAAATTGACATTCCTGAATATTAAGTACAGTGTAACACACAGGGCGTTTGATATCGAAAATTATATAAGGAAGAAATCCTACAGAAAATGTCGCAGCAAAATTCGAAAGTCAGTGTCCTGGTAATCAGTTCATTCTACATGCACAATACATCGACTGGTGAACACACTTCGAGCAGTTTATTTGTTAATGAAGAAGCGAAAATAATCACTAGATAATATTGGAGGGCTTGCAGAATCATGTCCACGAATATTTGTTGCGACAGTACGGTTATGTAACTGGTTTTGTGAAATAGTGTAGGGGTGAAGTCGAACCACTCCACTTCTGACTTATTTTACAAATAAGGTTACTTAAACTTACTTAAACGTAAGCACACAAAATAAGCCACTGGTCGGCAATGTTCCCATGCTACAACCACGTGCAGTTACGTGATATTCAAGTTGGAGTATGGTGTGCTGTGAGTGCAACAGTACCATTTTCTTTTCGGATACCATAAATTAAGAAACAGCCCAGGATAGGGACAGGTGGCGGGCTGTTGTGAGTGCGGTACTGAACCTTCGGGTTCCATAAAACGCGGGTAATTTCTTGACTAGCTGAGGACCTGTTAGCTTCTCAAGAAGGACTCTGCTCCATGGAGTTAGTTATAAATTAAGAAACACATGGCGAACAATTCTGGCGTAATTTTCTTTAAAATTTCGTGTTGAGAAGAAAGGCGGTTTCTTCCATCAAGGCGGTGTAAATGGCCGCTTTACGTAGCGGTTTTGGGGACTGAATAATTAATTTGTAGTCTATCTACTCGTCCACCTGATCCGACGCCATGTAACTATTACACATGATGATATGTCAAAGACAAAGCTTACAAGAACAACTACCTCAAGAAAAACTTCAGTTTTCATTACATTCACCAAGTTTCAAACATGTCTGAGATTTGTAGGAGGTCATATCTAACACTTTATTTTAACACAGAGATCTTCAAATTCTTCAAATCTGCGGAACCCATGTGAAGCAAAAGTGTACTTTTTGGTTGTAAAAATGAAATAACGCTATTTACAACTGACACTTACATCAAACGATATAAAATATTTAGCCTGTTTATGAAGAACAAGATAAAGGTAAAGGTCTCCCTAGCACAGGCCATGAAGGCCCAGAGGGGGGGGGGTAAAGGTATAGCTCTATCTTTTCTTTAACCCTGGCACTAGATGGGGGTGGGTGGTCAACTCCACGCCCCGGCCGCTTTACCCCCGGGAAAGACACCTGGTACCTATTGTATAGGAGGCTGGGTAGGCCCCAGGGCCGGTCTGGACGGGTACGAAAAATCTAGCCCCCACTGGGATTTTTTTTTTCCTGTCCCGTTATTTCCCTTTGATTTATTTTGTACTGTTTAAATCCTTCCGTCCTTCTTCATGTCACTTATGTTCCATACTGCTGTCCTTATACAACAAACACAACACAAACATCCATGTCCCCGGCGGGATTCGAACCCACAATCCCAGCAAGCGAGCGGCCGTAGACCCACGCCTTAGACCGCGCGGCCACTGGGATCGGCTGGATTCAATCCCCGGACCGTCCAACTCGTAGCGAGTCGCTATATCGACTGAGCTATAGCGGCCCACGCAGAACAAAATGTTATTATTGGTAATTGACACTTAAACACAGCGCCGATTATGCACAAAGATGGGGAGGAAAACAAAAGATATAATTTAAAATTATCAAAACGATTTTCGCCGCGTTAATTTCAAAGGAAATGTGCTTGTGGAAGACTTGAAAGTAGCCGTCAGAACCCCAGGGTTTCGCGGAACACAGTTTGAAAACCACTGCCTTAATACATTGTTAAGCTGTAACAATTTAAATTGTTACTATGCTCTGAAAACTTCTACGTTCACTGGACACCTTTAGTATAAACCCAACAAATTATGAGCCCCAATAACCATTATAATTCAAACATCACTCTTGCATAGGCCTCCAATTACAATAACTCATAATTACTATTAGCATCTAGCAATTTTAAATCGTGTAATCATGCTGAGGTTACGCCTATACATTAGGCCCCTTATAGTCTAATGTCACAAAGTTATAACAATGACTGGTGAATAGGCAAGGATCTGAAATGGGGCGGTCGTGCAGCATGCAGAATTTCAGCTGGAGAGACAAATGGGCACGTGGGAAAGAGGCCCTGTAAGGGGAATTGGTAGCCCAGTTGAGATTTGAACCAGGTAGTGCCAGAATAAAAAGTACAGTGTTATATAAATGTAACTCTGTAAATGTTTGTCTAATAATATATATTTACTACTACTACTACTACTAGGCCGTGCCATGGCTCAGGCGGTTAGTCGCCGGTCGCTCGCCACGAGGACCGGGTTCAATCCCTGGTCAGTCCATATGGGATCTATGGTGGACACAGTGGCACTGGGACAGGTTTTTCCCCGAGTACTTCAGTTTTCCCTTGTCAATTTCATTCCACCGGTGCTCCATGTAGGATTTGTGGTGGACAAAGTGGTACTGGGACAGGTTTTCCCCCCGAGTACTTCGGTTTTCCCTTGTCAATTTCATTCCACCGGTGCTCCATGTGGGATTTGTGGTGGACAAAGTGGTACTGGGACAGGTTTTCCCCCCTAGTACCTCGGTTTTCCCCTGTCAATTTCATTCCACCGATGCTCCATTACAAGGAAAAACGAAAAAAACTGATCATCTTCATCACACGGTTGCACAATAAGCCTTAAGGCTGCGGTGCGTCCGTAGCATGTGCTGCGGGGCCCTTCACCATACTACTACTACTACTACTACTACTACTACTAATAATAATAATAATAATCTATAACACTTTTCCATTGGTACACCTGTTACTAGTTCTCGGTCACCTTTCGCCATTTTTACCGGTGTATTGTGTCTTCATGTGTTAGATACTTCTGCTTCATCACTCTATCTAATTCCCTTTCCCACTTAATTTCAGGCCTTCTTCTTCTTTATCTTCCTTCCGGCGACCAGGTTAGTATTCCCTTAGGCCATCTATTATCTCCCATAGGCAATACATGTCCATACGATTTCAAAATGTTATTTTCCATTCTTTCCAGAACTGTGTTACACCGTTTTTTTTCTAATTACTACACTTATTACTTTTAAATAATAATAATAATAATAATAACAATAATAATAATCCCACCATCACTCGCCTCTTGGATTTCTCTACCAAAATAACACGACGTGGCTTCTATGGTGCAGTCTGTCATGCAGCATTCTAAAGCAACCACTAACGGCTTCGTATAATTTGGCTATTATCCTAAATAAAAAGTCCTAGACCACATTGAACTTCATCTCTTTAATCATATGCATATCATGTCAATTACACATAAATAAAAGCCAGAGACATCTGACAGTAAAAGCATGTACCTTGTTCCATCCATAATAGATATACTTCCTGCGTCACAGTTAGTTTAGTTAGTTTTCCTCCTGTCACTCCTTGCGGAGCATAGGGCCTCCTTTCAGAGGTTTCTTGGTCTGGAGGTGTGCATTCTGTAGTGAGTGACCAGTCCACTGACTGCACAAGTTATACTCATCCTGATATGACTGCCAGAGCCATCTAGCAGTCAATCAGGAGAATTGGGTGAGAAATGGCCGCTGAATTTTGCTTACGAAACATCTCTATTCATGCCCGTAAGGTTCTTTTACATGCCGTAAATCTACGACATGGGACCGACGGCTTTACTTCCCCTCCGAAGGAAGTTGTGCTACGGATTTTTATCACTCGCGAACCTTGGGTCCAGTGGCGAGCACGCTAACCACTAGTCCACCGAGGTCGACCTGCGTTACAGTACGACTGTCAAACTAAAATTTCTACATCTCAGCCCCTTTCCAATGCGTAGCTGTAAAACTTTCTACAGAGGTTTGAAATAATGTTATTGCTGTCTGTTTCCCAAATTACATTTCAGAAAATATTTCATCAGTAAAACAATCTTTCTTCTAACAAAACCCACCAAAAGTTCCACCCCACACGTGACACGAGAGGTCTCTATAACTGTCGCTGTATTTCCCCAAGTTACACGTCGCCATGGAAACGACAATAACAATAAGGGGAGCAAGTTATGCAGCGTAGCGAAACAAACATAATTACAAAATGAGAAACCAAAAAACTGCCGGCGCCTGGTCTTTTAACAAAAACAGTTTATTAAAGAAAAACAGGGGTAAAAGAATTCCAAACCGCAAAAGCTTATTTCCCCTTGTATTAATGCAACGTGTGGATAGGACCTGTTGTCTGTTTTTACAGCACACTGTATGCAAGAGTAATTTATTTCGTAATTTAAAAAAAAAAAATTCGTGCTGAAATTTAATAGCGTCATTAGCCGGAGGAAAAAACGGTTTATGTACAGGGTGGAGCAAAATTAAAACACTGCCAATCACATAAGAGATTGTTATTTCGTAATTATTAATACTGTCACCAGGAGGTGTTGTGATCGACAGACACTGATATCTGACAAAAGAAAGTTATGGCAAAAAAAAAAATGCGACCATGTTTCTGACAGGACTGGTGCAATTTTTTTTGTGGGAACAACTTTCGTAGTGGGCCTATTATGTTTTAAATTAAACAGTGTTCAATCAAAGTCCATAACATAACCTGTAGACTGCACTTTGCAACTTCTCAGCAACTTTCAGTGGTTTTCTAAATATTCTATGAAAATTTGTCTTTCAAGTCCAAATAAATTTACCTAACATCGCGTTTACAGAACAATTAATATTTCTTAGACGTAATAGGAAGTGGCAGCCGATCTCAGTGGCCGCGCGGTCTAAGGTCTCGATTGCTGGGATTGCGGGTTCGAATCCCACCGGGGACATGGATGTCTGTCTGTTGTGAGTGTTGTGTGTTGTCAGGTAGAGGTCTCTGCGACGAGCTGGTCCCTCGTCCAGAGGAGTCCTACCAAGTGTGGTGTGTCTAAACTGTGTGATCGCGAAACCTCGAAAAATGAGGAGGCCTAGGAAAAAAAAAAAAGGAAGTGGCAGGGGAGCCACGACAGCTCAGTCGGTACAATGACTGCACTACGGGCTGGACATTCGGGGAATCGTGGTTCGATTTCTGTGAGGGGGAAAAAAAAATTTATTTCTTCTGCAAAGCGGCCAGGCCGGAACTGCAGGACATCCAGCGTCTGATTCAAGGGTATTTAGAGGGTATTTCTCCTGGAGAGTAAAGCGGCCGTTGCGTGACACTCCCTCTAATGTCGAGAGTAACAGCAAACAGCATAATTAAATGAAATTGAGTGAAATTAATCGACGCATACCACTACAAAAAAAGCTGTGTTAGATAATATGATAGGTGGTTTCATTGTTGAAAATACAAAGGGGTGAATCACCTTAAAGCTATATCGGGGGGTTTAGTGTATTACATAAATAACACTACGTATTCCGTCTGACCCAATGTGTATTTATTACTACTTTCTCAAGCACCACAAATTTCGATCAAGCCGATCATCATGAGGTGTTTGTTTATAGAAAAACTTAAAACTCGAGTTAAAAATGTAAAAATTTTTAGCGAGATCTAAAAAATTCAAGAGCATAAAAAGAAGAGAAGTTTAAATGTCATTTTAATACTTAATTAGGGAGTAGTATCCTAAATTCTTAAAATAATTAAGTTTTAAATCACACACAACAAACTTTGTGTTAAATTACACACCGTCAAGAATTACAATTTGCAATTTACATTTTAATTTTACATCACATGTAAGATATCGCAAAAATTTACATTTTTAACTCTAGTTTAAAATTTTTGTACAAACAAACACCTGATGCTGATCGGCTTGATCGAAACATGTAGTGTTTGCAAAATAATAAATACATAGGTTGTGTCAGACGGAATTCTTAGTGTTATTTGTGTAAGTCTATATACACAGCGGGATGGATAGCGTCAAATTGGGTTGAGTGTATATGTAATGTATTTGTAATGTATTTGTAATATATTTGTAACCTACATTCACACGTATCCTATGATCTGAATACGTCTCTAACTAAGGAAGAAAAACAGTAAGCAAACTGAATACTCTTCCCTACCCAAGAATCAAACTGGAGACTTCAAGAACACTAATCATGTATGCTGATTACTGCGCCATTACGCTCTATAAGATTAAACAGAAGTGCTAAAAAGAAATCAAGTCGAAATACGTCCAAAGAAAACTAAATTCGATTTATTATACAGAACTACATGTTTCGACCTATTTCAGGACTTGAAATAGGTCGAAACGTGTAGTTGTGTATAATAAATAGAATTTAATTGTGTTTGGACGGATTTCGACTTGATTTCTGTTATAAAAAACACAAAGGAATGACATACTTTAAAACAGAAATGTGTTTATTCAACAACGCTGTCAGTTGCCAAAATTATACAGAAGAATAAAATGAGTATGGAGCATTGGTGGAATGATACTGGCAAGGGAAAAAAAAGTATTTGGGGGGGGGGGGACCTGTCCCATTGCCATTTGGTCCACTACAAACCCTGCATGGACTGGCCTGGTATTAAACCTAGGCCTCCGCGGTGAATCCTTCAATGGCGTATTTCTGTCCACCTATCAAACCTGTCATCTATTAAAAAAAAGGGTAAAAGAAAGATAATGCTCTCTTCACGTCATAAAGTCGTATAGGGGGAGTAGGTGTATACCTCCACTCATTCTTAACACGGCACTAGATGGAGGTGAGTGGTTAACATCACCCTCAGGCCACTTTTCGCATAGGAAATAACCCCGGGATGAATTAGATAGTTGGCTGTTTGGGCCCCAGAGCTGGTCTGAACGTTTTGGGGAAGAGAAAAATCTCTTTCCCCTGCCGGGACTTTTTTTTTTTTTTACTAATTCCTGGGTTTTCCCCTTTGATCCATTTTTGTTCTGTATTAATCCTTTTTCGTCCCTTTTCATGTCACTTACGGTCCACAACCGTCTTTTTACAACACAACACATACATCCATGCCCCCGGTGGGATTTGAACCCACGATCCTAGTAAGCGAGCGGCCGAAGACCCACGCCTTAGACAGCACGGCCACTGGGATCGGCTGGACTCGAACCCTGGACCGTTGAGTACGTAGCACAGTCACTATACCTACTGAGCTATTCTCTTTAATGCAAGTCAGCATGTGGCACATCTAACGCAACCCGTCGAGTTTGCCTCTTTCATAATTTCAACTCCATGTAAGACAGACCTATAGCACTTTCGCACATCATCATTTGATTTATTCAGTTTTGTAAAACTCGCCGCCACATTCAGCAGTTATTTTCTCTTTCATGTTAACACAAGCGTTGATCGAAATTCTGAACATATCTTTTTTTGATGTTCTTTATGTCCTGATATAAATTTCTTTAAATAGCTGGTTACTGTATCAAGATTAAAGGTTCCTCTACATCAATCAAATGTCCCCTTTCCTTTAATAAATCAATAAATGGGCTATTAATTCAGAGAAGCTCTCAATCTGTCGCCACATCAATACCTGCCCCCTATGACGCCGGTAATAACAAAGGTGGCACAAAATTACGACCAATATTCGAGCCAATAAATTATACTACTTATTTCGATTCTTCCTTTTATATATCATGACTGACAACTTGTAATTATAAGGGAATTCTGACGCTCTTAAATTTAGTTGGCAGAATTGTTACTCTATATTTAGGGCCCTCACTGCATCCTTAAATTATTATTATTATTACCCTTCCTATCCACAACCACCACTACAACAACCACCACAACTACCACACTTTAAGGGTGGGACACAGACAAATGAAAACAGAATTGGAAAACCTAAAGCGAAATAGATCATTTAGGAGACCTCCTATTAAAGGAGAAACGGTGGATCTTTCCGCAGGTGTTTAAAGCGGCCGGGGCATGAATTTCACCATTGACACGCACCGAGTGCCAAGATAAAGAATGAGTGGAATTATACCTGCACTCCAGCATATGCCTTCACGGCGTACATGGGTGCTTCGCCTTTAACTTAAATGTTTTACCAGGACATTTAAACTTCTTTTTGCAAAGTATTTTTTTGTGATCCTCTATAATTTCATCCTGCATTCTGGTGTTATATTCGTGTATTAATTCAATAAAACCTGGCGTGATTAAATTCAGATTGTCAGAAACAACAGCAATTTTTCTTTTCGCCCTGTACAGAAATATCGTATTATCTGAGGGAGAAATGTTTATTTCCTGTGTTAGGCAAGGGTTGATCGGGCAGCAATAAGGGTCAATATCCCTTAAAAGGCTAGCGTTATAGCCTCATTGCCCTGCTGACTTTGCTTTGCCACTATAAACTTAATGAACCGCAAAGGAAAACAACCGTCTGTGTCTATTTGCCAGTGTCTATTGCTCGTTAATAATTACACTGGAGACATAGCTGTGCAACGCGCCCCATAGGAGGTGCTTTTGATGATCCAGTGGGGGACAGAGGGGCCATCTGTCTGGGATCTCTACTGTACTGTCTGTCTCTGACATCAAATGAATGTGTGACAGCTTGGTAGGAAAAATATGTAGATGCAACGGACATGAATTAGCAATTAAAAATACAAACACTGTCTGACTTGCGCAACGATTACGTTCCGCAACGGCCAGCGCAAGTCCAATTATGCGCAAGTCTCTGAACTGAGGTTACACATGGTCAAATGTATACTGTATAAAAGGCAGTCCAGTTTAAATCCAAATTCCAACAAACTGGAACCTGATCGGCCGCAGCATAAACCGCCCAGCCACCTGTGTTATCACCCAGCAGTCTTCTTCCCCCATCTTCGTCTCACTGCGCTTTCATTCCGGCACAAAAAAAATCTGGCGCTGGGATTGAACTAAGGCGCTTCACAGTAAGAGACCGGCGAATAACTTTCTAAGAATTTGGATCAAATTTCAATTAAATCAAACAATAGATTTTGGGAAATATTCATGAAGACACGCGGCCCACCAAACGCGTACTGAAGAAATATAAATAAACCATAAAATGTGTTGGCTTTTCCCTGAACGTAGCTGTACCAATCCATAAGAATTAACGCAAATTACATCCGCCCGGTCTGTATCCCTCAGTTAGTGCGTTGTAACTTCAGCTTACAACGTAGATTAAGTACGTTGCATCCTAATTGAACGTAACACCCCATCCGTAATAACAGGCTCAGCTACAAACATTTTTAGCTACTCCGTCGTCATTGCTTCAGATTATAAATTTGTAGGGCAAAGCGCTATGCATTTTGTTGTGACGTCAAGATATAGACCAGACAAATCAGCAATTAACTTAGAAACGATGTGCCTTCATTTAACTGTTTCTTTACTGGAATGTTCCATAAGAAGTTTTTATGGAGGAGCTTTTGTAAGGACAGTGATGAACAGTAAGAACAGGGAGTGAGCAGATTACGAAGGTCAGCTGGATTGTTTAATGGTAAATTAAAAGTAGAGGTACAGCAATCCCATTACAGGCCTGGACAGGCCCTTAGGGTTCCAGGAGGTTGAGGCTTCCAGATTTCTAGACAATCGGCACATGAAGATGGTAAGGTTGTCAGCCCTAAGCACCGGCCGCCTTTACCCCCAGGAAATATTCCTGGTACTCATTTCTGTTAGAGGCTGAGTCGACCCCAGTGCCATAGTGCGGCCGGAAGGATTATGTCATGAAAAATTCCAATGACACCATCGGGAATCGAACCCGCGATCTTCCGGTTTGTGGCGCAGTGCCTCAACCAACTGCGGCACCGCGTGCCCCGTTTAATGGTAAAGTTCTAAACTTTTATCTTGGAGGTAGCAAATTGTAACGCGGTTGCTTTAAACTGACTGGTGTTCTTGTCACTGTACTCAGCTTTGAAGACAGATGGCCACTATCAGTTTCTTCAAATTATTCAATTACATTCGACTATTTAAAGTTTACAGTTATATAACATAAAAATCAAATAACTGAAGCCCTTCGCTGTGTCGCGCGCCAAGAGACATCACGTACGTTACAATATACCAAATCACGTACGTTACAATATGCCAAATCACGTACGATACAATGTACCAAATCACGTACGTTACAATATGCCAAATCACGTACGTTACAATATGCCAAATCACGTACGTTACAATATGCCAAATCACGTACGTTACAATATGCCAAATCACGTACGTTACAATATGCCAAATCACGTACGTTACAATATGCCAAATCACGTACGTTACAATATGCCAATCACGTACGTTATCAATATCCAAATCATCGTACGTTACAATATGTCAAATCACGTACGTTAAATATTGTCAATTCACGTACATTACATATGTAAAATCCACTACGTTCCAATATATCCAATCACGTACGTTAAATATGACATAATACTAGTTAACAATAATGACCAAATCACGTTCGTTGACAATATGTCAAATCACGTACGTTACAATATGTCAAATCACGTACGTTACAATATGTCCAAATCACGTACGTTACAATATGTCAAATCACGTACGTTACAATATGCCAAATCACGTACGTTACAATATGCCAAATCACGTACGTTACAATATGCCAAATCACGTACGTTACAATATGCCAAATCACGTAGCGTTACAATATGCCAAATCACGTACGTTACAATATGTCAAATCACGTACGTTACAATATGTCAAATCACGTACATTACAATATGTAAAATCACGTACGTTACAATATGTCAAATCACGTACGTTACAATATGCCAAATCACGTACGTTACAATATGCCAAATCACGTACGTTACAATATGTCAAATCACGTACGTTACAATATGCCAAATCACGTACGTTACAATATGCCAAATCACGTACGTTACAATATGCCAAATCACGTACGTTACAATATGCCAAATCACGTACGTTACAATATGCCAAATCACGTACGTTACAATATGCCAAATCACGTACGTTACAATATGCCAAATCACGTACGTTACAATATGCCAAATCACGTACGTTACAAAATACCAAATCATTAAAGAATATCGTGTTACGTTAGTAGGGCTACAAAACCTCTGTACTTGTACCAGTGTCATTTCATAGTGTGTGTAGTTTTGCGAAGTGTTTCTGTCTAAAAAACCAAGTGCTATAAGACAGACCACAATTGGCATCACAGAAGAATAAATAGTGTGAGGAAAACGATGAAAATAAAAACATAACTATGAAGAAGAGAAGATAAAGAAGGTGGATGGAAGAATACAAGAAAGAGAAGCAGAAAGGCGAGAAACTAGAAGACTGACGATGTAAATAAAAGGAAGAAAGACAAGAAAAGGAGAAGAAGACAAGAAGGAAGAGCAAGCAAATGTAAAGGTAAAGAGGGGGAGTAGAGGTACAGCTCTACTCTTTCTTTAACGGCGCTAGATGGGGCGGGTGGTTAATGCCATGCCGCGGCCGTTTTAACCCCGAGAATGACCCGGTAACCATTGTATAGGAGGCTGGGTAGGCCCCAGGGCCGGTCTGGACGGGCGAAGGAAGAACATATAACAAATAAACACAAAGAAGGAAACGGATGATATAAGAGGACATAAAGAGAAAGTGGAGGAGATCGAGAGGAGAGGAAGATACAAAACAAATGCCTTGTAAGGTTTTATATTTTTCACTGCGCTGCGTATTTATAATCTGAAGACGGAGGCAATATGTTGCTTCGAAACGTTGTTAATCATCTATAAGGCTACACGACATCACATCCCGGATTACTACCTCGTTGTTTAGCGTCATTACCTGTAACGATCAGACACCATCATTGCAAACAAAAGTAATTCTCTCTGATGAATTGGGGTTGTCAGAATAAAGTCGAACAAATGAGACGAATATCGCAGTGTGTCGTAAATACGGGATCACAAAAGCAAATGTATTAATAAAACTGACAGATTACAACTTCATGTATTTCTCGTACCGTCCATGAGACCATCACTCGAGGTCAAACACCGTAACAGGTTCCATTCATATGTGATTCGATTACAAGTTTAATTATTGTATGAGTTCCATGTAAATGTTCCCTATTCGTATCCGCATTGCGTAAAGCGTGCGTGTATGAATACCTCCTTTCATCGTGCGTTTGTACTATGAATGACGACACGTAACACTGTGCACAGTAGCGAGAAATTTAAGTTCGTCTACCCCACAGTTACGTTACTGAGCGGTCGAGGCCACCGCCTTATCTCAGCAGAAGATAAGCAGTGTTTTGTTTAACGACGCTGAAAATTGCTAAGGTCATACAGCGTCGGTTATAGATGAATATGGAGTGTTGGGTGTAATGATACTTACAGTGAGAAAACCGAAGTGCTGGGAGAGAAACCTGTCCCAGTGCCACTTTACCCACCACAAATACCATATGGACTGGACTCGAACCCTGGCCCCCTGAACGGCCCATGAAATATGGTATTTGCATTGAGATCTAAATAAATATCAATATGTCGTTCCAGATTAAAACTGAATTTCTTCCTAATTATCATGCTCGTAACTTGTTAACACCTTCTTCATAGCCTGCTAACATTCTTAGGCATCTGATCTCTATCTTTCTTTTGTTCTGCTCTTCAATAGTGTTCATATAAATTTATCTCGTACACTCTTGAAAATTTGTTCTTGCAAAGTGAAAGTCAACAGAAAGTTAAAGCCAATATGAAGTCACATACACATTCACAAATATGGCACACAGTAGGACTCTTTTTAAAATTGAACATTTTTACACAAACTCTGAAGGTATTACTGTGAGCAAAAAAGCGTGAAGAAGTTTACAGTACAAGGTCTGTCAGTATTTTGTATATGATGAAGCGCTGCTTATATGAAATCGACAAAAATAGATTTCATGTAAGATAAAGGTTATATTGGATCAATTACAGAAGAGGTTGCAGTTCGCTGGATAATTTGAATTGTAAACCAATGCGTACGATGTCCGCGACTTCTGAGATTTTTGCTGTGGTTTATCTAGGGGTCCTGTTCTTCATAGATAAGGCACTGCGTCAGGGTTACGCAGATCCCGACGGTTTGCAAGAACATGACGCAGTTAGTCTTCAAGGGTAAATAAGCAGAGGAAGAATGGCGGAAACCCGAGTACTAAATTTCATCGAAACCCATTTAGTGGGTTAGGAGGTGAAAAAGATAGCGAATATACCCACGCAGTACGTGTTCACTTTGTGCAAAATCTGCCAATAAATAAATTCAACGTCCTGCACTGAACAGGTCTTCAGTGAAACGTCCTCGTGAACACGTCCTTCATGAACAGCGTCCTTCAGTGAACAACGTTCTGCAGTGGACAATCTCCTGCAGTGAACAGCTCCTGTGACAACCTTCTGAGTGGACAACCTCCTGCAGGACAGCGTCCTGCATGGACAACCTCAGTGGACAACTCTGCAGTGGACAGCGTCATGCAGTGACAACTCATGTAGTGGACAACTCCTGCATTGAGCAGCGTCCTGCAATGGACAACCTCCCGCAGTGAACATCGTCCTGCAGTGTACAACGTCTGCACTGGACAACCTACTGAAGTGGACAACCTGCAGAAGTGGACAACCTCCTGCATTGGACAACGTTCTGCATGGACAACTCCTGAAGTGGACAACCTCTGCAGTAACACGTCCTGTAGTGGACAACCTCCTGCATTGAGCAGCGTCCTGCAATGGACAACCTCCTGCAGTGAACATCGTCCTGCAGTGTACAACGTTCTGCACTGGACAACCTACTGAAGTGGACAACCTGCAGAAGTGGACAACCTCCTGCATTGGACAACGTTCTGCACTGGACAACCTCCTGAAGTGGACAACCTCCTGCAGTAGACAACCTCCTGAAGTGGACAACCTCCTGCAGTAGACAGCGTCCTGCAGTGGACAACCTCCTACAACGTACAACGTTTTCCATTGGGCAACGTCCCGCAATGGACGACGTCCTACGATTGATAATTGTGACTCCTCGTGAGACAACACTTACAATTGTCTATAAATCTTCTGCAGTTTCCATATCCTGTAGTGTGATAGACTTTGCTCTGAGATAGAGCGCAGACAAGGGAAAGAATAAGGGCAACGGAGCAAGAAATGCATTAAATGAAGCAACGAAGGTGAAAATTGCGTACAGCTACAATATCTTTCTCGATTTATCACAAAGAACGAGAGTGAAAGAGAGAGAGCAGTAATGGAAGCTGATGGTCGTTCATCTTCCACTATGGAAGGGTTTACTTAGCAAGATGGTGGGGGGGGGGGGGGGGAAGGCGTTACTCAAAAGAGGAATCCCGATGACCGAGGCCGATAAAAGCACCTGCTTTCTTCCCATAAAGGAAGGAATGTTAGCTTAGAGGTTGGGTGTCGGTATTTAGCAGCTTGCGGTGGCAGATTATTGCCTTTTATGCTCAAAAAGATCCCAAATGTTACAATAATTACACTTCCGCTAACTCATTTAAAGGAATTTAACTTTGTGTACCCTCGGACTAATCGTCCGCAAAATTTTTAAATTAATAATCATAATAATTAATTTCAATCCAGTTTTTTTTTACCTACGTACTGACAATCATAAAAACAGCACTAATACATAAATATAACATGCACATACATACATACATACACACATACAAAAACAAGAAATACAGCAAAAGAACAAAAAGAAATTACATAGAAAAAAGCGAATTGCAATAAAATTCAATTAGAAGGCGAACTTCAATTTTTTTTTCATGGCACGACAGCCCCTATTGGGCTAGGGCCTCTCACACGATCACACTCGGACACACCACACTCGGTAGGACTCCTCTGCACGAGGGATCAGCCCGACGCAGATACCTCTACACACAACATTCAAAACAGAAAGACATCCATGCCCCTTGCTGGATGAGAAAAAACTCTAAACACTTAGTTTAATAAATAAAATTTCTACTAGTGTCAAGTAATAATAATAGTAATAATTAATAATAATAATAATTTGGCCTATGTTGAGTTACTATCCGAGTATTCGCTTGGACAGACTGACGAAACCCGTAAAAAATCTGTAACGGAATGCGCGGTACACTAACCGGGAAACATACTGGGAGCACAAAGCATTACCACTACAGTGGCCAGCTCCGTAGTCAGGCTACAGCTGCACTCAACATTCGTACCCCTCCCCCTCCCCAATCACTCAAAAAAAAATTTAAATAAACCACGGTAACTACCTTTAACTCCATAATTCGTCTACCAATAATCTTATTATTTCATGGTATACGGTGTAACGTATGCACTTCATACAGCAATATTAAATAACCAAATATTAATCTTCAAAACCATTTCACACTGTTATCACCGTGCATTTCTATGAATCAAATTAAATAAATAGATCAACAAATGCACTATTTGACAACTTGTGTTAGTAGTATTATCAATACTGTAACCCCCAAAGATGGACCCAGGTCCGAAACACGTGTAGGGTTATATAAACAGACACTACAATAAAGTAGTCAAATAGTGCATTTGTTGGTTTATTTAATTTGATTCAAAACCATATTCAGAATGATTCTGAGGACAGCTCTTGGCCTGTTTCTGCCAGGATAGACAGGGTATCAGGCCAATCATTCAACTTCGCTTGTAGCTAAGGCTTAAAGAATAGCAGGTAATTACATCTGGCAAGAACTACATGTTTGCTGGATATTGTTAGGCCGGAGTTATTACATCACTACCAACGCTGCCAATGTCAAAGATGTTCTTATCACTAACTGACAGTACATGTCTGGATATGCCTTACAAATACTGTTACTGCTACTGTTACTGTTACAATTACTCATAAGTCGACATATTCTCTTTAGCACATTGAAACGTCATCGCACACAAAACAAGAGACAAAGTAATAGTTTAGTTTAGTCGAAGTTCTTAAATGGCAGAAGACAAGATAGAAGGTTCTGTACTGACAGCATTGGGCATTCCCTGAATGCAATGTGCTCTTAATTACATCACGAATAATACATGAAATCATTAACGTAATTCAATACCATTAATATTAAAAATGACGTCACAAAAACTAAAATACGAGCGTGTAAGACGTCAAAATATCCAAATACATAACATCCAACTTTTAATAACAAAGTATTGCAAGTTCCCTCTCATTTATTTCATATCTTCTTCGTATCTTCCCCCAATAAAACACCAGCAACTAAGATATGTTATTCTTCTCTTACAACAAAAAAAAAACAGGGCATACAAACTTAGTAAACAGATGTGGATACTTCGTCTATGAGTGGGAGGGTACAGTCATGTTCAGAGTCTAACATTCGTTCAGCCTCTGTGTCGTGATTTGAAATCTTCCCGTAATATATGATTAAGTTAGTTTTTGTTGTGTTTATTTTACATTCTTTGTTTCTACAGAAACGTAGCCTGCATTGTGGGGGAAGGCAAAATGAAGAAAATCAGATAAAAACATAATCAGATATCAAAATTGTAACAAAATATAATACAGATGTTACTATAACAAAACTACATAAAACTGAGAGACAAAGATTCCTGAAAGATTTTATGAGGATATGAAACAGTTTTAATTATGATGAAATAGATGCATGCTGGACCGAAGTGTTCCTACAGTAACACATCAGAGAAGACCCATGCACCGGGTCATTAAAAGTTTCTTGGCGTTTATGGTTACGTAATTAATTGACTTGACAGAAGTAAAGTTAACTAATCCTTTAAAGCCTAATATTAACATTCACAAATTCTACGTTCTGCCCAAACAGTTTATTTATGCGTTTTTTATGTTCGTATAACTGAGGAGTGTGTTTACTGCGCGGTACGGACTGTATTTATGTGTTTTGTGTGGATCTCACAACAAACAGCGATTATTTCACTGTACAGCATTAACTGACTGGTTTGTATAACTGAGACGGAGTGTGTTTACTGCGCGGTACGGACTGTATTTATGTGTTTTGTGTGGATCTCAGAACAAACAGCGATTATTTCACTGTACAACATTAACTGACTGGTTTGTATAACTGAGACGGAGTGTGTTTACTGCGCGGTACGGACTGTATTTATGTGTTTTGTGTGGATCTCAGAACAAACAGCGATTATTTCACTGTACAACATTAACTGACTGGTTTGTATAACTGAGACGGAGTGTGTTTACTGCGCGGTACGGACTGTATTTATGTGTTTTGTGTGGATCTCACAACAAACAGCGATTATTTCACTGTACAACATTAACTGACTGGTTTGTATAACTGAGACGGAGTGTGTTTACTGCGCGGTACGGACTGTATTTATGTGTTTTGTGTGGATCTCAGAACAAACAGCGATTATTTCACTGTACAGCATTAACTGACTGGTTTGTATAACTGAGACGGATTGTGTTTACTGCGCGGTACGGACTGTATTTATGTGTTTTGTGTGGATCTCAGAACAAACAGCGATTATTTCACTGTACAACATTAACTGACTGGTTTGTATAACTGAGACGGAGTGTGTTTACTGCGCGGTACGGACTGTATTTATGTGTTTTGTGTGGATCTCAGAACAAACAGCGATTATTTCACTGTACAGCATTAACTGACTGGTTTGTATAACTGAGACGGAGTGTGTTTTACTGCGCGGTACGGACTGTATTTATGTGTTTTGTGTGGATCTCAGAACAAACAGCGATTATTTCACTGTACAGCATTAACTGACTGGTTTGTATAACTGAGACGGAGTGTGTTTACTGCGCGGTACGGACTGTATTTATGTGTTTTGTGTGGATCTCAGAACAAACAGCGATTATTTCACTGTACAACATTAACTGACAGGTTTGTATAACTGAGACGGAGTGTGTTTACTGCGCGGTACGGACTGTATTTATGTGTTTTGTGTGGATCTCACAACAAACAGCGATTATTTCACTGTACAGCATTAACTGACTGGTTTGTATAACTGAGACGGAGTGTGTTTACTGCGCGGTACGGACTGTATTTATGTGTTTTGTGTGGATCTCAGAACAAACAGCGATTATTTCACTGTACAGCATTAACTGACTGGTTTGTATAACTGAGACGGAGTGTGTTTACTGCGCGGTACGGACTGTATTTATGTGTTTTGTGTGGATCTCAGAACAAACAGCGATTATTTCACTGTACAACATTAACTGACTGGTTTGTATAACTGAGACGGAGTGTGTTTACTGCGCGGTACGGACTGTATTTATGTGTTTTGTGTGGATCTCAGAACAAACAGCGATTATTTCACTGTACAGCATTAACTGACTGGTTTGTATAACTGAGATGGAGTGTGTTTACTGCGCGGTACGGACTGTATTTATGTGTTTTGTGTGGATCTCAGAACAAACAGCGATTATTTCACTGTACAACATTAACTGACTGGTTTGTATAACTGAGACGGAGTGTGTTTACTGCGCGGTACGGACTGTGTTTATGTGTTTTGTGTGGATCTCAGAACAAACAGCGATTATTTCACTGTACAGCATTAACTGACTGGTTTGTATAACTGAGATGGAGTGTGTTTACTGCGCGGTACGGACTGTATTTATGTGTTTTGTGTGGATCTCAGAACAAACAGCGATTATTTCACTGTACAACATTAACTGACTGGTTTGTATAACTGAGACGGAGTGTGTTTACTGCGCGGTACGGACTGTATTTATGTGTTTTGTGTGGATCTCAGAACAAACAGCGATTATTTCACTGTACAGCATTAACTGACTGGTTTGTATAACTGAGACGGAGTGTGTTTACTGCGCGGTACGGACTGTATTTATGTGTTTTGTGTGGATCTCAGAACAAACAGCGATTATTTCACTGTACAGCATTAACTGACTGGTTTGTATAACTGAGACGGAGTGTGTTTACTGCGCGGTACGAACTGTATTTATGTATTTTGTGTGTTTGTATAACTGAGGAGTGTGTTTACTGCGCGGTACGAGCTGGGTCTTTCTATATAACGCAGGTTAGCCTTAGTCTTTTAAAGTTTTAATGTGGTGTGTTGATATCTTGTAGATGAGGTAATGGCGATATTTTAACAACACTAACTGCATCGCGTCTAACTGAGAAGAGAGAATAATGATACCACCATCGCCTATTTTAAGGTATGAATTCGTAATTGGCAGTTTAACAGGTGAATTATTATATGTAGAAGAGTTCTTCTGCCGATCCCAGTGGCCGTGCGGTCTAAGGCGTGGGTATGCGGTCGCTCGCTTGCTGGGATTTCTGGTTCGAATCCCGCCGAGGGCATGGATATGTCTCTTGTGAGTGTTGTGTGTTGTCAGGTCTGCGACGGGCTGATCAATCGTCCAGGGAAGCCCTACCGAGTGTGGTGTGTCTGAGTGTGGTGTGTCTGAGTGTGATCGCGAATCCTCGATTAAGAGGAGGCTTAGGGCCACTAGGGGCTGTAGAGTCATAGGAAAAAATAAATATTCTTGGCAAGCTAACCGTCGCTCAGCAAGTCTACAATCATTTAATGGGAATCGAAAGCTTCATTACCGGTTATACAGCCCGAAACTGATTCCTATCCTGAGCCAGATAAATCCAGTCCACGCCCTCTCATCCCCTTTATTTCAAAATAGTTTTAATATTATATTTCCATCAACGCCAAGGTCTTTTTAGTGGTGTTTTCCTTTCGACTTCCCCGACGAACATTTTCTATGTATTTTTATGTCTCCAATACCGGCTACACGTGGCTTCTAACTCATCTCACTTTCTTGATCACCCCAGTACTCTGTAAAGGGTGTTCCCTACAGTCAGAAAATTCGTCTTAATGGATTGGTCTGAGGAAAATGATTAAAATGTTCAGTCAGCCAAATCGCAAAGTAACGAGACTTTAATCATTAAAATTAATATAAATTAAATTCCTGAGAAAAGGTGATAATACGAAAAGAGACAGGACGATAATAATGCATCACATGACTAGAATAAAAGAGAAGACGAGGATCAGAAAACTAGATGGAAGAGAAAATGAAGCCAAGTATTGGGAAGATACTGTGAGAGCATGGTGGTGATAAACAGAAGAGGGAGCAGCAAACGGAGAAAGAAGGCAACAGAAGAGGACAAGCAGAAGCGGAGGAGATGAGTTATGGTACAATTATATATATTCATGTCACGAAGGCATAAGGAGTAATGGAGTTATAGCTCCAATCATTCTTGACCTCAGAACTGGATGCAAGTGAGGGTTTGGCTTCACGCTCCGGCCGCTTTACTCCCGGGGAAAGAACCAGCGTTACGCTTTGAATAGCATGTTGAGTGATTGGGTTGCAGAAACGGTGTGGAGGCGTTTGACCTGCGGAAATCGAACCACGATTCCTAGGTCGTCCAGACTGTAGCCCAGTCACTATATCGACGTTGTCTCTGCTCTCAGGTAGAGGGGAATCAAAGATAAAACGGACAAAGATCGAATAGACAGGGAAAGAGAAGAGAAAATGGACAGAGAAGAGAGTAATAAAGGGTAACGAGAAAGAGGAAGAAATAAATGGAGAAAGAAAGAAAGAAAGAATTTTGGATTACCATATGTGAAGGGGTAACAAAGACAGAGATGTGTTGCATTCCGTCGGCAAGCCAATCAGCCTCGTGTTGCCGGGTCAGACATCACTTTGTGCCCGCATTCAAAAAAATAATTGGGTGCAAAGAAAATAATTAGAATGAAATCAAAAACGCCCTTTTTGACATCTAGACACACCTCCCCAGGTCACTCCAACTCTCCTACAAAATAAAATGAAAATTAAGCACCCACCACGTATGCACGTACGGCACACCAGGGATAGTTACACTGTAATTATATCCACGACATATTCATGTTTGAACTATCCCTAGGAAATATTTCCCATCATGCATACGTTGGAGTAGCTGCTTGTGTTAGGGGTGTACAACCCCACACAGAAACTGTGATTCCGTGTGAACGAAGGCAACACAGACTGCCCATTGGTCAGTCGGTCCGCATATTTCATTTCTGATCCTAATAGATGAATTTTGCGCCCCGCTAAAATACGCCATACATATTCTAAGGTTTTATATATCTCATCGTTGGGCGAAAAACACTTTCGTATTACCAAAAGTTTAAAACAGTGTAGTCTGGAAGAGGTTATGGACCTGTCGTAAGACAGACCACAAAATGAAAGGATTCATATTCCTGTGAGATGTCAGAATCACGTCACATATACCTCTTTTCATAAACAAGGCTCTGGTGACCGAAACGTCGCAGCCTAAGAGCAGCAAGCTCAATTACCGTTATTTGCGAGCTACGAAGCAATGGGAGGAGTGAATGTGTATCCGCTTTCAATATTAATCTCTTCACTAAGATGATCAGCTGCCAGCTTCACGCACCGGCCGCTTTACCTCAGGGGAAAGAGCCCCCGGTAGATACCTATTGAATAAGGAGGCTGCGTGGCCTCCAGAGGCGGTTTGGAATCTTTGGAGCTGAGAGAACTCTTGCCCCTACCAGGAATCCAACAACGATTCCTCAGTCTGAGCTATCCCGGCCCTTATGGCAGTAAAGCCTTTATACCTGTGGTGATGAAATTAAGCTAAAACTTTTTACAATAAACCAATTAAGTTATAATTTCTTAAATACGTGTTCTCTGGTTGAATCCAAAGACAAACCAGTTCAGAACAATATTTTAAGGCCATTTTTAAATCATCTTCTCAATTGAAAGCCGACTGACCGCTATTCTGGGGGTTTTTAACCCTTTAAAGCCCAGCGGTAAGTTTATATGTGCTATAGCTGTAGCATTAAAGAACTCCGGATTTTACAGCACGGAGTATTTCTAGGTTTAGTTTGGATCTCAGGACAAACAGCGATTATTTCCTATACAACATTAACTGACTGGTTTGTATAACTGAGACGGAGTGTGTTTACTGCGCGGTACGGACTGTATTTATGTGTTTTGTGTGGATCTCAGAACAAACAGCGATTATTTCACTGTACAGCATTAACTGACTGGTTTGTATAACTGAGACGGAGTGTGTTTACTGCGCGGTACGGACTGTATTTATGTGTTTTGTGTGGATCTCAGAACAAACAGCGATTATTTCACTGTACAGCATTAACTGACTGGTTTGTATAACTGAGACGGACTGTGTTTACTGCGCGGTACGGACTGTATTTATGTGTTTTGTGTGGATCTCAGAACAAACAGCGATTATTTCACTGTACAGCATTAACTGACTGGTTTGTATAACTGAGACGGAGTGTGTTTACTGCGCGGTACGGACTGTATTTATGTGTTTTGTGTGGATCTCAGAACAAACAGCGATTATTTCACTGTACAGCATTAACTGACTGGTTTGTATAACTGAGAGGGAGTGTGTTTACTGCGCGGTACGGACTGTATTTATGTGTTTTGTGTGGATCTCAGAACAAACAGCGATTATTTCACTGTACAGCATTAACTGACTGGTTTGTATAACTGAGACGGAGTGTGTTTACTGCGCGGTACGGACTGTGTTTATGTGTTTTGTGTGGATCTCAGAACAAACAGCGATTATTTCACTGTACAGCATTAACTGACTGGTTTGTATAACTGAGACGGAGTGTGTTTACTGCGCGGTACGGACTGTGTTTATGTGTTTTGTGTGGATCTCAGAACAAACAGCGATTATTTCACTGTACAGCATTAACTGACTGGTTTGTATAACTGAGACGGACTGTGTTTACTGCGCGGTACGGACTGTATTTATGTGTTTTGTGTGGATCTCAGAACAAACAGCGATTATTTCACTGTATAGCATTAACTGACTGGTTTGTATAAATGAGACGGAGTGTGTTTACTGCGCGGTACGGACTGTGTTTATGTGTTTTGCGTGGATCTCAGAACAAACAGCGATTATTTCACTGTACAGCATTAACTGATTGGTTTGTATAACTGAGACGGAGTGTGTTTACTGCGCGGTACGGACTGTATTTATGTGTTTTGTGTGGATCTCAGAACAAACAGCGATTATTTCACTGTACAGCATTAACTGACTGGTTTGTATAATTGAGACGGAGTGTGTTTACTGCGCGGTACGGACTGTGTTTATGTGTTTTGTGTGGATCTCAGAACAAACAGCGATTATTTCACTGTACAGCATTAACTGACTGGTTTGTATACCTGAGACGGAGTGTGTTTACTGCGCGGTACGGACTGTGTTTATGTGTTTTGTGTGGATCTCAGAACAAACAGCGATTATTTCACTGTACAGCATTAACTGATTGGTTTGTATAACTGAGACGGAGTGTGTTTTACTGCGCGGTACGGACTGTATTTATGTGTTTTGTGTGGATCTCAGAACAAACAGCGATTATTTCACTGTACAGCATTAACTGACTGGTTTGTATAACTGAGACGGAGTGTGTTTACTGCGCGGTACGGACTGTATTTATGTGTTTTGTGTGGATCTCAGAACAAACAGCGATTATTTCACTGTACAGCATTAACTGACTGGTTTGTATAACCGAGACGGAGTGTGTTTACTGCGCGGTACGGACTGTATTTATGTGTTTTGTGTGGATCTCAGAACAAACAGCGATTATTTCACTGTACAGCATTAACTGACTGGTTTGTATAACCGAGACGGAGTGTGTTTACTGCGCGGTACGGACTGTATTTATGTGTTTTTGTGGATCTCAGAACAAACAGCGATTATTTCACTGTACAGCATTAACTGACTGGTTTGTATAACCGAGACGGAGTGTGTTTACTGCGTGGTACGAACTGTGTCTGTAAGTAAAATGCAGTTTAAATTACGTTTGCAAAGTGTTAGAAATTATTATTTCTGTGTGATACGATTTGTGTTTAAACTCTGGGGATATTTATTTGCAAGTTATAGACAGAATGCTGTAACCCTCGTGTAAAATAATGCTCATGCTGCAAGACTGCAGGAAGACGATGTGAGCGTCTGGTTACAGCATCGCCAAAGGCCGTATTGAATACTGCACCATTTTCCATATAAACATCACTTTGAAAGTTTATAAATTTGTATTGTATCTTATATGGGGTTGGAGTTTAAAGCAAAAGTTTGCGAAAAAATTGCATTTTGTTCCGTATGGGTTGGACAACCGAGGAATCGTGGTTCGATTCCCGGGGAAGTAAGAATTTTCTAGGCTCCAGAACGACCATATCAGCTCAGGGACCAGTAATTACTGAGGGCTCTTTCTGTGGGGGTAAAGCGGACAGGGTGTGAAGCTGACCATTCACTTCAATCTAGTGACAAGGTTAAGAACATGTGGAGCTATACCTGTACTCGCCCTGCATGCCTTCATGGCACGGACAGAGACACCTTTACCTTTACAGTTCTATCTCATGCTTTACACTAACCTCAGGCAGATATTAACAAAATGTGACTCAATAAAACAGGCTGCCATTGGGACGTTACGGGCAATGTTGTACAGCTCCATTTATTCTTAACCTATAGAAATTCATTCATTCTGTAGTCTGTCTTACGACAGGTCCGTAGCCTCTTCCAAAGCGAGTTCTCCACAGGGTGCGATCTAGTGCTTCCTCTTTCAATTTCCAGTATCTTCTCTTTTCCTTAAGGTCATCCAGTAGCTGCTTACGTCTTCTCCCTCGCCGTACCGTCATTTCTATCCTTCCTTCTAACTTTCCTTCAATCACATGTTTCAGAAGGCAGTTTCTACACAAGATGTGACCAATCCAGTTAGCCTTCCTTCTTTTTATTGTATGTACGATATTCCTCTCCTCCTTCACTCTGTGTAATACTTCTTCATTTCTCACACGATCGGTCCAACTGATCTTCTCCATTCTTCTCCAGCACCACATTTCAAAACTTTCCAGATACTTCTGATCTACTTTCCGAAGTGTCCACGTTTCATCACTACACAAAGCTATGCTCCAAATGTAGCACTTTACTAGTTTCTTACTTAAATTTAAGTCCAGTTTGTTGGTAAAAAGAGTCTTCTTCTTGTTGAATGTTGCATTTGTCATGGCAATACCTACAGACGTGCGTGGTCAAATTCGCCTAACGACCGCTTCACTCTCGAGAAAAAGAGCCCAGTTAGCCACTGAAGAGGAGGCTGGATAGGCCCCTGCGCCGGTCTGGACGTTTCTGAGAAACGAAAAATCTCTTACCCATGCCGGGATTCAAACCCCGGATCTTATGATTATAAAACGAGAATAAAATAAAATTTATGATTCAGGAAGATAGGGGGTCGTAACCAAAAAACACAGTAACAAAAGGGAGAAGAGAAAAGGCAAGAAACAATAAGCTAATGGCAAGAAAAAAAAAGTAAAGGAGACAGAAGAGACAAAAAAAGTTACAAAATTAAAGAAAATCAAATTATCTCCCCCTGTAGTGGCCAGTTGTGGCACAGTGGCCAGTTGTGACCTCCTGACGAAGCTAAGCGGGCTAAAACACACAAGGGGCCCAGCATGTAATTAGTAGAGAACACCTGTACCCAGACCTGCCATTCGTAAAGCCCTCTAACCAAACACATTGAAATATGTTTGCTTACTATTAGAGCCAACGCCGCATTCATCTGATGCCATCCGGCAGCCGTAAAGGCAAATGGAGAGAAATGGTATGCCAGTAACGATGAGGGGTCAGAAAGTGTGTAATCAGAGATACAATCGCGCACGCTAAGATAGGATATTCAAAATAAAAACACGGCTACATACAGTGTGTCCACAAAGTCCCTTCGGGGTTTTGAAAATGGCAAGAACATGGCAAGAGCTCCGTGTTACCAAGGGAGCCCACATCGAGGTCTACTGAGATCAGTAAAAAACTTCCAGATTTCACTGTAATCTGCCGCAAACCGCATGTGGCTAGCTCAATTTGTTTGCGCGCCACAATTTTTCAAAACCCCGAAGGGACTTTGTGGACACACTGTATTTTATGTGATAATCAAGATATCTCCTCTGTTACCCACAACAACAACAACTTGTGGTTACAGGAAATTAAATTTATGTTCCAGATAATTTGTTCGGTAAAGAGGGGTTGTAAGTTAGTTGGCTGCAGTCTTAGTTACACGTTGTTTCGACCAATAGATTAACTGATTATTCGATATTATTTAACTGCGCCTTTTCAGCTGTATGGATTATAAAAGGTAGGAGAGGTATTAAAGATTTGTAGGCAGAGTCGCGGATTACGTGAAGCTACTATGGCGCCATTCGCTTCAGAGCCTGAGCAAAAACATGAACATTGGTTTACGTCACGAATGCTTCAAAATCTTCACAGTATAAAAATGCCCGCCCACACCATTAAGATATATAGGGGGAGCAGAGGTAAAACTCCACTCATTCTTAAACTCATTACTAGAGAGAAGTGGGTGAAAGAGCTTCAGGGGCCGGCCGCTTTATCTCCGGTGCCCATTGAATAGGAGGCTGGGTAGACCCCAAGAACAAGTCTGGACGTTTTGGTGAAGAGGTAAATTTCTTGACCAGTCTGTACACCGTCAATATCAAACATAAAATTCACACAAGTAATTCTTAGGTTAATTTAATGACGTTTCTTCATCCATAGCTAAAGATTCCGAAAGAGGGGAAAAATTTGCACAGAACATTAGTAGAGGTAGATCAGAAACACCTGGAAAGTTCTGAAATGTGGTGCTGGAGAAGGATGGAGAAGATCAGTTGGACCGATCGTGTGAGAAATGAAGAAGTATTACACAGAGTGAAGGAGGAGAGGAATATCGTACATACAATAAAAAGAAGAAAGGCTAACTGGATTGGTCACATCTTGCGTGACAACTGTTTCTGAAACAAGTTATTGAAGAAACATAGGAGGGACGGGAAGGCGAGTAAGAAGACGTAAGCAGCTAATGGATGACCCCCTAAGGAAAAGTGAAGTACTGGAACTTGCAAGAGGAAGCACTAGATCGCACTCTATGGAGAACATGCTTTGGAAGAGTTTATGGACCTCTCGAAAGAGAGACTGCGTAAATGTGATTAGAAGAGAAACCTCATGAAAAACCACAGCTGAGAAAATGATATGGAGAGAAAACGGTAATATTAAGATTGATGTTGGAGAACTAGATAAGATGGGAGGTAGATGGAACTAGGTCTGGTTAATGTAGAGTTCCGGGCTTTGGTGTCGGCCGAGTTCAACTTTCGAGTTTCAGTAACACAGAGTTGATTAACTGAATCAGGGAAATATAAAAACTGTTAACAAAGATTCAGTCGTTCCTCAGTTTACATTTATATCAACTAAACTGTTTAAGTAAGCTACTGTTATTGAGACCCTCGCCCTCCGGTGATGTTACGCAGCGTAGATTGGTAGTTACCGACGTTTCGGGAAAACCTATCAGTCTGCTTATTTGCACGCGCCATTTTATTATTATCTTATTATCTACACATTTGCTTCTATAGAAATAATTCCAAGACTTTGCATGCAATTTTTCTTTATCGGTAAGTTTGTATACCACAGCCAATTTCATCCTCTAATCACCCCAAAAAAATATTACGAGAAATATCAGAAATTACGAGCTCCTCATTATACGGCATACACTGACAAAACCGTAAAATAAGCAAAGAGGAAACTGTTATTCGTGACAGCCTATCGTAACTTCTCCTCGTGTTAAGGCCCCTGAAATCCGAAATTTCCTGCAGTAAACAAGTTTCGTAGGAAAGCAGAAGAGTTGAAAGTGCTTAGAATAAGATATCTTTAGGCTACATTACACAAATAACGATAATGAAAAGACGAGTGATGTCATGGCATAAGAAAACCTCCCAAAGGATAATGATTTAATAACAAGTATAACGTGGGCTGGAAACACGCTCTTACAGTAAGAACACGTAAGTCCATCTGACGTGAGTTCCTCCAAGCAAACGTCACGCGATGCTTTTCAACACTTCCTACAAACGAAACAAGCAAGAGAAATAATATCGTGTTGTTAACACAATACACGGCACTTCCCTTCCCTCTCGCCATTCGCCATAATTTCTCACTTGCCTATCTTCTTTCAAGTTACTTACAATTTTTACGTTAAGTATACAATACGACTGTATTTTCAGAATTCGTTTACACCGTGCAGACAGATAGTTACATATCACATATCAAAATGTTTCACCCAGTGGCAGTTAGCCTTACCAAGTACTACACATATACAAAGTTGTCTCACGGTACAGTAGTCCTATAACACTATGTAACTTAACTATACAAATGTTGTTCTAATATGGCAATTTAGTTTTACACTAGTGAACATTTTAAAATGTTTTCACCCCGGTGGCAGCCAACATAGTAAGACATATTAAAATTTTCACGTGGAAATAGTTGTTTAAATTTAGTAACACATCAAATGTTATTCCCACTGCAATGCCTACACTAGTATACTTAATACAATGTTTCACAGGTGGCATGTAGTTTCACACTGTCCAAAATAAATGTTTTCACCTGGTGGGTAGTCTTACACCTGTACACAAAATAAGTTTCACGGTGCTTCCTACACTAGTAAATCTTTTTCACCCGGGATAGCCTACTAGTACCACATTACAAATGTTTTATAGTGAGTCTTACACTAGTACCACATACATGTTTTCAGGTGCAGTAGTCTTAATAGTACAAAATAAAAGTTTTCACGGTGCAGTAGTCCTTACACTAGTACAACATACAAATGTTTTACCGTGGCAGTAGTCCTTAATAGTAACACAATACAAATGTTTTCACCGGTGGCAGTAGTCCTTACACTAGTACACACAATACAAATGTTTCACCGGTGGCAGTAGTCCTTACACTAGTACACACAATACAAAATGTTTCACCGGTGGCAGTAGTCCTTACACTAGTACACACAATACAAATGTTTTCACCGGTGGCAGTCTCTTACAACTAAAGTTACTCAGTACCAATAAAATCAAATGTTTTCACCGGTGGCAGTAGTCCTTACACTAGTACACAATACAAAGTTTTCACCGGTGGCAGTAGTCCTTACACTAGTAAACAATACAATGTTTTCACACGGTGGCAGTAGTCCTTACACATAGTACACTAATACAAATGTTTTCACCGGTGGCAGTAGTCCTTACACTAGTACACACAAAAAATGTTTTCACCGGTGGCAGTAGTCCTTACACTAGTACACACAATACAAATGTTTTCACCGGTGGCAGTAGTCCTTACACTAGTACACACAATACAATGTTTTCACCGTGCGTAGTCCTTACACTAGTACACACAATACAAATGTTTTACACGGTGGCAGTAGTCCTTACACTGTACACACAATAAACGCATGTTCTTCACCCGGTGGCAGTAGTCCTTACACTAGTACACACAATACAAATGTTTTTCACCCGGTGGCAGTAGTCCTTACATAGTACACACAATACAAATGTTTTCACCGGTGGCAGTAGTCCTTACACTAGTACACACAATACAAATGTTTTCACCGGTGGCAGTAGTCCTTACACTAGTACACACAATAAAAATGTTTTCACCGGTGGCAGTAGTCCTTACACTAGTACACACAATACAAATGTTTTCACCGGTGGCAGTAGTCCTTACTGTACCCATATAAAGCACTGGAGTAGTTTACATAGCACACAATACAAATGTTTCACCGGTGGCAGTAGTCCTTACACTAGTACACACAATACAAATGTTTTCACCGGTTGGCAGTAGTCTTACACTAGTAACACAATACAAATGTTTTCACCGGTGGCAGTAGTCCTTACACTAGTACACACAATACAAATGTTAGTATTCCTTCACACAATACAATGTTTACGTGGCAGTAGTCCTTACACTAGTACACACAATACAAATGTTTTCACCGGTGGCAGTAGTCCTTACACTAGTACACACACAATGTTACAAATGTCTTAGTACACATACATTTTCCCGGTGGCAGTAGTCCTTACACTAGTACACACAATACAAAATGTTTTCACCGGTGGCAGTAGTCCTTGTAACATCATTTTAGTACATATCACATATACACAATACAGATGTTTCACCCGGTGGCAGTAGTCCTTACACTAGTACACACAATACAAATGTTTTCACCCGGTGGCAGTAGTCCTTACACTAGTACAACAATACAAATGTTTTCACCCGGTGGCAGTATGTCCTTACACTAGTACACACAATACAAATGTTTTCACCCGGTGGCAGTAGTCCTTACACTAGTACACACAATACAAATGTTTTCACCCGGTGGCAGTAGTCCTTACACTAGTACACACAATACAAAATGTTTTCACCCTGGTGGCAGTAGTCCTTACACTAGTACACACAATACAAAATGTTTTCACCCGGTGGCAGTAGTCCTTACACTAGTACACACAATACAAATGTTTTCACCGGGTGGCAGTAGTCCTTACACTAGTACACACAATACAAATGTTTTCACCGGTGGCAGTAGTCCTTACACTAGTACACACAATACAAATGTTTTCACCCGGTGGCAGTAGTCCTTACACTAGTACACACAATACAAATGTTTTCACCGTGGCAGTAGTCCTTACACTAGTACACACAATACAAATGTTTTCACCCGGTGGCAGTAGTCCTTACACTAGTACACACAATACAAATGTTTCACCCGGTGGCAGTAGTCCTTACATAGTACACACAATACAAATGTTTTCACCGGTGGCAGTAGTCCTTACACTAGTACACACAATACAAATGTTTTCACCGGTGGCAGTAGTCCTTACACTAGTACACACAATACAAATGTTTTCACCCGGTGGCAGTAGTCCTTACACTAGTACACACAATACAATGTTTTCACACGGTGGCAGTAGTCCTTACACTAGTACACACAATACAAAATGTTTTCACCGGTGGCAGTAGTCCTTACACTAGTACACACAATACAAATGTTTTCACCGGTGGCAGTAGTCCTTACACTAGTACACACAATACAAATGTTTTCACCACGGTGGCAGTAGTCCTTACACTAGTACACACATACAAATGTTTTCACCCGGTGGCAGTAGTCCTTACACTAGTACACACAATACAATGTTTTCACCCGGTGGCAGTAGTCCTTACACTAGTACACACAATACAAATGTTTTCACCCGGTGGCAGTAGTCCTTACACTAGTAACACAATACAAATGTTTTCACCCGGTGGCAGTAGTCCTTACACTAGTACACACAATACAAATGTTTTCACCGGGGCAGTAGTGGCAGTAGTCCTTACACTAGTACACACAATACAAATGTTTTCACCCGGTGGCAGTAGTCCTTACACTAGTACACACAATACAAATGTTTTCACCCGGTGGCAGTAGTCCTTACACTAGTACACACAATACAAATGTTTTCACCCGGTGGCAGTAGTCCTTACACTAGTACACACAATACAAATGTTTTCACCCGGTGGCAGTAGTCCTTACACTAGTACACACAATACAAATGTTTTCACACGGTGGCAGTAGTCCTTACACTAGTACACACAATACAAATGTTTTCACACGGTGGCAGTAGTCCTTACACTAGTACACACAATACAAATGTTTTCACCCGGTGGCAGTAGTCCTTACACTAGTAACACAATACAAATGTTTTCACCCGGTGGCAGTAGTCCTTACACTAGTACACACAATACAAATGTTTTCACCCTGGTGGCAAGTAGTCCTTACACTAGTACACACAATACAATAATGTTCTTCCACATCATGTTGGCAGTAGTCCTTACACTAGTACACACAATAAATGTTTTCACACGTGGCAGTAGTCCTTACACATAACACAATACAATGTTTTCACCCGGTGGCAGTAGTCCTTACACTAGTACACACAATACAAATGTTTTCACCCGGTGGCAGTAGTCCTTACACTAGTACACACAATACAAATGTTTTCACCGGTGGCAGTAGTCCTTACACTAGTACACACAATACAAATGTTTTCACCCGGTGGCAGTAGTCCTTACACTAGTACACACAATACAAATGTTTTCACCCGGTGGCAGTAGTCCTTACACTAGTACACACAATACAAATGTTTTCACCCGGTGGCAGTAGTCCTTACACTAGTACACACAATACAAATGTTTTCACCCGTGGCAGTAGTCCTTACACTAGTACACACAATACAAATGTTTTCACCGGTGGCAGTAGTCCTTACACTAGTACACACAATACAAATGTTTTCACCCGGTGGCAGTAGTCCTTACACTAGTACACACAATACAAATGTTTTCACCCGGTGGCAGTAGTCCTTACACTAGTACACACAATACAAATGTTTTCACCCGTGGCAGTAGTCCTTACACTAGTACACACAATACAAATTTTTCCACGGTGGCAGTAGTCCTTACACTAGTACACACAATACAAAATGTTTTCAACCCGGTGGCAGTAGTCCTTACACTAGTACACACAATACAAAATGTTTTCACCCGGTGGCAGTAGTCCTTACACTAGTACACACAATACAAATGTTTTCACCCGGTGGCAGTAGTCCTTACACTAGTACACACAATACAAATGTTTTCACCCGGTGGCAGTAGTCCTTACACTAGTACACACAATACAAATGTTTTCACACCGGTGGCAGTAGTCCTTACACTAGTACACACAATACAAAGTTTTCACACCGGTGGCAGTAGTCCTTACACTAGTACACACAATACAAATGTTTTCACCCGGTGGCAGTAGTCCTTACACTAGTACACACAATACAAATGTTTTCACCCGGTGGCAGTAGTCCTTACACTAGTACACACAATACAAATGTTTTCACCCGGTGGCAGTAGTCCTTACACTAGTACACACAATACAAATGTTTTCACCCGGTGGCAGTAGTCCTTACACTAGTACACACAATACAAATTTTTCACCCGGTGGCAGTAGTCCTTACACTAGTACACACAATACAAATGTTTTCACCGGTGGCAGTAGTCCTTACACTAGTACACACAATACAAATGTTTTCACCCGGTGGCAGTAGTCCTTACACTAGTACACACAATACAAATGTTTTCACCCGGTGGCAGTAGTCCTTACACTAGTACACACAATACAAATGTTTTCACCCGGTGGCAGTAGTCCTTACACTAGTACACACAATACAAATGTTTTCACCCGGTGGCAGTAGTCCTTACACTAGTACACACAATACAAATGTTTTCACCCCGGTGGCAGTAGTCCTTACACTAGTACACACAATACAAATGTTTTCACCGGTGGCAGTAGTCCTTACACTAGTACACACAATACAAATGTTTTCACACGGTGGCAGTAGTCCTTACACTAGTACACACAATACAAATGTTTTCACCCGGTGGCAGTAGTCCTTACACTAGTACACACAATACAAATGTTTTCACCCGGTGGCAGTAGTCCTTACACTAGTACACACAATACAAATGTTTTCACCCGGTGGCAGTAGTCCTTACACTAGTACACACAATACAAATGTTTTCACCGGTGGCAGTAGTCCTTACACTAGTACACACAATACAAATGTTTTCACCCGGTGGCAGTAGTCCTTACACTAGTACACACAATACAAATGTTTTCACCGGTGGCAGTAGTCCTTACACTAGTACACACAATACAAATGTTTTCACCGGTGGCAGTAGTCCTTACACTAGTACACACAATACAAATGTTTTCACCGGTGGCAGTAGTCCTTACACTAGTACACACAATACAAATGTTTTCACCCGGTGGCAGTAGTCCTTACACTAGTACACACAATACAAATGTTTTCACCCGGTGGCAGTAGTCCTTACACTAGTACACACAATACAAATGTTTTCACCCGGTGGCAAGTAGTCCTTACACTAGTACACACAATAACAAATGTTTTCACCGGTGGCAGTAGTCCTTACACTAGTACACACAATACAAATGTTTTCACCGGTGGCAGTAGTCCTTACACTAGTACACACAATACAAATGTTTTCACCCGGTGGCAGTAGTCCTTACACTAGTACACACAATACAAATGTTTTCACCCGTTGGCAGTAGTCCTTACACTAGTACACACAATACAAATGTTTTCACCGGTGGCAGTAGTCCTTACACTAGTACACACAATACAAATGTTTTCACCCGTGGCAGTAGTCCTTACACTAGTACACACAATACAAATGTTTTCACACGGTGGCAGTAGTCCTTACACTAGTACACACAATACAAATGTTTTCACACGGTGGCAGTAGTCCTTACACTAGTACACACAATACAAATGTTTTCACCCGGTGGCAGTAGTCCTTACACTAGTACACACAATACAAATGTTTTCACCCGTTGGCAGTAGTCCTTACACTAGTACACACAATACAAATGTTTTCACCGGTGGCAGTAGTCCTTACACTAGTACACACAATACAAATGTTTTCACACCGGTGGCAGTAGTCCTTACACTAGTACACACAATACAAATGTTTTCACCCGGTGGCAGTAGTCCTTACACTAGTAACACAATACAAATGTTTTCACCGGTGGCAGTAGTCCTTACACTAGTACAACACAATACAAATGTTTTCACCGGTGGCAGTAGTCCTTACACTAGTACACACAATAAAAATGTTTTCACCGGTGGCAGTAGTCCTTACACTAGTACACACAATACAAATGTTTTCACCCGGTGGCAGTAGTCCTTACACTAGTACACACAATACAAATGTTTTCACCCGGTGGCAGTAGTCCTTACACTAGTACACACAATACAAATGTTTTCACCCGGTGGCAGTAGTCCTTACACTAGTACACACAATACAAATGTTTTCACCTGTTGGCAGTAGTCCTTACACTAGTACACACAATACAAATCTTTTCACCCGTTGGCAGTAGTCCTTACACTAGTACACACAATAAAAATGTTTTCACCCGGTGGCAGTAGTCCTTACACTAGTACACACAATACAAATGTTTTCACCCGGTGGCAGTAGTCCTTACACTAGCACACACAATACAAATGTTTTCACCGGTGGCAGTAGTCCTTACACTAGTACACACAATACAAATGTTTTCACCTGTTGGCAGTAGTCCTTACACTAGTACACACAATACAAATGTTTTCACCCGGTGGCAGTAGTCCTTACACTAGTACACACAATACAAATGTTTTCACCTGTTGGCAGTAGTCCTTACACTAGTACACACAATACAAATGTTTTCACACGGTGGCAGTAGTCCTTACACTAGTACACACAATAAAAATGTTTTTACACGGTGGCAGTAGTCCTTACACAGTACACACAATACAAATGTTTTCACCCGGTGGCAGTAGTCCTTACACTAGTACACACAATAAAAATGTTTTCACCTGTTGGCAGTAGTCCTTACACTAGTACACACAATACAAATGTTTTCACACGGTGGCAGTAGTCCTTACACTAGTACACACAATTCAAATGTTTTCACACGGTGGCAGTAGTCCTTACACTAGTACACACAATACAAATGTTTTCACACGGTGGCAGTAGTCCTTACACTAGCACACAATAAAAATGTTTTCACACGGTGGCAGTAGTCCTTACACTAGTACACACAATACAAATGTTTTCACACGGTGGCAGTAGTCCTTACACTAGTACACACAATAAAAATGTTTTCACACGGTGGCAGTAGTCCTTACACAGTAAACACAATACAAATGTTTTCACCCGTTGGCAGTAGTCCTTACACTAGTACACACAATACAAATCTTTTCACCCGGTGGCAGTAGTCCTTACACTAGTACAAACAATACAAATGTTTTCACCCGGTGGCAGTAGTCCTTACACTAGTACACACAATACAAATCTTTTCACCCGGTGGCAGTAGTCCTTACACTAGTACACACAATACAAATGTTTTCACCCGGTGGCAGTAGTCCTTACACTAGTACACACAGTACAAAATTTTCACCCTGTGGCAGTAGTCCTTACACTAGTACACACAATACAAATGTTTTCACCCGGTGGCAGTAGTCCTTAAACTAGTACACACAATACAAATGTTTTCACACGGTGGCAGTAGTCCTTACACAGTACACACAATACAAATGTTTTCACCCGGTGGCAGTAGTCCTTACACTAGTACACACAATACAAATGTTTTCACCCGGTGGCAGTAGTCCTTACACTAGTACACACAATACAAATCTTTTCACCCGGTGGCAGTAGTCCTTACACTAGTACACACAATACAAATGTTTTCACCCGGTGGCAGTAGTCCTTACACTAGTACACACAATACAAATGTTTTCACCCGGTGGCAGTAGTCCTTACACTAGTACACACAATACAAATGTTTTCACCCGGTGGCAGTAGTCCTTACACTAGTACACACAATACAAATGTTTTCACCCGGTGGCAGTAGTCCTTACACTAGTACACACAATACAAATGTTTTCACCCGGTGGCAGTAGTCCTTACACTAGTACACATAATACAGATGTTTTCACCCGGTGGCAGTAGTCCTTACACTAGTACACACAATACAAATGTTTTCACCCGGTGGCAGTAGTCCTTAAACTAGTACACACAATACAAATGTTTTCACACGGTGGCAGTAGTCCTTACACAGTACACACAATACAAATGTTTTCACCCGGTTGCAGTAGTCCTTACACTAGTACACACAATACAAATGTTTTCACCCGGTGGCAGTAGTCCTTACACTAGTACACAAAATACAAATGTTTTCACCCGGTGGCAGTAGTCCTTACACTAGTACACACAATACAAATCTTTTCACCCGGTGGCAGTAGTCCTTACACTAGTACACACAATAAAAATGTTTTCACCCGGTGGCAGTAGTCCTTACACTAGTACACACAATACAAATGTTTTCACCCGGTGGCAGTAGTCCTTACACTAGTACACATAATACAAATGTTTTCACCCGGTGGCAGTAGTCCTTACACTAGTACACAAAATACAAATCTTTTCACCCGGTGGCAGTAGTCCTTACACTAGTACACATAATACAAATGTTTTCACCCGGTGGCAGTAGTCCTTACACTAGTACACACAATACAAATGTTTTCACCGGTGGCAGTAGTCCTTACACTAGTACTCACAATACAAATGTTTTCACCCGGTGGCAGTAGTCCTTACACTAGTACTCACAATACAAATGTTTTCACACGGTGGCAGTAGTCCTTACACAGTACACACAATACAAATGTTTTCACCCGGTGGCAGTAGTCCTTACACTAGTACACACAATACAAATGTTTTCACCCGGTGGCAGTAGTCCTTACACTAGTACACACAATACAAATGTTTTCACCCGGTGGCAGTAGTCCTTACACTAGTACACACAATACAAATGTTTTCACCCGGTGGCAGTAGTCCTTACACTAGTACACACAATACAAATGTTTTCACCCGGTGGTAGTAGTCCTTACACTAGTACACACAATACAAATGTTTTCACCGGTGGCAGTAGTCCTTACACTAGTACACACAATACAAATGTTTTCACCCGGTGGCAGTAGTCCTTACACTATTACACACAATACAAATGTTTTCACCCGGTGGCAGTAGTCCTTACACTAGTACACATAATACAGATGTTTTCACCCGGTGGCAGTAGTCCTTACACTAGTACACACAATACAAATGCTTTTACCCGGTGGCAGTAGTCCTTACACTAGTACACACAATACAAATGTTTTCACCCGGTGGCAGTAGTCCTTACACTAGTACACATAATACAGATGTTTTCACCCGGTGGCAGTAGTCCTTACACTAGTACACATAATACAAATGTTTTCACCCGGTGGCAGTAGTCCTTACACTAGTACACACAATACAAATGGACATATAATACACATAAAAATAACAATACAAATCAAACTATACACAATTACATAACAAAATACATACAGTAAATACAAGTACACACATTAGAACACCGTACACACATTACAAAAACATCCACACATTACAAAAACATCCACACTTTGCAAAAACATCCACACTTTACAAAAACATCCACACATTACAAAAACATCCACACTTTACAAAAACATCCACACTTTACAAAAACACCCATACACAATACAAAAAAATAAACACACGCATATTACAAAAACATCCACACTTTACAAAAACATCCACACTTTACAAAAACACCCATACACAATACAAAAAAATAAACACACAGCATATTACAAAAACACCCACACATTAACTAATCTCAATGCGTTAGAATATCCTCAGTACAATGTAAGTTATTAATCTCGTGATTATGTAACTTTCCTCCTTTTTGTTGTCCATACATCATCCTCAGCGCTTTATTCTCAAATACCCTCAAATTATTTACGCACAAATTTGCGTTTATTTAAGTTATTCTTGTAGCGCAAATGTTTCAGGCCGCCATAAACTGATGTTATGTTCTTGTAATATATGTTAGGTTTCATATTTGTGGGACCTTGGAAGACCCAGGCGTAGATGCGAGGATGATATTAAAATGGATCTTCAAGAAGTGGGATGGGGGCACGGACTGGATTGATATGGCTCAGGATAGGGACAGGTGGCGGGCTGTTGTGAGTGCGGTAATGAACCTTCGGGTTCCATAAAATGCGGGGAATTTCTTGACTAGCTGACGACCTGTTAGCTTCTCAAGAAGGACTCTGATCCATGGAGTTAGTTAGTTAGTTAGTTAATTTGTGGGACAGGAGAAAATAAGGAGGCATGAACTGAATGACAGCAAACATTCTCCGAAATTAATCTCGTCATAATTTCGTCACTGTTACATAACTACAAGAAAAAAACATGAAAATTCTTTATATATCTCAGCATTATATTCGTAACTCGGACGCCCGTATCAAGCAACGTACTGTCCACAGACCACGCGATGTCTGCTAAGAACGCGAGAGTTGCGCATGCGCAAGATTTCGTGGTGGATGACAGACAAGGTGCTACTACCCTTCCTGCAAGCATTCGCACAGTACACTGGCTCAGTACAAGAAGGCGAAAGTTTCGATGTTTCCAGTCTGTGTAGTAGCAGAACCGCCTGTTGCTGTCAATAGCAGTCCTGTAGTACCCCTCATAGCCAGCAGTCCCCCGCACTGCGCCAGACACGCCCACCCAATCCCCCCCCCCCCCCCCGGGGCAGGGATGATTATACGTGGCATGTAAACATACACTGCAGGATTAATATACAGTATAATATATAATACACGTAATATATTATACATATAATAACAGTGGGCCGGGATAGCTCAGTCGGTATAGCGACTCGCTACGAGCTGGACGGTCCGGGGATCGAATGCCGGTGGGGGCGAGTTTTTCCGAACCCGTCCAGACCGGCCCTGGGGCCTACACAGCTTCCTGTACAATGGGTAGCGGGTCTTTTATCGGGGGTAAAGCAGCCGGGGCGTGGTGTTGACCACCCACCCCCATCTAGCGCCGAGTTTAAAAGAGTAGAACAATACCTCTTCTCCCCCTCTTGGCCTTCATGGTCTGTTCTAGGGTGAAATTTACCTATATGTAATAACATAATATTTAATACTGTAATATTAAAAAGTTTTAAGAAATATTACGAATGAGTGGAGCTATATCTCCACTGCCCCTCTATATATATATGCCTCTATGGTGTGGACTGGGACAACTGTGTCTGTAACGGAAACGGGGAAATATTAAATAAAAAATTACTTTTCATTTTTGTGTATTTGTCCAGGTTTAATATTCTGCTAGCCAGATTGAAGCTCCCATTATTAGAAAATATTGACCAGAAAAAAAAATACTTCACACAATAAAGTATTGAAATATGTCTTAATTGTGGCACCCCTGTCACGAGACAGTATAAATGTTCTTTAAGAATCTGGTGTTTGAATATCGCATAATATTCGTGTAGGTTGGACACCCCTACCACACAATGATTAGCGGTTGCTTATACCAACAAGAGAACCTTCGGAGGCATTTCACTGTGCACGTTGTGGTTGCCGTCAGGGGGCGTGGGGGCGGGGGGGGGGGCAAGGAACGTTACCGACTGGGCTGGGAGGAAAACTCCGCTGACAGCACTGCGTTATTGAAATAAATTGTTCCTCGGACAGACAGACATTCGTACCCTGGGCCTCTGGCCAATCAGCCACGTGTGTGTGTGTGTGCGTGCTGGGTAGAGTCTCAGCGCGCACTCTGCGTGCTCATTAACATTTTCGAATACTAAATGTTAATAAAGCCGATCCCAGTGGCCGCGCGGTCTAAGGCGTGGGTCTGCGGCCGTTCTCTTGCTGGGATCGTGGGTTCGAATCCCACCGGGGGCATGGATGTTTGTGTTGTGTTGTAAAAAAAAAAAAAAAAAAAGACGGTTGTGGACCGTAAGTGACATGAAAGGACGAAAAAGGATTAATATAGAACAAAAATGGATCAAAAGGGGAAAACCCAGGAATTAGTATAAAAAAAAAAAATCCCACCGGGGCATGGATGTTTGTGTTGTGTTTGTTGTATAAGGACGGTAGTATGGAACGTAAAGTGACATGAAGGACGAAAGGATTTAAAGAGTACAAAAATGGATCAAAGGGGAAAAACCCCGGACAGGCCAAAAAAAAAAAATCCCACCGGGGGCATGGATGTTTGTGTTGTGTTTGTTGTATAAGGACGGTAGTATGGAACGTAAAGTGACATGAAGGACGAAAGGATTTAAACAGTACAAAAATGGATCAAAGAGGAAAAACCCCGGACAGGCAAAAAAAAAAAAATCCCACCGGGGGCATGGATGTCTGTCTGTTGTGTGTGTTGTGTGTTGTCAGGTAGAGGTCTCTGCGACGAGCTGATCACTCGTCCAGAGGAGTCCTACCGAGTGTGGTGTGTCTGAGCGTGATCGTGAAGCCTCGATAATAAGGAGGCCCTGGCCCACTAGGGGCTGTTGCGCCATGGAAAAAAATGTTGACAGTGGAAAATAGATCTATGTCCAATAGAGAATTAGGATAAATATCAGTGCCCTGTGAAGGGATCAGAAAGGAAGAGACACAATTTTTCATTTTATTCTGAAAGCTTGGAGTATCTGAAGTTCCTTGATAGGTTATTGATGACGTCATATGTACTAAGGAAGGACCAAAGCTGATTACGCCAATTTGTGACACCGCAAATTTTCCATATCTGAGGTAAAGTAAAATAGGGTATAATAATTGTTTGGTTACATAGACTATATTTTTAACTGCATAAACCCTATACTTACCTTTCTGGAAAGAAGTTTTGGCCATGATATATCTATGCCACGTTAGAGATACTTTCTAAGCTTTACTTAAGAAACTGTTTTCTACGAAAAGTGCAAAAAAAGACGTTATTATCTGACACTGCGGCAATAACGCCAGATATGCTCTAAAGCGTGATTCTTATATAAAAACCTTAACATTTTCTCTGCACGTAACATCTAACGTGGTACTTTAATTACTGCTGTTATATGTAAAACTGTATTTAATAGATACCTTCATGTAATTTTAAAAACTAAGCATTGCCTTATTTGCCGATCTTCAAGTGGCGGTATTAGCCGAATCATAATGATTCATATGAGAAAATATGCACGCCTTGACAAGATAATGTAACGAACTGTTTATAGTGAGTTATTTTTTTTTAGTCGTCCTCTTCTACCTACTCCGGTTTTCCCGTTTCAGTGTCGAGGTTTGTAATTTCCTTTTGATCACACTGAAAGACACACCACAGTCGGTAGGACTCCTCTGGACGAGGGATCGGCTCGTCGCAGAGACCTCTACCTGACAACACACAACACTCACAACAGACAGACATCCATGCCCCGGGTGGGATTTTCTTTTTTTTTGCCTGTCCGGGGTTTTTTTCCCTTTGATCCATTTTTGTACTGTTTAAATCCTTTCGTCCTTCATGTCACTTTACGTTCCATATTACCGTCCTTACAACAAACACAACACAAACATCCATGCCCCCGGTGGGATTTTTTTTTTTTTTTTTGCCTGTCCGGGGTTTTTTTCCCTTTGATCCATTTTTGTACTGTTTAATCCTTTTTGTCCTTCATGCCACTTATGTTCCATACTACTGTCCGTACAACAAACACAACACAGACATCCATGCCCCCGGTGGGATTCGAACCCACAATCCCAGTAAGCGAGCGGCCGAAGACCCACGCCTTAGACCGCACGGCCACTGGGATCGGCTATAGTGAGTTATTACAGAACATTAAGTAGTATGGGTCTGCAGCAGTGGTGGGCAACCTGTGGCTCGTACAGCCATTAGTAAAACATATTAACATACTCAAAGTATTAATATTATGTTTTAAGAAGACAGGCAATGTACCTATAACGTAACATTGAGGCGCGTTCGCTTAACCACTGTTGCCGTGGAAAAGAAATAAGTATTACATATTGTGAGTGTGTGTCTGTATCCTTAGTTATACTGCATGCAAAGCGCATGCGCCGTATTATATTGTCATCTGTGGCCTGTCTGGCTGTACCATACTTTTCCGCATTATCTCATAAATGGCACGATTTTCGGGAAAATGTTATTGAACATGAAATGTGTGTTTTGATTTTCTGTACAACGTTTGTCTGAAATATTCTCATTCTAAGAAGAAATCAGCGAGATAAGCGTGATTCCAAGCCTCCACGCGATGTAGATGACATCTGCGCTCTTCTGGGATATTACGCAGCGTTGTGTGGTGGCTCTGTACCGACGTTTCGGGAAATCCCGTCGGTCCCATATTCAAGGGTCAAGAAGTCCAAGGATATTACCATAAACGTACATAGGTCTTCATGTAAAGTAGCACTATTCTTTCAGATTTTAATGGAACTTGAAATTTCTGGAGAAATTTCAGAAAAATATTCAAATATCAAATTTCGTGAACATCCTACAATTTGGAGCTGTTTTGCTAATAGCCTCCTTCCGTAATTTTGCAATTGCGTCTAAAAAGCCTTTGCGAAACTTCACCAAATCACTCGTGTATGAATGGTCCGCGCTTAAAAGTGATTGCCCATCAGAGGTCTACAGACAGCAAACACATTTTGGCTGAGTGCAGAGAGATGACAGTGACCTGATCTTGCACTGCTCTTGAATATTCAGCCTCAGAAATGCATCTAGCAGTACTATTGGCTAACAAGTACAAGTGTGGCACAGGAACTGCAGGGTATATAACGTAACAGCGGGTAACAATGGGAAAAAGAATTTCGAATTTTCAGTCAGCTCCATCTTTTGATGTAACCCTTAACTACCTTGGAGAATTCAACTTACGTTCGAAGAACTTACCCTACGCGAGTTTCATGCGAAAAATTTGGTGATATGCCTCTGCTGTCGTCTTCAGGTCCTTGGTTGTGGTTACCTCGACCTTCTATTTTCTTCTTTTCTTTCTTTCTTTTTGCTCTCCTTATCCTAAAGTTTACTGGCAGACACCGGCAGAAACATCTGCAGTGTGCCATCAATGAAAACTGTGTATAAATGTAAATAATCATACACGTATAAACTAACCCCATGCAGCAGAATCATTCTTGAACGCCTGACAGTTCTTCAGCTAGTCAAGATATCCTCTGTAGTTTATGGAATGCGAGAAGTTCATTACCTTGTTCACAACAGCCCGCCACCTGTCCCTATTCTGAGGCACATCAATCCAGTCCACGTCTCCCCATCATATTTCTTAAACATCTCAATATTATGCTTCCATCTACGCCTAGGACATCCAAGTGGTTTCTTTCCCTCAGGTTTCCCCAAGAAAACCCTTCTCCTCCATACGTGCTACATGCCCCGCCCATCTCATTCTTCTTGATTTGATCATCCGAATAATATTTGGTGATGAGTAAAAATCATAAAGCTCCTCTTTATGTAGTCTTCTCCATTAAACTATTACCTCTTAGGCATGGACGTATAAAGATACACACTGTGCTAAATTAAATACTATATGGAAAGGGGCAAATACTAATACAGGTCTGTTTTTGGCACGAAAAGTTTCATGAATTTTAGTATTATTTGCTGACAAAAGGTTTTTTTTAACAACACCTCATGTTTCAATTAATAACGTCTGTATTTGCTTAGTTAGTTAATTGAAATTTAAATAAATTGACTCTATAAACGATGTATTGGACTGTGCATCCAGTTGACTGCATGATGGAAGCTGGCTGACGATGAATGGAGAGGTCGCCAGCATGCATGCAGAGGCAATGTCAAAGGGCGATAGTGAAGAGGCAAACCACAGAATATCAACTGATTTAACAGTGGGAAGATCAAACACATTTTTCAATTAATTTTTCTCCTCTGACCTTCAGTCCGTCTGTCTTAAAAGTTAATTTTGCCGCCTTGTTATGCAGTGTCTGTTCATCCAAAAGAGTGGTTAATAGGTCACTACCTTGCAGAACGACTCTTTACTGACATCTAAACCTATTTAATGTCATATAAGAAGAGGCAATGATTATGAACGAAGAATCTGAAATATGACAGAAGGCGACAAGTTTGAGCCAGAAAATTGGAATAAATCGCATATACAGGATATACACAAACGAATGGTGCGGTTTCAATGGTGAATAAAGGGAAACCGCACCATTCTTTTGTGTATACCCTGTACTTTTGGTTCCAAACAGAACATCTCACAGTTAACTGTTCTGTTGTCCCACTGCATTTCCACGTAGTCCCCGCCATAACCGAGGCATTTATCATACCGTGTGGCAAGCTTATCTATTCCTGTCGATATCAGTCCGTGTCCTGTGTTATCAGCCATCGTGTCACAACTGTTTGCACCTCGCGATCGTCTTTAAATTTGTGGCCGCCAAGATTTTGCTTCAGCGCTGTAAACAGGTGACAATCGCTCGGCGACGAATTCCACTGATATAATCACAATCAGTGTAGGTTTTGTAGTTACGGAATTATAAGACATGTAGACTTATTACGTGAACAACCCTCGTAATTTCACGCAAGGAATGTGGACAATATCGTCACAAGCCAAAACTCTTAAATCTGTACCAGCCACAGATTTTTAGCGATATTCCTAACTTGTTTTGCGATTTATTTATACATTCAGATTAACACAACTAACAAGAATACTGTACATTCTTTATGTTCACTACATGTTTCGGCTGTTTTTTGCATCGCAGGTAGTTGCACAGTTTACATAAAAGAAAAAGTATATAAGGCAAGGCCGTGCCATGGCTCAGGCGGTTAGTCGCCGGTCTCTCACCGCGGAGGCCCGGGTTCGATCCCAGGTCAAGGCCATGTGAGATTTGTGGTGGACAAAGTGGCACCGCGACAGGTTTTTCTCCGAGTTGTCGGTTTTCCCCTGTCAATTTCATTCCACTGGTGCTCCATTAATTGTAAAACTTGGTAAAAAAAACTGCTCATCTTCATCACAGGGGTTGCACAAGAAGCCTTAAGGCTGCAGTGCGTCCGTAGCATCTGCTGCTGGGCCCTTCACCACGCAAAACAGTATCAGGTAAAAATACAGTATTCTTATTAGATGTGTCAGTCTAAATATATGAATAAATTCCGATTTAAACACAATGGGATGAACACACTTAAACCTAACTTGTTTGGGTTTAAGAGATCGTTACGGTTCGCAATACTTTGGTCTGCATTGGAAAGTATGAGGTTGAAAATTTTCATCATGACCAAAATGTCCAGTATCCGTGTCGCTCACAACATAAAACTCCGTACCTTTTTTTATCCCATTCGATTGTATAAAATTTCTGCAGTTCAATTTGAGCCTGTAACAATTGAACAGTTACATACGAGTACAAACTACTTGTACCTCCCCCATTTAACGACGAAGTAACAAAAAGCTGACTCAGAAGAGCAAGGACGCCAATTTAAAGGAACGCAAACAAGTGACAAGCCGTCATTCGAAGCTACTGTAACGTTCGTTAATAAACAATTTTTTTAAGTCGTCCTCTTCTACCTACTCCGGTTTTCCCGTTTCAGTGTCGAGGTTTGTAATTCCTTTTGATCACACTGAGAGACACACCACAGTCGGTAGGACTCCTCTGGACGAGGGATCGGCTCGTCGCAGAGGCCTCTACCTGACAACACACAACAAACTCTCACAACAGACAGACATCCATGCCCCCGGTGGGATTCGAACCCACAATCCCAGCAAGCGAGCGGCCGAAGACCCACGCCTTAGACCGCGCGGCCACGTTAATAAACAATAAATAAATAGAGTCGAAGTCGGTTATAACGTCATGAAGGAGTCTGAATATTTTGTGTCGTTATAAACGAGTGTCGTTATAACCGAGGAGTATAATGTTAGGTTAACAGTGAGGAATTAATTGGTACCACAGAATATCAAACGTTACATGCAAAGTTTCGCATAAACCGATGTCGTTATAACCGGGTTCGACTGTAAATAAATAAATAAATAAATAAACAATTATTAAATGCTTAATATTTGTTTATTTATAGGAGCGTGGTAACGTAGTCCGTGTATTGGCCAGGCTACGGGTTGGACAATCCGGGGTTTAAATCCCGGTAGGGGCAATATATTGTGATCATGAAACCTCGACGGAACGAGGAGGCCCAGGCCCATATAGGGCTGTCGAGCCATACAAAAAAAAAAAAGGGGGGGGCAATATATTCTTTCTCTTCTCCAAAACGTTCAGACCCCCTCTGGGGCCCACCCAGCCTCCTATTCAGTGTTTACATCAGTTCCTTCCCGAGACAAAAGCTGCTGGGACGTGATGTGATCACTGACCACCATCTATTACCGAGATAAAGAATCAGTGGCGCTATGTATCCACTCCCCTATACGTCTTCGTGGCGTGCGTAGGGATAACTTCACCTTTTACCTCTCTTGTATCGACTATGCTCCTGGAAATTGCAGTCACAGCTTACGGTCATTATCCATGCTAACACTGCGAACATACTTTGACATGCTCTCTGAGGGGTGACCAAGACACGATAGGACATTCTGTGACTCTGCGGTACTGTCGGTCAGACCCTAATGTTATTTACTCAAGAGAATATAGTTGACCTTCACTGCGTCGATAGAGTCCCTTAACACGACGACGGTCGGGGGAAAACATACAGATCGTGTCAAAAACATGATTCTGCATCACTGCATGACCTTATATCCACTGGTCGCCACTTGTTAGATGTTTCGTTTATAACAAACCTAAAGTCAAATTCATGCACAGCTCTAACCACACAGAACATTACAGAAAATAACTGTATTAACTCACACGCACAAAACACGACTGCATTTCAATCCACTGGACTACATCGGTTACTAGTCACAAATAAGAGACGGTCGGCTTTTCCCAGAGCAAACCATTATCAAGGTCATCTGCAAACTCCTCAGTCACTATAAGTGGTTACGTCATTCCAATCACCTCCCATCGGTAAAAAAAGAGGGTATCTGGTAGAGGTTCATTAACTAGAAGTCACATACCTATGATGTTTCGAAACTGAAAGGCGTGACCCCTCAAAATTGTCATTCCGCTCCTCCTACCCCCTTCGGCTACCCGCACATTCACTGTTAACAAGTATCAGACCGGGTATGGTCGGTCGTTTACTTTCAGAAGAGACTATTGCTGCAAGGCAGCATTGCTCCAACCAAGCAGCGCACAAGACATTTTACAAAAACATCAGCCATTGTTTCAACACACGTTTCGCCCCACGACAGTATCCTACTGTACTGCCTAATCACATTTTTGACATATAGGTCTTACCTCTACGCCTTACAACAGCATTATCAACCATCTTGTATCAACACACACTACACATCCCTTAGCATCTGTCACCTTCACGTACTCCAATCATCATCAGTACTCCAATCATCATCCATCATCATCATCGTCGTCCATTCTCTATTAATTAAATTCTCTTTACCACGATAACACAGAAATATCTCGAACCTTTCCGGTTATAACTCAACCATGATGCTTAGTTTAGATGTTATGATAGTCTCTCTCTCTCTCTCACCGCGTGTTTTCCTCCGTCCTTACGGGAAGAGCTTAGGTTAGACGTCATGTTAGTCTCTATCTGTTACAACACGAACCTCTACGGTACTACTGCAGCGCCTCTACAGGGCGAGTGTTGGGGTTATAACGGGAAAGATCAACTCTTTCTTCACTAACATATCCATCTCCCTATCCTTATGCGGATTAATGTTGATCACCTCGCGGGTAAAGGCGGTCGTAGCGTAATCTAAGCGTAGAATCGACATTAAGGACTCTGCTATAGGGTTATGCTGAAACATAGGGAAACGTTTACAATTAAGAGAGTAATTATTAAAACAGTTTATTGCAATAAACATGAAACCTCTCTTGGAATAGAAATCCCGTTCTCGAATGTTAAATATGTTCAGAGCTGCAAATGTGCACTATGTAATTCTGACACAAATTGTATTGGAAGGAAGAAGAGGAAGGGGTTTATTAAGTATAGGATGTCCCAGAATTCGCTTTACAGATATTATACTCCTACGGTCACCCACGAGCAGAGAGTGACAATTTGGAGCTGACATGATAGAAATAGACGTACTGTAATCACAGTGTTGCCGGCTGTTGCAAATCAAAAATTGAACCTAAGTGAAAATGATCACATTTAAGTACTTAACAAGTCTCGATAAAGCGACTTTTAGAACACCCGTTATTCTACATAAATTGCATCCCGTTAATTACGAATAGGCCTAAAATAAAATTAGCACGCTTGAAACGCACACAACCCAATGCCCACGCACTCCCAACTCCCCCCCACCCCCCCCCCCCCCAGCCCCGGTTGGTGACCAAATAAGAATGTCCGGTAATAAATAATGGCACTCGGTACAAATTACAGTCCATACATCAAACGCTACAAATGTTAGCAAATGCGTTACGTTAGACTTCAGCCAAAAGCATACAGCACATTCTGCAATACAGGCGAATATCCCACATAGAAACGACAGTGTTTCGTTTAGTATGACTGTCTAACTAAGCAAATACTTGTTAAATTTAATTCACATCTTAACCTGTTTTATAAAATTCTTAATTAAAATTAACAAAATACCCAATTACATCACGATTGCATTAGCCACTGCCCATTGTCTGATGTGTACTTATGTAAATAATACCCCTATTTCAACTACGCCCGCCATTCCTGTGTTCAGCTCATTAGTCTGAACATTTTTTATAATAGAGGAAGAAATTGTAAATGAAGCTCTAGGAATAAGAGTTAATTATACAAAGCGTTCTGAACTTGACAAAAATACACAGGCCTTACCAACCCTTGTTAAGAATTCAGATTAACATGAAGTGCATTTCAATATTCAGTCCGTACCGCGCAGTAAATACACTCCGCCTCAGTTATACAAACCAGTCAGTTAATGTTGTACAGTGAAATAATCGCTGTTTGTTCTGAGATCCACACAAAACACATAAATACAGTCCGTACCGCGCAGTAAACACACTCCGTCTCAGTTATACAAACCAGTCAGTTAATGCTGTACAGTGAAATAATCGCTGTTTGTTCTGAGATCCACACAAACACATAAATACATCCGTACCGCGCAGTAAACACACTCCGTCTCAGTTATACAAACTCAGTTAATGCTGTACAGTGAAATAATCGCTGTTGTTCTGAGATCCACACAAAACACATAAATACAGTCCGTACCGCGCAGTAAACACACTCCGTCTCAGTTATACAAACCAGTCAGTTAAAGTTGTACAGTGAAATAATCGCTGTTTGTTCTGAGATCCACACAAAACACATAAATGCACTGTGTGGGCAGAACGTAGAATTGTTGAATGTTAAATATGGCGGTATATATAGTAACCACTGGGCTAATATTAACCAGAATTACATTTAGAGATTCAGTCCGTACCGCGCAGTAAACACACTCCGCCTCAGTTATACAAACCAGTCAGTTAATGCTTACAGTGAAATAATCGCTGTTTGTTCTGAGATCCACACAAAACACATAAATACAGTCCGTACCGCGCAGTAAACACACTCCGTCTCAGTTATACAAACCAGTCAGTTAATGTTGTACAGTGAAATAATCGCTGTTTGTTCTGAGATCCACACAAAACACACAAATACACTGTGTGGGCAGAACGCAGAATTTGTGAATGTCAAACCTGGTGGTACGTATATTAACCACTGGGCTTTAAAGGGTAATGTTTTAAAATTCATAAATATCTATGTATATCACAGTTATTTTCTTTTCCTTTCCTCGGCCTACAACAGACCTCAACAATAACTCCATAATTGAAAGGTGTCACAACAATCGACGAATTGATCCCTGTCCATGATACAAGTCTTTCGTTTGTCTCAACCTCTTCCATTTCAAGAGCCTCAAACTTACAACTGTAAGGATTCTCGTGTAACTGTCTAAACTCACGTGCCAGTATATCTCAACACCAGTATTATACTCAGTACTTTGATAATTTATCTGTAAGTATAGCCATATTTAATGACTCCTTTCAAGCTAAGATGGTAATACATGACATAAGGTTTAAACAAAATCGTTACAGGCTATATCAACGCACCGAGGGTATCCCTGAAGATGGCCGAAACATGTAGAAGTACTAAATAGAGTCGAACTCGGTTATAACGTCATGACAGGGACTGAATATTTTTGTCGTTTTAAACGAGTGTCGTTATAACAGAGGAGTGTAATGTTATGGTTAACAGTGACAAATTAATTGGTACAACAGAATGTCTGACGCTATAGACGAGGTGTCGTATAAACTGATGTCGTTATAACCGGGTTCGACTGTATATTACAGATGCAAAAGTTTGTATGGGATAAGCTGTTTTGCATTATTTGACGAAAATACTGGAGTACACGTGTGTCAGAATGTGTCAGAATGGCCGTTAGCAGGTCTGAAATTTGACCTTGTACATGCAAATAGAATTATTGCGCGTTACCGCCATATTAATCCGTTCGTACTGATATTATATAGGCTGTAGGTGTCGAGGTGTACATAAAACATCGTGATTTACATAAAGCATCAGTTACCAAGCACTGTAAATAAGGTACATTGTCACACATGTGAATGGGGTTTCATTTGTCTCTGGTTTTCTGTGCCAGAACAATTTGTTGCCAGCATTGAAACATGCCTCTAGAAAGAAGAGGAACGAAAAATAGAATTCCTCTGTCCGGATTGTTGAGAGGAATGAATAGAAAATGGATGCAGCGATTTGTCGCCATGTGCAATGTGTTTGTTCGGTACTGGATACACAAAAGCAGCTTCAAAAAGGCGTAAATTTTGACCTGTAAATGGATTGCTACTAACCATTGATGTCAAACACAGCTGGGTTCAGTCAGGTTGGCTAGTCTGTTCAAAAGCTTCAAACGTGGTCATAAATGCAAACCAACGTGTCCTTCGACACATAACTATACAAATTGTAGGCGCAAAACCAGGGGCACACCGAGGGGGGGGGGCTGCAGCTTGGCAGCCCCCCACCCCCCGGTCAAACAGAAATTAAAAAAAAAAACATAATGTGAAACATTTTACGTAATTTACGCTCAGCCACTGATATCGGCTGGTACATTACAATTTTAAAAAATAAAATAAAAAACTTAGAATGTCTCAGATGAAATTAAAAAACCAATAAAGTTACACATTATGATTTAAATTAGGTAAGTCATGGAACATGTAGTTACATTTCTATGTATATAAATGCAGCTGTAAAAACTCTTTACGTTACAATTACACTTACGAAATGATTTTTATAACTTAAATTTTAAAATGAAACACAAATTACTTATAGCTTCAAAGTCAGCCGCCACCCCCCCCCCCCGGTAAAAAAATTCTGGGTACGCACCTTTGCCACACGTCATGCCCTAATTTGTCACTGAAGTACCAGATACTTAACTGGGTTTTCTAATAAACCTACATACAATAAAAAGAAGAAAGGCTAACTGGATTGGTCACATCTTGCGTAGAAACTGCATTCTGAAACACGTGATTGAAGGAAAGTTAGGATAGAAATGACGGGAAGACGAGGGAGAAGATGTAAGCAGCTACAGGTTGACCTTAAGGAAAAGAGAAGATACTGGAAATTGAAAGAGTAAGCACTAGATCGCACTATGTAGAGAACTCGCTTCAGGTTGACCTTAAGGAAAAGAGAAGATACTGGAAATTGAAAGAGGAAGCACTAGATCGCACTCTGTGGAGAACTCGCTTTGGAAGAGGCTATGGACCTGTCGTAAGTCAGACTACAGAACGAATATGATGTCACACCCTTCGCTGTTTCTTCTTAACTCTGTATCTGTCGGCATTTTGGGGCATCCAGGTGCTAATCAAAACAGAAAACCAAACTGACATCTTTACTGCAAATTACACCTGCTGTAAAATTTGTAGTTGTTTATAAATTGCCATTCAACCAAAGGTAAAGGCACTTCACCAAAGAGTGTCAATTTCTACCCATAATTTAAATATTTCTTGAACGATCTGGGCGAAATTCGGCATATAATTGTCCATGGCATATCACTGGACAATCGTGAGATTCGTCAGAACCTGTATAATGCCAGGCATACCTTACTTGGGGGCTTAAATGAAAGTTCATCCTATTTTCCACATTTCGACTCCCCAATATGCTGTAAAGGCTTTCACATGTACTACTTTAAATTGCTTTGTTGTTACGTAGTACATATTTCAAATTATTTCTAAAGTCTGAATTTTTGTATAAATTCCAAACTCACAACATATATTGGAGAATGAGCCAGGAAATCACAATATTCATTGCTGTAGTCACAAGTAAATTTAAGATATCATTCAGAAGTACCGTATTCAAGACGGTCGCCATGGCGTTCTAGACTTAAACCCGTGCGAATTCACCAAAGTTTCCTTGCACTACCCAAAACAATGTGTCTGATGCCATAGAAACCGCACTTACTTGCCACGCTATTCAAATCAACATATTCAAACGCAGGATCTCACATAATGGTACATTAAGTGGGCAGTGCAGTCCTGTAACTCTAGAAGGCACAGTCGACTGCCACGAACAGCGAATTGCTAAGGATACACCAGAGCATCAAACCAAGAATCAGTGGCGTGCAATGTAACTAACTAACTCCATGTAGCAGAGTCCTTCTTGAGAAGCCAGCAGGTCGTCAGCTAGTCAAGAAATTCCCCGCGTTTTATGGAAGCCGAAGGTTCATTACCGCACTCACAAGAGCCCGCCACCTGTCCAGGTCCGAGGCTCTGTATAGTGTTTCGTAACATGGTAATTTTTTACGGTGAGGAGTTGTTAGCACCTCGCCCAAACCCCAAGCTGGAGGACCACCCCTTGTCGGCTGTTCGCGACTGCATATTCGCAGCTATCCTCCATATCCACAGGCCGTTCCTCCATCCGCAACCCGAGGACGCGCCATGCCGTGGTGACAGGGACACACTTATCATGGGCGTGCAATGTAACACCTTCTCAAATTCGCTTCTCCGACCATTTTAATCAACATTCTGTTCGGGATAGCTCAGTCAGTATAGTGACTAAGCATCGGGCTGAACGTACGAAATATCTTGGTTCAATACCAGATAAGGGCAAATATTTTGTTCTTCAAAACGTCCAGACCGGATATGCGGTACACCTAGCTTCTTAATCAATGGGTATACAAGGATTACATTCACAAAGTCCCCGTCATTTTGCATGAAAACCTTCAGCGCCCGTCTCACAAACCTTACGTTCCTCCTACCTCAGTCACATGACTGCAGCTGCTACGTAAGCAGACCAATACTGGCACCTCCACCGCTCTGACTGCAGAAACACACTGATCTACGCGCACACGACTTCGCGCACTCTCCCGACACGTGACATCAGCCTAGGCTAGCTAACATTACCTGCGCCTGAAACTGGACACTTTACTGAATTAATTCTGCTATACCAGGGGCTCTTTCTCCATTGAAGTGGCTGGGTTGTGAAGCTGAAAAGTCACTTCCATTTAAGTGGCAGAGTTAAGAACGAGTGGAGCTGTACATTTACTCCCCCCCCCCCCCCAAATATACATTTCGTGACGTGCCTTTACCTTTGGTTCAATGGCAAATTCATAGCACCTGGATGCCCCACAATGCAGAGAGATAAGGAATTTCAAGAAGAAACAGTGAAGGGTGTGACATCATACGACAGGAACAAATGTAGTGGCGGTGGTTAGCAGCTAATACAGTGTGGAGTTCGTCCTCCGTCAGTCGGTCATTATTTGATTGCGAAGCAACCGACTGGGACCTCACATAAATCATACATAACACAGGCATGTTTAGAAGCCTTGAACTGTTTTGAAAATCTGGCATCGGGTGATCAAAAATGGGCTTCCTTGAGAACTCACATACATGTCTTGCAGAAACCGAAAATTAAATTAAAAAAAAAACAGTGCCTCATTCAAAAACTTTAGATTCCATCGCTGCATGACCTTCTTTCCACTTGTCACCATTTGTTGGGCGTTTCGTTTATAACATGCCTAAAGTCAAATTTATGCTTAGCTTTAGCAACACAGAACACTGCAGGAAATAACTGTATTATCTCACACACAAAAAAAACACGTCTGCACTTCAGACCAACGTATCTTTAACTGTAATACATCGGTCACTGGCCAAAAACAAGTAACAGTCCCCTTTCCCCAGCGTATAAAACTGTCAAGGTCAACTGCAAACTCCTCAGTCACCACCAGTAATTGTACCCTTTACTGACTTATTTCTAACACGCTCATACTACATTCTCACACTCAGTCCTTCACAAAATTTTTACGTAAGAATATTGTTTGGTCTTTTTTGTAATCCTATCCTAACATCATCCACAGAAAGCCAGTGCTTTTAAAAAAAATATTATTGCACGAGACACAAAAAGCACTGGGCTTCATTTGTACAATGAAGAGACAGTATATTGAAACGTAACAAAGAATACGATCCAATGTTTAATTAAAATGAACAGTAATTACATTAACTGACGCTTTTTTTTTCAGTTGTAGCTGTACTGTGGTACACAAAAAACATTACTTTGCCAGGTTGGTGAATAGAAAGTCATTTCCACACAGACCAGACAGAAATATACACAACAGAAGTGAGTAGCGAGCATTTCCAGTGACAGTGCCGTCTAAGGTATGCTCGGGTGAAGTTGCGATCGCAGGTTCGAATACCGTACAATATATGAATGCTTCAGTTATGCTTTGACGTCACAAGTTTGCTCCTGCCCTCTTGTGGTGAGCGGTTCAAACCTCTACTGGTTGTTCATGCGGAGAAAGACAGATATGACGAAGCTAATAGTCCGCTTTTCGCAATTTTGCGAAAAGCGCCTATAAAAACACGCTTGATCGACATTTAGCATACGGCAGGGACGATTAAGTCTGCAGTGTTCATTCACTGTTTTCGCTTTCCTGCTCCCTTCCCGATTTTCTTTCATTCGCTATAGCTGTTTCTTCCTGTTTTACCTTCATGTACCACTTATACGCACGTTGGCAAAATTGCTAAGAGCGACTATTAGCTTCGTCACGTCTTGTCTGTCCGCATGGAACAACTGGGCTCTCACTCGACAGATTTTCATGAAATTTGGCATTTGTAAATTTTTCGAAAATCCGCAGAGAAAATTCAAGTTTGATTAAAAATCTGACAAAAATAACGGTACTTTACATGAAGACGTATGTACATTTATGATCATATCTCGCTTCATTCTTCTTAAAATGAGAAATGTTTCAGACAAAAGTTGTAGAGAAAATCAAAACACACATTTTATGTTCAATAACTTTTGTTCGAAAATCGTGCCGTTTATGAGATAATGTGGAAAAATATGGTACAGCCAGACAGGCCACAGATGACAATATAATACGGCGCATGCGCTTTGCATGCTGGATAACTAAGGCTACAGTAACACACACTCAGAATATGCAACACTTATTTATTTTCCAAGGCAACAATGGTTACGCGAACGCGCCTCAATGTTAAGTCATACGCACATTCCCTCTCTTGTTGCTTTCTTCCTCCATGTCCTACTTCCCTCCATTCTTCGTTCAGACCCGCTCTGTTGGCCACCCAGCCTCAGTAGACACCAAGTATTTTTTCCGGCGGTAAAACGGCCAGTTCGTGAAGTTGACCGCTCAGCTCCACCTAGCGCCGAGGTTAAGAATGAGTGGAGCTATACCTCTACTCCCTCTGTATGACTTCATGGATGGACAGGGAAAACCTTTTAACTTTACCGTTATGTCTATAATCCCTTACATTCCTTCCTTGTTAATACTTTCTTAGTTATTATTTTGCTTTCTTCAATATTATTTCTTTGCTACTGCAATTCTTCTTCTCTTCTTTAATTATAATTTTGTTTATTTATTTCTTTAATTCCTTTCTCCCTTCTCCATCTTCCTTCTCTCTGCCTATCCTTCATTCCAAGGGCGGTTTGCATCACTCCTCAACAACCACAATGCCACTCTACAACACTCAGTCCAATTCACTCCTTCGCAACAACCACAATGCCACTCTACAACACTCAGTCCAATTCACACCTTCTCAACAACCACAATGCCACTCTACAACACTCACTCCAATTCACTCCTTCTCAACAACCACAATGCCACTCTACAACACTCACTCCAATTCACTCCTTCTCAACAACCACAATGGCACTCTACAACACTCAGTCCAATTCACTCCTTCTCAACAACCACAATGGCACTCTACAACAAGCAGACCAATTAACTCCTTCTCAAAAACCACAATGCCACTCTACAACACGCAGTCCAATTCACTCCTTCTCAACAACCACAATGGCACTACAACACGCAGTCCAATTCACTCCTTCTCAACAACCACAATGGCACTACAATACGCAGTCCAATTCACTCCTTCTCAACAACCACAATGGCACTCTACAACACGCAGTCCAATTCACTCCTTCTCAACAACCACAATGCCACTCTACAACACGCAGTCCAATTCACTCCTTCTCAACAACCACAATGGCACTACAACACGCAGTCCAATTCACTCCTTCTCAACAACCACAATGCCACTCTACAACACGCAGTCCAATTCACTCCTTCTCAACAACCACAATGCCACTCTACAACACGCAGTCCAATTCACTCCTTCTCAACAACCACAATGCCACTCTACAACACGCAGTCCAATTCACTCCTTCTCAACAACCACAATGCCACTCTACAACACGCAGTCCAATTCACTCCTTCTCAACAACCACAATGGCACTACAACACGCAGTCCAATTCACTGTTGATTTCGTAGCATCGTACCCGAGGCTTCCAGAGTAAAAGAACCAATTAGTTTAAACACACGCCACAATGCTGCGCTCACCCCAATGACGTCACACGCCACTGTACTGCCCGACACACCTTGGGGCACTTAGAGGTCTGGAATTAAGTCACCGCCACACCTACACGTCCACCGCTTCTTCGAGCACTACCACAATTATAACACAGCATCCTGCAACAGCGCACTATGTCGCAAAACACTGTAATTTATTCCTCAATTATCTAGTTCCACGCAATGTTCGGTTTCTTTGTTTCAAAGCAGAGATGCTTTAGAGTCAAGTAACATGTCGGTGGTAAGAGTAATTTATACGCCTCTTTACTGAAATGGCCTTGACCTACATGGAATCATTTTCGTAGCATTCAATTGCATGAAAAGAGTTCTCTGTGTAACTTACAGTTACTGGAGTTTGTATGATGTGTAGATGAAACTGGCAACATCTGATACCGGGCCACTAGCTCAGACTGTTAATTCGGCGTCAGAGATTACAGAAAAGCAATTGGACTGGTGAAAAGGTATTGAATTGAAATTACAAAGTTTACAGATACCTTATTCAATTCTTAATCCTCTCTGAACCTTAAGGCACGACTGCACAAATCTTCAGCCGTCTATGATGACAAACTGTAGTGTCCGTATGGGCCAAAATTATTTGCAACATTCAAAGCAATGGGAAGCATATAAAAATGCAGAAAGAGAAGAAAGAAATGGTGGAATGAAGAAATAAAAGAATAAAATAAAGTGTGAAAGAAAGAAGCAACAAAATTAATACATGTAATTATTATAAGTTTTATAAGTATTTAAGTATTTAAGTATTATAAGTTTGTAGGTGAGCCCGAGAAGACTATATTGAAACATGTAATTATGTTGCATGTAATTCCCACAGTGTCATTCTTCAGTTAACATTCCCTTATTCCGAAACGCTTGACCAAAAGATAAATCGATTAGAACAGTAATTATAAGAGAAGCGTTTTGTAATGTTTTGTTTTGGAATAAAATTAAATGCCAGCCAGTAGCACTTCACTGTAGAAATACAGAAGAACCCGGTTATAACGACATCGGTTTATACGAAAACAAATCTATAACGTCAGATATTCTGTGGTACCAATTAATTCCTCACCGTTGATCACCTTTTTATTCTTACGCTGCAATTAAAAGTGACACAGACATGGCATTCAAATTTGTGTATAATTTGGTTAAAAACCAGTGAGACCACAATTTCCAAGACTCCGAAAACAAACATAAGTTACGACTGTGGCAGGGATTATATCTGACTGCTTGTCATTAGTGTACATGTGCGTCAGCGTTAAGGAAGTGTAATCTGCATTGGAAATTTAAACAAGATCATCTCAAGTACATAAATGTGATGTAAAAAATTTATTTCTTAAAAATTCATTTGACAGAATTTAGCCATGAGCTACCGAAGACTGATTGCCCAACTTGAGGCTGCGTTAATATCGTTACATCAAACTATACGTTGAAGTAACAAACGCTCAGCGTACAACATAGCTTACTATCGGTGGCTGACAAACGGAAGAATTTGGTAATACAGGGCTCTTGACAGATTTATTTAAAGTTTCGTTGTCATTTTATAAGTTTCACAAGTCTCATCAAGTGCGTCATTTTTCTTCCCACAATTTCCAGGCTAAAAAATCGACCATTTGCAAATAGCAGGAAATGCCGGCTCATTCTCACTGAATCGTTATTTGAGCAGAAGTAACTGAGAATAAACTAATTCCATGGAGCAGAGTCCTTCTTGAGAAGCAAACAGGTCGTCAGCTAGTCAAGAAATTCCACGCGTTTTATGGAACCCGAAGGTTCATTACCGCACTCACAAGAGCCCGCCACTGACCTGAGATAAACTTAAGGAATAGACAGAAATAAACAGGAACCAAGAAAGAAATAGATAAGGGAGAAAAAAGAACAGAAGAGTGGAAATAGGACATGAACATGAAATAAAAGAAAAGGTGAAAAAGGAACTTATGGTAGTAACATAGAAGAAGGGAAAGGATCTAAATAAATGTATAGAGGAATTAAAGAGAGCAAAAGCGGGAAGATACAAGACAAACTTAAGAAGAGCTTAATGTGAAAAACAAAGCAACAAATTCCGAAAAATTAAAGACATTGCAGCAGCCCTCATGAAGCAAACATATCAGCATATAAACATATATAAATTCGAAATCTGTTATAACGTCATGAAAGGGACTTTTGTGTCGTTATAAACGAGTGTTGTTATAACCGAGGTATATAATGTTATGGTTAACAGTAAGGAATTAATCGGAACCACAGAATTTTTGTCGCTATAGACGAGATATCGCTTAAACCAATGTCGTTATAAGCGGGTTCAACTGTATTTTGAACAATTCTGTGTCCAGAGAAGGTTCAGAACACAAGGTTTACTTTTAGTTGTGCGTGACTGTACAATCTGTGCCCCTCCCCTTATCCGTAGAATAGACCACGCCGATGGCCACCTACATATGCAATTGCAATAACCACGGCTGACCTTCTTCTTCTTCTTCTGCAGAACTATGTAGGATCGCCATATGCATATCAATCATATACATACCCAGCCCACCCCAGATACTAATTTGGACTTTTTATCATCAGCGTCCAGTTTTAATGTACATGTATGGTGATTAGGTGATTATAATACATAATGCATAGTCACGCTCAAGCTTATTCCAACATTTTCAATACAAACACCTTTTGTCTCGTTTTACGCCGTCGCCATTGTTAACAAATGTCAGTGCCTATTGTCTTCATACAAAAAGCGTAGTGAATGAACGGGAAAATTGAAACAACTTCTTATAACGGAGGTAAGTTGCGCCTGTGCTTAATTAAGCACAACACCATAGAGACGTATTACGGAATGGAGTTCTAGCTCCACACATTCTTAAAATCAGTTGATGGTAGAATGCAACAGCTTCAAGTCCAGGCCGCGTTGACTATGTGCAATGATCCCTCTGTAATATGAGGCTTAGTGAGCCACCAGGCCGGGCTTGATGACGTAATAAACACCTGCCAGGAACTGAACTACGAGCTTTCAATTTCGTAAAAGAGCAGAGCTGCCATTTGTTACAAAGGCGTGGCGTGTCTTCTGTGTGGTAGTTTACTGATATTTTAAGCATTAATTAGGAAGAATTTCAGCTCCTAATTGGGCAAATCCGTGCACTCCTTTCCACCAATCGCTTCAGGTTCTTGCGTCTTCCAATCCGTCATTTAAAAAAATCCCAATTTCAGAAACTCTATCCATTGTTTTGTATGTGTAAAATTTGATTGTTCACATATCAGTGATGTGATGTGTTTCAGAAAGGTAATAATAGAGAATACTTGGACACATAAAGCAGACGGTTGGTTCTTAAACAAATAATACTAGAATAATCAATGGACAGTAGCGAGATGGGAAAAACAAGTAGCACGCATAGGGTAGATAAGAATTAAATTCGAAGAATCTAAGCTGAATATGACAAATGAAGGGCCTAGAATTAGGAGAATGGGTCCAAAAACAATGAAATTGCGAAAAAAAAAATAGAGACCCTACTCAGTTCAGCTGTAGACACAGCAAGTCATCAGCGTCGGTTAGAATCATGTCGTATGTGGCAGATCTGGCACTGTGTTGAAAAACGACAAAGCTCTGCCGAACTTATATGCATGGAATAACGTGTTTAAAAACGTTGAAGCATTCTCCTTGACCCGCGCATTTCAAAATGCATTTCTAAGAAACAAGTGCAGCGCGCCTACCGCTTGAAAACGATACTAAATTTTTCTGTTTATAAATAGCAGATAATTGTTGACTAGCTGAGCAACTGCCACCTTCTCAAGAATAAATCTGCTCCACAGTGTCGCGGAACTGGTTATTTAGTTCAGGGGTGTACAAATGTCGGAGATCACGTCGCCCGGACAACTAGATTTTGTATGGTGGCGCCAACCATTTGTAGGTTTTCGTATGAAACTTATCTCATATCTTTCTGGCGCCTAGAATTCGGAGGTGCGCACCCCTGAGTTAATTCGTTTATTGGTTAGGTAGTTACGTAGTAAGCTGGCTAGTAGTTAGCTATCCTAGTGACTGATATGTTGACCATTTAACGACGATGAAAATAGAAATTCGAAATATTAAATCTCCATCACACCACATTTCCTGCTGTCCAATCGAGTATGTTAATAGAAACCAAAAACCACGCATATAATTTTGTTGTGACCATTCCCTGTCACGTCCCGTAGTTTATTTCTATCCTCGTAACATGTAGGCTTCCTTGGCGGAGGGGAATCCCACACCGCTGCGTTGGAACACCGATCATGCCACTGCATGACTGAACATCTCTAATAATGCTGCAGTTTGAAGAGGCTTTGCGGAAATTGAAAAAAAAAAAAGATCACATCTCCCATAAATGTCACAGTCTTAATACGAGCATTAAAAGATTTGACGCCTAACACACCTGATGCATGTCTTCTTCTTCTTCCATGCGTTTAAGCCCGGGTGGGCCAAATTGCACGAAGGTTTTTTATCACCCTTAAAAAATCGATCGGTCTGGATCGAACCCGCGAACCTTGGGTCCAGTGGCGAGCACGCTAACCACTAGTCACGAGGGCGACACTTGGTTAATCATCCTTCACTTTTGTCTGCTAGAAGGCTTGAATTTTCATCAAAACTGCTGTGAGAAAGACAAATAGCAACCAGAAGGAATTCCTATTTGCAATGGGTATCGAACCTAGGTCCTTCAGACCTTAGGCTAAGTTACTGAGTGATTTTGAGCGTGATTTCTTCCAAGGAGCCACAATATTTGGAAGTTTAGGCACGTAATTATTTACAAAGACAAAAATATACGCTAACAGAAATGTGGACCATCTCTGTTCACAAAACAAATTAGTGTCTCGGATTCCTTCTGAAACATGGAATTATTTTAAATGGTTTAACGTTCATAGAGACGAAGGGTGTAGTCATGGAACATAAATCAGAGAACGCTGCAGACGGTGCATAACACGTGACCAGAGTATACTGCAACACACAAACTGTATCGAGTACTTAAGTATAAGGCCCTAAATCTCTTACCGAGCCATCAAAATGTCCAGACAATATTTTACAGCCTTTTTCTTAAAATAAGTTCCAGTAGCTAATAGCCTAGAAGACAAACACTGACACGCATAAAGGTCTCTATTAGTTTATTTACTCTTTTCTCTCAAGTCCAAGGATTCATTAGCTAAGCGTGTGTTCAATTAACACACATCTGCCAGACAGCCACATAAACACTTGTGAGATGCAGCCTTCAAAATGCTTTGTGCAGCCTCGAAAGATTCTTACGTGTCCACTGGGATATAGGGCGACTGGAGGGAACAATCTTGTGTACTTGTATTTACTAGTGTGTACTTGTATTTACTGTATGTATTTTGTTTTGTAATTGTGTATAGTTTGTTTTGTATTGTTATTTTTATGTATATTTATATGTCCATTTGTATTGTGTGTACTAGTGTAAGGACTACTGCCACCGGGTGAAAACATTTGTATTGTGTGTACTAGTGTAAGGACTACTGCCACCGGGTGAAAATATTTTGTATTGTGTGTACTAGTGTAAGGACTACTGCCACCGGGTGAAAATATTTGTATTGTGTGTACTAGTGTAAGGACTACTGCCACCGGGTGAAAACATTTGTATTGTGTGTACTAGTGTAAGGACTACTGCCACCGGGTGAAAACATTTGTATTGTGTGTACTAGTGTAAGGACTACTGCCACCGGTTGAAAACATTTGTATTGTGTGTACTAGTGTAAGGACTACTGCCACCGGGTGAAAACATTTGTATTGTGTGTACTAGTGTAAGGACTACTGCCACCACGGCAGTGTGTGTGAAAACATTTGTATTGTGTGTACTAGTGTAATGGACTACTGCCACCGGGTGAGAACAATTTTTGTAATATGGTGTGTATACTAGTGTAAGGACTACTGCCACCGGGTGAAAACATTTGTATTGTGTGTACTAGTGTAAGGACTACTGCCACCGTGTGAAAACATTTGTATTGTGTGTACTAGTGTAAGGACTACTGCCACCGGGTGAAAACCCAATTGCAGTAAATAATAATAATAATAAACAATACTCCCGTTTTGGTCTTAACCGTATTAAAAAAGCGGAAGTCACCCCTGCCCAAGTTACACAGGCACTGGGGAGAATATAGGCATGGCTCCACCCATTCTCAACCTCGGCACTAGATGAAGGTAAGTGGTTAAATTTACGTCCGCGAAAGGGCACCGGTACCCATTGAATAGGAGGCTGGGTGGGCCCCAGAGACAGGTTGGACATTTCAAAGAAGAGAAAAACTCTTGCCCCCACCGGGATTCGAATCCCGGACCGTCCATCCTGTAGCGAGTTGCTCAATCCCGACTCACGTTAGTAGTATTACACGAGCAATTAACTTGAACGCACGGTACAGCGTCGCTAAACAAATTAGGACTATCGTGAAAGCAGTCGGTATGTTAGTCTGCGCAAGTTTCACAACAATATGTATGCATTATTGTGGTATGTTTCGGACATTATATATATGGTCATCTTCAGACATTTTGCATAAAATTACAGATAAATTATACAAACGCAAAATACAGCGCATTTTAAACAAAATAAACAGTTGGATCGCAGAAGATTTTGTGGAATATAAACACAACGGCCTAAGTGTTAAAACGTTAAAACTTTTCTGTGAAATTTTACGTTTGTATGAACACTCTTCCTAAAATTATAAAATGGCCGAAATATGTATCAGTATTGAAACTGGAAAAACACGGGTAGAATTAACTCATTTCACATCCCAGGACACAATATACTGATAAATAACAGAAGACGAGCTTGCAGGGGAATTTGGTAAAGTAATCCGACTGGCCATTGCTTTATTTACGCAAATCTGACCGGGCATTTCATGTTTCATTTACATTCCCGAAATTCCGTAAATCCTAGGCCTAATACATTGGTTTCCATTTCACATATTTAACCTTATACAACGGGAATGTAGGCCGATCCCAGTAGCCGCACGGTCTAAGGCGTGGGTCTGCGGCCGCTCGCTTACTGGGATCGTGGGTTCGAATCCCACCGGGGGCATGAATGTTTGTGCTGTGTTAGATGTATGGACGGTAGCATGGAACGTAAAGTGACATGCAGGACAAAAAGGACTTCAACAGTACAAATGGATCAAAGGGGAAAACCCAGGAATTAATATAAAAAAAAATCCCGCCGGGGGCATGGATGTCTGTCTGTTGTGAGTGTTGTGTGTTGTCAGGTAGAGGTCTCTGCGACGGGCTGATCACTCGTCCAGAGGAGTCCTACCGACTGTGGTGTGTGTCTCAAATGTGTGTGACCATGAAACCTCGACGAAACGAGGAGGCCCAGGCCCATATAGGGCTGTCGAGCCATGGAGAGAGAGAGAGAGAGAGAGAGAGAGAGAGAAAATGTAAAGTATTTTATCTTTGATTTTAAGTAACATCACGCCTTTGACCGGAACCTCATTTGCCGCTGTACAAATTATTAGACGCTCATGTACAAAGGTCCTACCTATTTCTTCTATGGCTCGACAGCCCTATATGGGCCTGGGCCTCCTCGTTTCGTCGAGGTTTCATGATCACACATTTGAGACACACCACAGTAGGTAGGACTCCTCTGGACGAGGGACCAGCTCGTCGCAGAGACCTCTACCTGACAACACACAACACTCACAAGAAACAGACATCCATGCTCCCGGTGGGATTCGAACCCACGATCCCAGTAAGCGAGCGGCCGAAGACCCAAGCCTTAGACCGCACGGCCACTGGGATCGGCCAGGACCTACCTATAGGCCTACTAAAAGTTTAGGCTTTCGCTTAACATCACACAAAGGGAAACATGCATTTCCTTGATAATTGTTGTAGTTGTCACGTGTTTATGATCGAGAAGAGTGTTTGCTTTTAGGCGCGTTCGCAAAATTGCGAAAAACGACTGTCTAGCTTCGTCATGTCCGTTCGTCTGTCTGTCCGTCCATCCGTCCGTATGGAACAACTCGGCGCTCACTGGACGGATTTTCATGAAATTTGTTACGTGAGTATTTTTCGAAAATCTGTCGAGAAAATTCAAGTTTAATTAAAATCTAACAAGAACAACAGGTACCTTACATGAAGACCTATGTACATTTATGATAATATCTCGCTGAATTCTTCTTAGAATGAAAAATGTTTCAGACAAAAGTTGTAGAGAAAATCAAAACACACATTTTATGTTCAACATTTGCTTTTCAAAATCGTGCCGTTTATGAGATAATATGGAAAAATATGGTAGAGGCCGACAGGCCACATGTGACAGTGTAATATGGCACATGCGCTGTTCGTGCTGGACAACTAAGGCTACAGACACACACTGAGAATATGTAATACTTATTGGTTTTCCACAGCAACAATGGTTACGCGAACGCGTCTCAATATTACGTTTATACTTACATGTTATAATATAACATTGAAGAGAAAATAACAGTACCAAACACAGCTGTATATTTAAACCACAAAATGTATGTACTACAGGACAGTAACAATACAGTCAGAACATAACCTAAGGACTGTGGCTACATGTTTCGGCTACTTACTACAGCCACGTTTAAAGTTCAAAGTAGTATACTACTCGGAATACCTAATATTGGATGAGTACAGTAAAAAAAAAGGTAAAGCAACCCCATTACAGGCCTTGACAGGCCCTTAGGGTCCCAGGAGGTTGAGGCTCCCAGATGTTTAGACAATCGGCACATGAAGGTGGTAAGGTTGTCAGCCCTACCCACCGGCCGCCTTTACCCCCCAGGAAAGATTCCTGGTACTCATTTAATCGAACCAGCGACGTTCCGGTTTGTAGCGCAGTGCCTCAACCAACTGCGCCACCGCGCGCCCCGGCTGATTATAGTAAAACTGCGAAAATATGAGAGGAGGCTTCAAATGACGCGAATCATGTATGAAGGGCCAGTAATTCTGACCGAAGTATCTCGTGAATAACACAGATTAACTCACACAACGACAAGCCGCTGTTTCCATAAACGCAACAACCAGTTAGCTACCTGCATCGCTGAACTGAACTATGGAATAAGAAAGAATTTTTCTTTAAGATTTCTGGCGCCCTCTTCTGAGTAAATATTGATTTGAAACATGACACTAAAAACCCCCCAACCATTCTTCCGCGCGAGAAGTGGCTGCATTTTACACGGAGATCTTAATTGCAGAAGAAGAGTGGCCATCATCCGTGTGTTTGCTCTAGAAGGATGTATGCTCCTCCTTTACCCTAGAATGTCCGACGTCTGCACAATGTCCTGCTTGAATACTGAACACATTTCTCCACAGTATATATTTATAGAAGTCGACCTCGGTGGACTAGTGGTTAGCGTGCTCGCCACTGGACCCAAGGTTCGCGGGTTCGATCCCGACCGAGGTCGATGGATTTTTAAGGATGATAAAAATTTTTATCATCCTTAAAAATCCGGAGCACCACTTCCTTCGAGGGGAAGTAAAGCCGTCGGTCCCATGTCGTAGATTTACGGCATGTAAAAGAAACTTACGGCATGAATAAAAATGTTGCGTAAGCCAAATTGCCTCCATTTCTCATCCAAGTCTCCTGACTGCCTGCCAGATGGCTCTGGCGTGCACATCAGGATCGATAGAACACTAAGCGCGGCTAGCTGGCCGGTCACCAGCTGCCATGAATGCGCATGACTTAGTAACCTCGGCAAGAGGAGGCCCAGGCCCATACAGGGCTGTTGAGCCAAGAATTATTATTATTATTATATATTTATAGAAACATTCTGACTCTGCTCGATTTTCGAAAGAAACAGTAAGAGATCTGCGCTCTTCTGGGATATTACGCAGCGTCGAGTGGTAATCTTTACCGACGTTTCGGGACAACGAATCGGTCTCATCTTCAAGGGTAAAAATGTCCAAGTTTTCTTGACCCTTCAAGATGGGTCCGAAACGTCCCGAAACGTCGGTAAAGGATAACCACTCGACGCTCCGTAACATCCCAGAAGAGAGCAGATCTCATCGACATCGCGGCGAAAGCCTGAAACCACGGAAGAAACAGCAACTCTGACACAACAGTCACTTTCTGTTTATTTATCTACAACAGTCAGAAACTAAGTTTACATTGGGTTTAATTCCGTAACTACAGAACCTACACTGATTGTGATTATATCAGTGGAATTCATAGCCGAGCGATTGTCATCTGTTTACAGCGCTGAAGCAAAATCTTGGCGGCCACAAATTTAAAGACGATCGCGAGGTGCAAACAGTTGTGACACGATGGCTGATAACAAAGGACACGGACTGATATCGACAGTGAGTAGAAAAGCTGGTCACACGATATGATAAATGGCTCAGTTGTGGCGGGGACTACGTGGAAATGCAGTGGGGTAGCAGAACAGTTAAATGTGAACTGTTGTTATTGGAGGTGATAGTAAGGAACCCAAATACATGTACTATAATTTTATTTTCTGACAGATCCTTTTATATTTTACTTATTAATCAACAGTGGAAACTTATTTTATGATACAATTACGTTCTGCGGAAACAAATAACAGCTAACGGCAGCAAAAAGACATTGCACTATTAGTACTTGCATTGTACACGTCAGCTGTTCGCTTGGTAATGTATATAGGCTATTCATGTCAGATATTCTGAGAGTAAATTCATATTCTCTGCCTATCCCAGTGGCCGTGCGGTCTAAGGCGTGGTTCTTCGGCCGCTCTCTTACTAGGATCGTGGGTTCGAATCCCACCGGGGGCATGGATGTCTGTCTGTTGTGAGTGTTGTGTGTTGTCAGGTAGAGGTCTCTGCGACGGGCTGGTCCCTCGTCCAGAGGAGTCCTACCGACTGTGGTGTGTCTAAATGTGTGTGATCGTGAAACCTCGATGAAAAGAGGAGGCCCAGGCTGTCGAGCCATAGAAAAAAAAATTGGTATTCTCATCTTCAGCAAAACTAATGTACACTGCAGTACAAAGAGTGTACTTCTAAATAACTCAGCAGTGTTACGCTAGTACAACGCTGCAGTGGGTACAGTAAAAACTGTCTTCCTTATAAACACTTTCCAAGTTTCATTTCCAGCGAATCTGTATCAAATATTTTTACTGTCAGAAGTAATAACACTGCAACAGCCACAATTAATTAACTCTATTTTTGGTAGATGGATGAGCACCTTTCCTATTTCACTAGTCTCAAATAACAGGTGAAAGAGAAACCAGAAGTGGTTTTGTTTCTAACCACGATATTTCGTGAGAAAAACATGGAAAGGAATAATTCGCTTCGTTGTCCATATTCTTGCTCTAGCTGCCCTCCTTGCATTAACACTTCCAATATTTATCTGCCCATTCTCTCGCACTCGTTTTTTTTTCTCTTTTCATACGCCATTACAACGTGTGCAAAGAATAGTGCGTACTTAAAAGCTCCACACACATGTAGAGTCAAACCCGGTTATAACGACACCTCGTCTATAGCGTCAGATATTCTGTGGTACCAATTAATTCCTCACTGTTAACCGTAACATTATACTCCTCGGTTATAACAACACTCGTTTATAACGACACAAAATATTCAGTCCGTTTCATGACGTTATAACCGAGTTCGACTGTAATTCTACTTAAGCTAGACTAACTAACTAACTAACTAACTAACTAACTCCATGTAGCACAGTCCTTCTACAGAAGCTAACAGGTCGTCAGCTAGTCAAGAAATTCCCCGCGTTTTAAGGAACCCGAAGGTTCATTACCGTATTCACAACAGCCCGCCACCTGTCCCTATCCTGAGCCATATCAATCCAGTCCATGCTCCCCATCACACTTCTTGAAGATACATTTTAATATTATCCTCCCATCTATGCCTGGGTCTTCTAAGTGGTCTCCTTCCCTCAAGTCTCCTCACCAAAATCCTGTATGCACCTCTCCCCTCACCCATACGTGCTACATGCCCCGCCCACCTCATTCTTCTTGATTTGATCACCCGAATAATATTTGGTGATGAGTACAGATCATTAAGTTCCTCGTTATGCAGTCTTCTCCACTCCCCTGTTACCCCGTCCCTCTTAGGCCCAAATATCCTCCTCAGCACCCTATTCTCGAACACCCTCAGCCTACGTTCGTCCCTCAGTGTGAGAGACCAAGTTTCACACTCATACAAAACAACAGGCAAAATTATAGTATTTAAGCTCGACACCAGATATAAATGTTCAGCCATTTTACAAAGAATATCGACGGTAGATGGCTGGGAGAACAAGAAATATGTTTTGGTTGCGTTGAAATGCCGCTACAGTGAATTGATTCCCCGTCATCTAACACAGAATGTCAAGCGAAAACTTGTAATTAATTTAAATGCAAAACGTAAGGTACGGTGTATTGTATAGTAGTGGCCGGATTAGATGCTAGTTGTTGGCGCGATGGGGGGGGGGGGGGGGGGGGAAGGCGAGCTGCGCACGCACCATGGGGCGTGTTCTATCCGTTTAAAAAACGTCCACACTGACTGAAGCTATGAACGTACTCCCAACACAGTAAATGTTTTTGAAACAGGTATACGCTGCCTGGCCGTTCCGAGGTGAACCTAACAGCGACCACGCCGTGCCGACTGCAGCTATGTACAGCTCAGCTAGTGAGGTATCTCGTTCCTACAAAGCACATGAATTATAAATAACAGAAATTGTAGCGACATTTACATACATAAATGCGCGCGCGTGTGCAAGTATTCGAAAGAAGGCCAAGTGATATAAATAACGGTAATTAAACATAAAATGCACAGTGCGCCTTGCTAATTAAAACACACACAATATAAACGTATGTATAATACAGGTTTAATATAGGAAACAAACAGAAGTGATGCTATTAGATGGCAGACAAAACGGCAGACACAAGCGCGCTCGTAACTTGGCGTAATTTCGTTGTCCTGAAAACCCTGTGTATACGAATATCTGAAATGTGATGCCGAAACTTATGGAACTTACAACTTAAGTGAACTTTAGTTATGCTTTTACCGCGTGAAACATTTTACCGTCTCTGTTCAGAAAGAATTTCACGTGTTACACCACACAAGAAATAGAGTTCCCCCTAACTAACTAACTCCATGGAGCAGAGTCCTTCCTGAGAAGTTAACAGGTCCTTAGCTAGTCAAGAAATTCCCCGCATTTTATAGAACCTGTAGGTTCATTACCGCATTCACAAGAGCCCGCCACCTGTCCCTATCCTGAGTCAAATCAACAAGTCCATGCCCCCATCCACACTTATTGAAGATCCATTTTAATATTATCCTTCCATCTCCGCCTAGATCTTCCAAGTGGTCTCTTTCCCTCAGTCTCCCCACCAAAACCTTGTATACACCTCCCCTGTCTCATACAGTTCCTCGTAAGTTGAGGAAATTCTAGGTGTAAGACGCAGAATTACAAAACGAAGTCTCCCGTAGTAAACTGTCAGTTTATAAAAGCAATTTACAAGCAAATTTTCTGCCCACAGCTCATATTTGCTTCTATAGGACGGATTTCTAAAACTGACTTCGTCTTGCTAGTCAATTTCTTACCAGAGAATTTTCTACAACAAAATTATTTAGCCAGACAAGAGCAAAGATCGTTCCTCTGCCCACACCGACAGCAAGGGATAAAGTGATTCTGGAAGGGAGGAAGTAGACAGCAATTTGTCGACGTGAAAACTACACCATTTCTCTTTTAAGTTAAGCTCCCCTCATCCCCCCGACTCGTCCCCCAAATGCGGTGCTGATTGTGACTTTGGACCCAACCCAAAAGCCATTGAAAATCGCTGGCCCGGTAAATTCTAAATACCACCTCAAACCCTCACTTTTAGCATGCCCAAGCATCCCAAATGGATTTCTTTTGAAATTCGACGAAAAGGAATAGGCAAGAAAGGCTAGGAGGAAAGGACGACTAAAAAAAGAAAAAAAAAGAATGTTGGAGTTGGTGTGAAATTTATTGGACAGATAGAAGCAATGTAGAAAGAGGGAGCAAGGAGTCTTGTTCGCTAAGAAAACCCCCATAACTAACCCCTGTACACCTTGTGTACTGTGGCCTTGAACCTTGGGCGAGCAGCGAATTAGTTCAGCTAGTGGAAGTTAATGATTCATCGTCACTAAAAAAAACATGAAGTGTGCAGCCAACACCATTATTCACTCTCCAACACAAAACTGAAGGTTATGAAATATTAATTGCTAACTGCATACATTACAATATCTAAAACGGAACCTGCATTACGCGGAAATCTGTCTCCTTTATTTATACCATCTTCTGTACAGCGCTTCGGCACGATTTCATGGCCACCCTGTTGCCAGAGTTTCAAGACAATTGAGTTTTCACAAGAGGAGGATGTCACCGCACGCCCAACCCCCAACCTGGAGGCCACTATTTATATGGTCCCGAGAAGGCAAAATGTTGAATTAAAATTATGTCTAATAAACATATGTACGAAGAAGAAATGCATGCAGAAACGGGAAATAATTAGGCCCAACAGTCAACAAAATAGCCTGCGGGCGGAATATTTTGGAAGGGCGCTGGCAAGAGACACAAAAATGAAAGCACAATAAATATATACGCTGTTCTCTATAATGATGGTGTGCCCGTGCAGCATGAATGTCACCTGTAGTTTGAAATATTAAGTACACGGGATAGGTCTGTACTACATCAACCAGGGGCGCACAAGGGGGACTGCAGCCCCCCTAAACCCCCCAGAACCGAAATTTAAAAAAAAAACGTATTTTGTAACTATTATGATATCAAAAGTTTTGCATGATTTCCCCTTCAGCCGAAATCAACCATTGAAATCAGCTGATGACTAACACATTAGAATTTTGAAAAATAGATTAATAAAATAAAAAAAAACAGATAGGACACTGTGATTGAGTCATGGAACATATAGTTATATCCGTATGTATATAAATGCAGTTGCAAACAGTGTTATGTTGTAATTACATGATTTTTTAACACAATTTTTAAAATCAAACATAAATTATATATAGCCTCAGGGTCAGCCACCCCTCCCCCCCCCCCCCCCACACACGAGGAAAAATTGTGAACATGAACACATGACATGAACACTGGTAGTTGCTGAGTAGGTCCCCGGCATTTACGTAACCCGGAATTTCGTTAAAATTTTCGCAAGACGTTTCTGTTCTCCCACTGCCCCCTATATTATGAAATGGGAAGCACGTGTAAGCGCTGTATTTAGTCTATAACAGCGGACGGTCTCGGATCGGCCACAGTCCTTGCAACCTTCCTACATAATAAAAACATTTCATCTTCCCATATGTCCCAGGATCCACCTAAAACTATTTCAGTCGTTATGGAGCTAGAGGCAGCAAGTTCCTCTGAAATATCTGAAAAAACTTACAGTATTACTTCGAATTTAAGACGCCCTCTAATTTAAGACACACTCCACTTTTAAAAAGGGAATTTAAGTAAAAACATTTTTACAAGCATATACATTTCACTCTCCGTAAAATTTACTAATCTCAGCTCTAAAGATTAATATACATTATATATAAATTCAGTCCGTACCGCGCTGTAAACACGCTCCGTCTCGGTTATAAAAACTAGTCATTTAATGCTGTACAGTGAAATAATCAATCTTTGTTCTGAGATACACTCATTATGTGTCACTTCCTGTCGCCTCAATCATCGGCCCAAGTGGACCCAATACTATTCCAATTTTCCTCTTCGAGGAAAATTATGTTTCGGAGGCTTTCGAAGAGTAAAAAATAACACCTCGAATTTGATAGACAGTTGAAAAAAAAAGGCGCTTCTTAAATTCGAAGTAATACAGTAGTCACTGCGGGCACGCGGTGACGCAGTTGCTTTTAGGCACTACGCTACAAGCCGAAAGGTCGCGGGTTCGATTCGCTATAGGTGTCATTGGAATTTTTCATTGACCTAATCCTTGACTCAACCTCTAACAGAAATGAATACCAGGAATATTTCCGGGGGGTAAAGGCGGCCGGTGCGTAAGGCTGACAACCTTATCACCTTCATATGCCGATTGTCTATAAATCTGGGAGCCTCAACCTCCTGGACCCCGAAGGGCCTGTCCAGGCCTCTAATGGGATTGCTTTAACTTTTTTTACAGTATTCACTACATAGTGTAATACCCATAAGACCAACACTTTTAAGCGTACCTGACACCGTACACACCATCCTACCCAGACTTCCCTTTCAGTCCAAGTACAGTACTAACCCCAAGCCACACTGCAGTAACGGCATATATTGAATTGTTGAATCCATTCGTTGTTATGGAAACCGAAATATCGTCACCTTTGGGGGGTATCAAAACCTCACTGATTAAACTATATACAGGGCATACACAAAAGAATGGTGCGGTATCAAAAGTGAATAAAAAATGTATTTCTCACCTTACACGGGCACAACATACACCATCAGCGGCGGCAACTGTCCAAGTTTCTCATTCGGTAATTACAATCCTTCAATGTGTGCACCCTGGGTCACATGACACACATCCACACGGTAATCAAACTCATCCCAGACCCGGTGTAGCATGTCCGCTGTAATGGCCTGCAGTGCATGCGTTATCCGATCACGAATTTCATGGATGGACGTGGGTAATTGTGGTACATAAACGCGCATGAGAAACTTGGACAGTTGCCGCCGCTGACGGTGTATGTTGTGCCCGTGTAATGTGAGACATACATTTTTTTATTCACTTTTGAAACCGCACCATTCTTTTGTGTATGCTCTGTATTTCCTACTTCTCCATCCCCTATCCACGTCCTTCGCTGTAGTGTCATTTCTCCTTGACCCTTCCAATTCCCCTTTACTCTGACCCTTCACAATTCTTTCAGAAGCTGATCTAACTCATCTCTTCTTCTACCATTTCAAGAACTTATCTCATTCAAGCGATCCTTTGGTTAGGTTCAGCTCGTCTTTGGTGCTATAACTTGGACAAAAATGTAAGCATTATGACTGAGGCTGTTATTGGTATACGCCTGTCCTAACATCTTAAGATATTAATATTATATTGTGGTTAGTATCATTTGTATAGATTCTGTCGGCTGGACCACGTTCAAGTAGCATGTCCACCATCACAAAAAAAAAAAATTTATTTTTGAATTACTGAGGATAATATTAAAATTTATCTCAAAGAAATTGGTTGGGGGTGAGTGTGGACTGGATTGATCTGGCTCAGGATAGCGACAGGTGGCGTGTTCTGGTGAACTCGGTAATAAACTTTCGGGTTCCCTGGAATTTCTTGACTAGCTAAGCAACTATCAGCTTCTCAAGAAGGACTCTGTTCCATGAAGCTATTTTCGGTTTCATGTTTAAAGTTTTCCTTAAGGATATGTCTGATAGCCTACTCTGGTCATTACAGCCTCGTTATTATTATTGTACTCCTGTCGCTCCGCTGGCCTCCTTTCAGAGGTTTTTTGGTCTGGAAGTGTGCATTCTGTAGTGGGTGACCAGTCCACTGACTGCACAATTTCTACTCATCCTGATATGACTGCCAGAGCCATCTAGCAGTCAATCAGGAGACTTGGGTGAGAAATGGCCGCTGAATTTTGCTTACGAAACATCTCTATTCATAAATCTACGACATGGGACCGACGGCTTTACTTCCCCTCCGATATTTATCACCCTTAAAAATCCATCGACCTCGGTCGGGATCGAACCCGCGAACCTTGGGTCCAGTGGCGAGCACGCTAACCACTAGTCCACCGAGGTCGACACAGCCACGTTAATTAATCGTTATTTCCACTGCTAATAGTTACTAGCACACTGGAGAAAATTACGTAATGAGGAACGTCATAATTTACACTCCTCAGCAAATGTTACTCAAGTAATCAACTAAGGATGATGAGATGGGCGGGGCATGTGGCACACTCGAGGACAGAAATGCATAGATGGCTTTGGTGGGAAAAGCTGAAAATAAAAGACCACTTGGAAGACCTAGGCTTAGATGGGTGGATATTAAATTGTAGGTTGAAATACGAACAAGAGTCTCCTTTCAGGATGCTTCACCCTGAAGGTGAAACGACTAAGATTTTTCGAAACGTCGGTAAATATTTACCAGTCGACATGATGCAATATCCCCAAAGACTTGATCTGATTTATCATTGCAAGAACAGTTACTCCTAAGATGTGGTAATGTTATTCAAGGCACCTTCCTCTATAGAGTGCATATTTCAGGGAAATGTAAAACGAAGACAAGCAATGTACGTATAACGCAATATTAAGGCGCGTTCGCGTAACCAATTTTGCCGTGCAAAATATGTATTACATATTCTGAGAGTGTGTCTGTAGCTTTAGTTGTCCAGCACGAACAGCGCATGCGCCATATTACACTGTCACATGTGGCCTGTCGGCCTCTACCATATTTTTCCATATTATCTCATAAACGGCAAGATTTTGAAAAGCAAATGTTGAAATATAAAATGTGTGTTTTGATTTTCTCTACAACTTTTGTCTGAAACATTTCTTATTCTAAAAATAATTCAGTGAGATATTATCATAAATGTACATAGGTCTTCATGTAAAGTACCCGTTATTCTTGTGAGATTTTAATAAAACTTGAATTTTCTCGACAGATTTTAGAAAAATACTGAAATATCGAATTTCATTAAAATCCGTCCAGTGGGAGCCGAGTTGTTCCACGGAGACGGAGAGTGGGGTGGACAGACAGAGGTGACGAAGCAAATAGTCGCTTTTCGCAATTTTGCCAAAGCGCCTACAATAGTCCGACGCCAATCAGCCCACTCTCTGCACAATCAGTACATTTGTATCTGGAAGACACAACGATCCGAGGCTAGAAAAGAACGCAACAACTCAAATAAAGCTCCTAGAAAATATGCTACAGCCGGGATAGCTCAGTCAGTATAGTGACTAAACTACAAGACAGACAATCAAAGAATCGTTGTTAGATTCCCGACAGGGACAAGAGATTTTTCCCCACGTGTCCAGACCGAATATGGGGCCCACCCAGCCTCCTATACAATGGGTTTGGCGGGTCACTGTCCCCGGGAGTAAAGCGGCTATGACGTGAAGCTGGCCCCCTCTCCTCCATATAATACTGAGTTTAAGAATGAATGGAACTATACCTCCAATACCCTTATATGCCTGCATGGCGCTTACAGGGACAAATTACCTTAATGCTAAGAACTAAGACCAATGAAATCAATACAAAACTGGATGCTATCAAGACAACTCTTGCCCTAGCACTGCCATCAGGATCATGTTGACGGTAAAGCCGATGAAGGGCTGTAAGTTCCACATCCGCAATAAATCTGTCAGTCGTTTCAACAGCAACAATAGGGGACGCCCCTGCAAGCCAGCAGCTACTAAAAGTCCAAAACACATCCGCCAATAAGGCTACCGTAATTGTACACATCCTCATTTGCTAAGGTTTTCTGGCTTGTTCGGTTATGCAATGTTTCACGCCAATATGAAAATGAAGCAGAAAACGCGAGTGAGAACGAAAAATCGTATAAAGTTAGGTGTCTCTACAGAATTCGCGAAATATACGTTAGATGCAACTAGACTGCAGGTGAGATGGGAAGAGAGAGAAGCACGCATTGACCCTGCAAAACATATACGTGAAAGGAAGCGAACTGAATATCAGAAGTTAACAGACTTCAGCTTTTACTCTCTCAGGGCCTTAATCAAACAAGAATTATATCTAAAGATCCAGTCCGTACCGTGCAGTAAACACAATCCATCTAAGTTATACAAACCAGTCAGTTAATGCTGTACAGTGAAATAATCGCTGTATGTTCTGAGATCCACATAAAACAGATAAATACAGTTCGTACCGCGCAGTAAACACACTCCGTCTCAGTTATACAAACCAGTCAGTTAATGTTGTACAGTGAAATAATCGCTGTTTGTTCTGAGATCCACACAAAACACATAAATACAGTCCGTACCGCGCAGTAAACACACTCCGTCTCAGTTATACAAACCAGTCAGTTAATGTTGTATAGTGAAATAATCGCTGTATGTTCTGAGATCCACATAAAACAGATAAATACAGTTCGTACCGCGCAGTAAACACACTCCGTCTCAGTTATACAAACCAGTCAGTTAATGTTGTACAGTGAAATAATCGCTGTTTGTTCTGAGATCCACACAAAACACATAAATACAGCCGTACCGCGCAGTAAACACAATCCGTCTCAGTTATACAAACCAGTCAGTTAATGCTGTACAGTGAAATAATCGCTGTTTGTTCTGAGATCCACACAAAACACATAAATACAGTCCGTACCGCGCAGTAAACACACTCCCGTCTCAGTTATACAAACCAGTCAGTTAATGCTGTACAGTGAAATAATCGCTGTTTGTTCTGAGATCCACACAAAACACATAAATACAGTCCGTACCGCGCAGTAAACACACTCCGTCTCAGTTATACAAACCAGTCAGTTAATGCTGTACAGTGAAATAATCGCTGTTTGTTCTGAGATCCACACAAAACACATAAATACAGTCCGTACCGCGCAGTAAACACACTCCGTCTCAGTTATACAAACCAGTCAGTTAATGCTGTACAGTGAAATAATCGCTGTTTGTTCTGAGATCCACACAAAACACATAAATACACTGTGTGGGCAGAACGTAGAATTTGTGAATGTTAAACATGGCGGTACATATAGTAACCACTGGGCTTTAAAACATTTAATGAATGTTACATCCTCAACAGTGTAAGATATGAATATATTCGAAATTTCCGGAATGAAGAGGGAATATATGAGTATGAAAGACAAAATTAAAACAAACCGTAACAAATATTATATACATAAACCAAATATTATTCGATATTATCAAATATATGCAATATAATATATAAAATAATCTAATAATATGTAATATATTAATATATAATACAAATTAAATATATAATACATAATAAACATATGTATTGCAAATATTCTTTCGTCCTTTCATCTCGTAATTTCTTTGTTTTCTTAATCTTCTTTTCCACCGATAAAAAGCAAAGATTACAGATATGTCCTTCTTGTTCTAAAGTCAGCTTTACACACTTGCAAATGTTTTTTGGGAACGAGTGTGTTAACTAAGTTTGGTTGGTTGGTAGTTCTGGTTTACTGGTGGTGTGACTAACCATGCATCCCCCAACAAACACCCTACAAAAGACGAATTCCTCTCCGACAATAAATTATTATCGCACGAGGGTAGAAAGACATCCCCAAGTTTTGTGGAACGTGAGAAGGGGAGCCAAATGACACAAGAAGAATGGACAGCGCGCTAGGGAGAGGACTAAGTATTACTTCAGCCACCAGGCACACCCTGCATTGAAGTAACGAGATATTGCGTCAACTAAATTCAAGCATGCCAACTTCACACACTGCGTGATATCACCGCGGTGCAAATTAGATCTTCGCTCTTCTGGGACGTTACGTGCGTTGATTGGTATTTAGTTACCGACGTTTCGGAATAGCCAATGGGCCCCATCTTCAAGAATCGGCAACTAACCACCAATCAATGCCGAGTAACATCCCAGAAGAGCGACGACCTCATTTACACCGTGACGGAAGCCTCAAATCACGCATTTCGGGACAACCTATCGGTCAATTCTTTAAGGGGTAAGACGCGTAACATCCCAGAAGAGCGAAGAACTCAACAAACTGCGCAGAAAGCCTAAAATCTCGCGTCGTTGTCAACCAAGACTGTCATTTGATATCAACCTTGGCGACTTCAATCTAGCTTGGCTGATTAAATAACAGTAACTAACTCCATAAGGCACAGTCCTTCCTGATAAGCTGACAGTTCCTCGGCTACTCAATAAATTCTTCGCATCTTATGGAAACCTAAGGTTCATTACCGCATTCACAAACGCCTGCCACATGTCCCTATCCTAAGCTAGACCATGCCCCTTTCTGAAAATCCATTTTAATATTATCCTCCCATCTCTGCCTACGTCTTCCAAGTGGTTTCTTTCCCTCAGGTCTCCCCACCAAAACCCTGTATGCACCTTTTCTCTATCCCATACGTGCCACATGCCTCTCCCATCTGTTTCGTCTTGATTTGATCGCCCAAATAATATTTGGTGATGAGTACAGATCATAAAGTTCCTCGTTATGTAGTTTTCTGCACTCCCCTGTTACCCCGTCCCTCTTAGGACCAAATATCTTGCACAGCACCCTATGCTCGAACACCCCCAAGCCAATAAAATAGAGCTGATATTAATGTAACTGATAGCCTATGTTTATTTCATGCCGTATACGTCTGTACTTACATATTCTTTTTTCCGTGACAATGCCAACAAGAAAAGCTATATTTATTAATATATATATATAATATAATAACCATGGCTCAACAGCCCTATATGGGCTCAGGCCTCCTCTTTCCGAGGTTACTGGGTCGTGCGCATTCGTAGCAGTTGGTGACTGGCCAACTGGCCGCGCTGCTGTTCTATCGATCCTGATGTGACCGCCAAAGCCATCTGGCAGGCAGACAGGAGACTTGGGTGAGAAATAACCTCTTTGAATTTTGCTTACGAAACATTTCTATTTATTAATATATATTAATATATATTAATATCCGTGCTTACTTATCTACAAATACCGTTTAAAGTAACAAGACTTAATTTAGTCCAGACCGGCTCTGGGGCCTACCCATCCCCCTGTAAATGGGTACCGGGTCATTCCCGGGGGTAAAGCGGCCGGGACGTGGCGTTGACCGCCCACCACAATCTAGCGCCGAGGTTAAAGAAAGAGTTAGAGCTATACCTCAACTCCTCCTCTGGGCCTTCATGGCCTGTTATAGGGTGAACGTTACGTTTACTATACTTTTAAGTCTTAATTTAGAAGTGTTTATAGTTTACAATGGCAATAGGCTATATAAACAGAGACTTTTACATTGTTGTGTGTTATTTATCACGCAGTTAGGTCAGACAATACGATATCATACGATGGAATGATTCCTGACAATGAATTGAAGAGAATTTGGAGTTAAGTGCTACAAACATGTGTAAGGTTGGCTTGTGCTTTAATTAAGCGTTACGTCAAGCAGGTGTATGAGGGACAGAAGGTATATCTCCAGTCATTCTCACCTCGGCACCACATGGGAGTAGTCAAGCTGACGCTCCGGCCGTTTTAACTCTGAGTAAAATACATGTTACCCATTTAGTAACAGACAGGGCGAGTCTCAAAGCCGGTCTGTACTTTGCTCTTGTCACTGTGGGATATCGACAGATTGCTCAAACGTCCTGCACGTATCCCTGACTGAGCTACCCCGGCGATGGGAGGAAGAGGTACTGGCTTAATCACGGAAGTTTACCGGAACTTCCTTGGTGGACATACAGAATAGCCAATGACTCGAATAAGGTTCGAACCAGGCACCTTACCAATATGAATTAAGAACAATGTCGCAACATAAGTACGAATGGCAGGTTTAGAAATTAAAAGAAGCGTAGTTTGAGTGCCAAAATAGGTCATGGATTTTTCATAATTCTTAGGCGCATTCACAAAATCGCGAAGAGTGACTTACTTTCATGTCTGTCTGTCTCTCTGTCTGTCCGTCCACCGCCCGCATGGAACAATTGATGGAGTTTCATGAAATTTGATATTTGAGTATTTTTCGAAAATCTGTCGAAAAAATTCAAGTATCATTAAAATCTGACAAGAATAACGGGTACTTTACATGAAGACCTGTGAACATTTATGTCAATATCTCGCTGAATTCTTCTTAGAATGAGAAACGTTTCAGAAAAAAGTTGTACAGAAAACCAAAACACACATTTTATGTTCAATAACTTTTTCCCGAAAATCGTGCCGTTTATGAGATAATGTGGAAAAATATGGTGGAGCCAGATAGGCCACAGATGACAATATAATACGGCGCATGCGCTTTGCATGCTGGATAACTAAGGCTACAGACACACACTCAGAATATATAATACTTATTGCTTCATGGCAACAATGGTTACGCGAACGCGCCTCAGTGTTGCTTTATACGTACATTGCCTGCCTCGTTTTGCCCTCGCATAAGCAGTGTATAAGCAGTAGGAGCCGGAACCAGAGTCCAGTGCACAAATGGAATTTAATTAAGCGTCTCAGAATTCAGCAGCTAACACGAATTAAAATTCAGACGTCAGGACATTCTTCTGTCTTCTTTGATATTCTGCACGAAATTCATAGTGCAAAGGTCGTGTGCGTATTCATTCCTTATCTCCAAATCCACACTCAAAAGGATTCCATTAAAGTTGGTGTTTGGACAGGAGCGGACGAATACGCTTGCAGTCCGTGCTGCTTCCACAAGGAACCGGAGAGGCTACATAAATTTATGTAACGATCATTTCTTACTTTGTATTTAAAAATGCTACAATCGGTCATTGGATAGCTCAGTCGGTGCAGCGACTCGCTACGGGCTGGACGGTCCGGGATCGAATCCCGGTGGGGGCGAGATTTTTCACATACGTCCAGACCGGCCCTGGGGCCTACCCAGCCTCCTATACAATGGGTACCGGGTCTTTCCCGGGGTAAAGCGGCCGGGGCGTGGTGCTGACCACCCACCCCCAACTAGCGCCGGGGTCAAGAATGAGTAGAGCTATACCTCTACTCCCCCTCTGGGCCTTCATGGCCTGTTATAGGGAGAACTTTACCTTTTACAATCGGTCATTTCAAAGCTGGTATACACAACACTAATTACATTACATTTACAATTTCAAGATTAGAGTGCTTATTGGAAGTGGAAACTTCAGTTCGATGATAAAGATATTTTGAAATAGAATTGTTTTAAAATTCAGAGTGTTAATGGGTAAATGTACATTCTGAATGGGGGAGAGATATATTCTTTATGTTGGCAGCACTTGGTTGTGTCCTCTAATGAAACGAGTAATGATCTGTACTCATCACCAAATATTATTCAGGTGATTAAATCAAGAAGAATGAGGTGGGCGGGGCACGTAGCACGTATGGGGAAGGAGAGATGTGCATACAGGATTTTGGTGGTGAGACCTGAGAGAAGGAGGCCACTTGGAACACCCAGGCTTAGGTGGGATGATAATATTAAAATGGCTCTTCAAGAAGTGGAATGGGAGGTCATTGACTGGATTCATATGGCTCAGGATAGGGACAGGTGGCGGGCTCTTGTGAATGCGGTAATGAACCTTCGGGTTCCATAAAACGCGGGGAATTTCTTGACTAGCTGACGACCTGTTAGCTTCTGAGGAAGGACTCTGCTTCATGGAGTCAGTAGAAAATTTTGTATTCTAAATATGAGGGACTGCATGGGGCTTTCACTGTTGCCAAGCTCAAAGTGAAAGCACAATAGAAAAACTAAGACACAGAGGGCGGGGGACACACAATAGCGTTATGTTGCAAGGTTACTTCAGACCAGTTTCAAAATAAATTTGTCAGTTTGTTTGAGGTGGACAGTAAAATATGGTTAAGCTCCTAACTGTATACGAGACTGTAAGGAATACAGCGCTGAAGGAACAAAAGTCAGAAATGTTAAGGGAGGGTCGTCTTTCACAGAATTCGGTAGGTATTTAAAAGGCTCTGTACCGCTACACCCACAACACCAAATGGACACGTCAAATTCACAAAAATGCTAAGTCGGGTTCCACTTACTGTGATATGAGCTTTTCACCATATTTTGATTTACAGCATTTAAAGACAGAGTCTAAACTGAAATTGGTGTCCATCCCGCTGAAAATATTCCGACAAAAGAAACTGTACAATAAACAACTTCAGCGTTTGACAAAATCTAACCTCCAAAGCAGCATTTCATCATAGCAGACGAAGATAGTCTCAATATATGTTTATTATCCGACGAATTTACATTTTTTTTCAATATTAATTTGTGAAACACATGTTTCGAATCTTATCCCGGTTCATCTTCAGGGATCTCAGTATTTTAAATTACACTGACTTTTTACATCAATGTTACAATTATATAATAATAATAATAATAATTCTTGGCTCAACAGCCCTGTATGGGCCTGGGCCTCCTCTTGCTTCCTCTTGTCGAGGTTACTAAGTCATGCGCATTCATGGCAGCTGGTGACCGGCCAGCTAGCCGCGCTTAGTGTTCTATCGATCCTGATGTGCACGCCAGAGCCATCTGGCAGGCAGTCAGGAGACTTGGATGAGAAATGGAGGCAATTTGGCTTACGCAACATTTTTATTCATGCCCGTAAGGTTCTTTTACATGCCGTAAATCTACGACATGGGACCGACGGCTTTACTTCCCCTCCGAAGGAAGTGGTGCTCCGGATTTTTATCATCCTTAAAAATCCATCGACCTCGGTCGGGATCGAACCCGCGAACCTTGGGTCCAGTGGCGAGCACGCTAACCACTAGTCCACCGAGGTCGACATGTTACAATTATACACTGGTTAAAATGTTAAAAACTAACTCATCACTTTGTTTGTATGAATTTCTACATTGGTTAAAATAATAACAAGTGAATAAATATAGCAGCTGAAATCTGTGGTCTTCTGGGTAATTACACGGCGTCGTGTGGTAATTATGTACCGACGTTTCGGGACAACGGTACATAAATACCACACGACGCCGTGTAATTACCCAGAAGACCACAGATTTCATCAATATCGCGGCGGAAGCCTGAAATCAAATATAGCTGCTGTTTGTTACGATGTTACAAATCACGTTATACACAGGTTAAAATGTTAAAAGTTGAATAACCTTTGCTGTTATGATACCCTGTGTATTGCAGTTGGTAGGTTGACTATTGGGTGGTGAATGTAATTTAAAATACTGAGGTCCCTGAAGATGAACCAGGATAAGTTTCGAAACATGTAGCACTGTTTTATTATTCTAAAAACACCGTGCATCTTATCACAATCACTATTTAAAAAACACTAAAACAGTATCAGACTCACACACAACCAGGTACAGCACACACCATAAGAATACACCCCACGGAATAAGATGATACAGTACCATGCATCCGTACAATAACATCTACGAAAATATTAGTTTAACGGTTCAACACAGATACAAAGTGACTGTACACATCAATGACAGTGAAGGTGATAAAATTGTGCTTAAAATAGTGAACCAATGAATAGACGTTTGTACAGGGTATACACAAAAGAATGGTGCGGTTTATTATGTATTTAGTATAGAAACCGCACCATTCTTTTGTGTATATCCTGTATATATGCAGTTTTAGTGAAATAAGCCCCTGAAGATGGCTCAGTGAGGAGCCGAAACATATGTCGGGTATTTTTTTTTTAAAAAGTGTTTTAAAGAACTATACAGTTTTTTAAAATAAAAACTGCATCCAGTTGGTGTTTTTTAAATAGTGATGTAGCACTGTGTTTCACAAATCAATAGTAAATAAAAGTGTATATTCGTCGGACAATAAACATAGAAAATAAAATGTACGGAATAAATAATATTAAGTTTATGGTCTAAAGAGTAAAAAATTATGGCGTGGTATGAAAATGAACCATTTTAAACTCGTAAACGTAAAATCCAGCCAAATTAATTATTCGGGTAACATGGCGGTATAAAAACATTTTGTCGGGTACAACTCTAGCGCACGATGTGAAAGTATACCACGTTAGAACGTTACTATTCTTTGACGCCGTATTGTTTTGTGGGCGAAACATGTATTATGTAAAGAACATAGTTAAATGGATATAAAGTTTATGCCTAGCAGAATTGAGCAGGTAACTTGAAGGGATGTAGTGAGACTTGTGTAGTCGGCCAACTATCTAAACCGGTCACACTTTTACGGAACCGGCAAAACATCTGTGATATTATACATGGTCATTACTCCATAACTTGGCCACCTGTGTATCATGAACCTTGGCCACAGTTTCACATTCCGTGCGATGCTTTGTGCTTGAGTTCAACAACGCTATGTTGGCCGATGTAAAGATTTGTAATTATAGTTTTTGTACAGAACTGTACATGGACCGAAACCCACATTCATTAGCACAAATACCTGTTGTCCATCCAAACTCCATCTTTTCTCCAAAAGTATGGAAAATAAATTTTATACTGTTCATTCCGTGCCATGTCGACAACCAACTCACAACACTCAGTCCAACAAAATGCACTGTATTGTTCCCAGACAGTTTATATCACAATATCACCGCACGGTCTCATCCTTCCTTACTTACGTAGGCAGTCTCCAAAACACTGTATACAGTTTATATCACAATATCACCGCACGGTCTCATCCTTCCTTACTTACGTAGGCAGTCTCCAAAACACTGTATACAGTTTATATCACAATATCACCGCACGGTCTCATCCTTCCTTACTTACGTAGGCAGTCTCCAAAACACTGTATACAATTTATATCACAATATCACCGCACGGTCTCATCCTTCCTTACTTACGTAGGCAGTCTCCAAAACACTGTATACAGTTTATATCACAATATCACCGCACGGTCTCATCCTTCCTTACTTACGTAGGCAGTCTCCAAAACACTGTATACAGTTTATATCACAATATCACCACACGGTCTCATCCTTCCTTACTTACGTAGGCAGTCTCCAAAACACTGTATACAGTTTATATCACAATATCACCGCACGGTCTCATCCTTCCTTACTTACGTAGGCAGTCTCCAAAACACTGTATACAGTTTATATCACAATATCACCGCACGGTCTCATCCTTCCTTACTTACGTAGGCAGTCTCCAAAACACTGTATACAGTTTATATCACAATATCACCGCACGGTCTCATCCTTCCTTACTTACGTAGGCAGTCTCCAAAACACTGTATACAGTTTATATCACAATATCACCGCACGGTCTCATCCTTCCTTACTTACGTAGGCAGTCTCCAAAACACTGTATACAGTTTATATCACAATATCACCGCACGGTCTCATCCTTCCTTACTTACGTAGGCAGTCTCCAAAACACTGTATACAGTTTATATCACAATATCACCGCACGGTCTCATCCTTCCTTACTTACGTAGGCAGTCTCCAAAACACTGTATACAGTTTATATCACAATATCACCGCACGGTCTCATCCTTCCTTACTTACGTAGGCAGTCTCCAAAACACTGTATACAGTTTATATCACAATATCACCGCACGGTCTCATCCTTCCTTACTTACGTAGGCAGTCTCCAAAACACTGTATACAGTTTATATCACAATATCACCGCACGGTCTCATCCTTCCTTACTTATGTAGGCAGTCTCCAAAACACTGTATACAGTTTATATCACAATATCACCGCACGGTCTCATCCTTCCTTACTTACGTAGGCAGTCTCCAAAACACTGTATACAGTTTATATCACAATATCACCGCACGGTCTCATCCTTCCTTACTTATGTAGGCAGTCTCCAAAACACTGTATACAGTTTATATCACAATATCACCGCACGGTCTCATCCTTCCTTACTTACGTAGGCAGTCTCCAAAACACTGTATACAGTTTATATCACAATATCACCACACGGTCTCATCCTTCCTTACTTACGTAGGCAGTCTCCAAAACACTGTATACAGTTTATATCACAATATCACCGCACGGTCTCATCCTTCCTTACTTACGTAGGCAGTCTCCAAAACACTGTGCACAGGATCCATTACACAACAAACTCCTACATTTTAACTGGTTAAAATTTTACATCTTTTATTGTGTACATGGACTACTAGTTCCGTTTTGTGAAGTGTTACTTTAATGTGATTCCTGATGATGATCCTATAAGGATCGAAACATGTTGCAGTGTTCAACGTGATATTGTAATATAAAATGTCTGGAAACAAAATATTGCATTTTGTTGGACTGAGTGTTGTGAGTTGATTATGGAAAATACATTGGAATTTTCTACAGGCAACTTATTATTTAAGCCCCTATTCATTGACAAGGTTATGTACATACTTTCCAACGCGACCACTTTGTCTCTACACCCTAAACTGTACACTTACATCCGTGATAGTGACCAGTTCAGTTTTCATAGTGTCAAATGTGTTCCGCAAGTTGGCCATCTGTGTTTGTTGGGCGGCTTTGAAAAAAACAAAAGGTGGCCAACATAGACGGGTTTCATTGTAATTATATGGAAACGAATGTTAGAAGAACAGGATTAGATGGTGTAGGTAGGATTCAAATAGCTTTAAAATGGCATCTATCGAAGGGAATTTTCAAAGAGCGAAATTAATTGTTAATTCCTTGTCCGCTAATACAGCACGTTTTTTTAAAGAAAATCCTAAACGAAGTATGTTATATATATAATCAAATGTGTCCGGAGGTTAATCACAAAGTGAGAGTAGGAATATAAGTAAGTAAGGATTTAGAAGAACTTCATGACCTGAAATAATGCCCCGACATTGAGCTGAAGAAACACAGGAAAGAAACGGAACACTTAAAACAGTACGTCCTGTATATTCCAAATAAGCGGTCTAGTCCTCGTTACTCAGAGTGTAGGATAATTCGAAACTGGATGTGAATGTACGGTCTGGATTGAACTGGCTCAGAAGTGGTCCCAAATGAAGAATTCTGTGACAACTCTGATGAACATTCAGTCCAATGACGTATGCAAAACAACGCATGTTGACAGACGCCGTAGGTCAGTGATAGCCACTTCCGTTTCGTATCCAAAATCGTGACGACTCGCTACGAGCTGGACGGTCCGAGAATCGAATCCCGGTGGAGGCGAGATCTTTAGCACCCGTCCATACCGGCTCTGGGGCCTACCCAGCCCCCTGTATAATGGGTACCGGGTCATTCCCGGGGAGAAAGCGTCCGTGGCGTGGCGTTGACCACCCACCCCCATCTAGCGCCGAGGTTAAAGAAACAGTAGAGCTATACCTCTACTCCCCCTCTGGGCCTTCATGGCCTGTTCTAGGGTTAACTTTACCTTTACCTTTACCATCCAAAATCCTGAGTCGCCGTTAAAGGCCCGCCGTAATCTTTCCAAATGCAAAGCGAATGGCACCGCTGAGCTGTGCCAATCAATGAAATAACGAGGAGAAAAAGAATTTTCGACCACGGAACTGATACTAGATATATTGTTTGTTGAACAAAATTGTGTCAACCATAACCTAGTGTGGCACCAAAAAGATGACCAAGCGATTAAAAGCAAGTCTCAAGCACGGGTTATATAGCCTGCGAAGACAACTGAATCACGTATTCGACGCAATATGGCGTGCCTTGTCGTTCAACAATACAGCAGCTGCTGTACGCCCGTATACTGAAACCTATAGACCAAGCAGTGGGACAACTGCGCTCGATACGTCTTCATACCGCCACGAATCGCATGGTGTAAAGTAAAGTCAGGTTGCGTGGGAGGCCAACATCTCCAGGGTCGCTTCATGGAAAGGTATGCCAGTAGATAACGATCTCGGTATTTGAGGAATTTATCATTACCGGTACTGCCGATTCTTTTCTGTCTAGACTATTCATGGAAGAGTCGATAATTCGTAGGCTAATCATTTAAATTTAAAAAGAAAACGTAAATTGCAATATCACCGAAGATAAAAAACTTAATCACTGGTTAGTTCCTTTATGATGGTGGGTAAACAGTCTAATATAAATGTAATTACGTGAAAATTATGAGTCAAGCCACAATCAAATATTAGCATAAATCTAATGCGAGAAACGAAAGAAAAGAGAAAAATCAGATGGATTACATTTCTGTGTATTTTGATTAAACAATAAAGGTATGAATTTTACCAAATACATCTAACGGCTTTTTAAAACCAAATACATCTAACGACTTTTTAAAACCAAATACATCTAACGACTTTTTAAAACCAAATACATCTAACGGCTTTTTAAAACCAAACACATCTAACGACTTTTTAAAACCAAATACATCTAACGACTTTTTAAAACCAAATACATCTAACGGCTTTTTAAAACCAAATACATCTAACGACTTTTTAAAACCAAATACATCTAACGGCTTTTTAAAACCAAATACATCTAACGGCTTTTTAAAACCAAATACATCTAACGGCTTTTTAAAACCAAATACATCTAACGGCTTTTTAAAACCAAATACATCTAACGGCTTTTTAAGAATTTTATATACCAATAATATAGCTGTTGTAATTTCAACAAAAGAGCCCCTGAAGATGAGCCTTATATAGGCTAGAAACATGTTGGGCAGCATTTAATAATACAAATTGTGTTAAATAACATAAAACTGTGTACATTTGTCTGCATATGATATATATAAAGGTACGAACTTCACATCACTGTATATATTGTATAATGTATTAGTGTATTAAGAAACTGTTCCAGCTTTGTATTACCTTTTTTTAAAAGTAATTAATGAGTGCATTATTGTTGGAAACTTTTTAGACGTTAACTCAATAATAAAGTATGGCTTATATTGTTGTAGACGAACAAGATAACAAATGGAGAAAAACTCTTCGAACGCAAAGGGGATTTAACTGCATTAAAATATTCTAGGCCTATATATTTTACCACAAAATATCACACCTGGTCTTATATGCGATTGACAGCATTAATGGACTTATTTAAAATTAAAGCTAACCGTACTAACAGAAAAGCAGAAAATTTTTCTTCAAATGGGTGACCACAGTAGCGAAACGGTACGGCACCACTTAGCTGTGACGTCATATTAACAAGTTTAACCTTTTTAATATTATGCATGACGATGAAAATGAAAAAGAAAGGGAACAGAAAGAAACTCGGCATTATTTGTAGAAAGCGCAACAAAAAGAATGCATGTCGTGTCCGTCCCTCTGTTTGTCCGTGTCCGTACAGATTCCGTTTTCAAACCACTGGACATATTTCGATTAAATTTAGTAGATATTACAGATCTAAGCTAAAACTTATCGGATGTGTGCAATTTGGGTTGCAATCGGTTTAATATAGCCTCAATTACAGGTAAAATTTTAATTGACCCTCTAAATTTCCCCAAACAGGCCCAAACACAAAAGTTTAGTAGCAATTTATATAACAGAATTCAAGTCATTAAGATTCAAAGGCGCCTTTTAAGACATCTACAGACGCGGTAAGTATTTAAAGACGTGTGTTGTGAACTACGTTCCTTTTGAGCAACGTAATTGGATAGCGTGGTTAGTTCTGATATGAAAGAATATTAAGTGCAACGAACAACGCAAAACGGCACAAACGAGTGACGTGCGTCTACATGTCACTAACTAACTAACTAACTAACTAACTATGTAACTATGTAATTAACTCATGGAGCAGAGTCGTTCTTGAGAAGCTAGCAGTTCGTCAGCTAGTCAAGAAATTCCCCGCGTTTTATGAAACCCGAAGGTTCATTACCGCACTCACAACAGCCCGCCACATGTCCCTATCCTGAGCCATATCAATCCAGTCCATGCCCCCCCCCCCATCCCACTTCTAAAAAATCCATTTTTATATTATCCTCCCATCTATGCCTGGGTCTTCCAAGTGGCCTACACGTTACACTAGAATAAAAGTTACATCGACTTGAGCCGCTTTTACGCACGCTCGATAAAAATTTTTATAGGATATTGATGTTCTGAATGTAATGAAATTACATCCCGGGCTGCATACTTACTGGATATCCCCAAGAGAGGGCAGACATGGTATATGCCCCAGTCATCAGTCCATTAGAAGACAATGGTGCCCTCTTCTGAACCGCCACTCCACCCCAGACACAACTGTCACTTTTCATATTAAGCTCATGATAAGGCAAAATGGTTCACAACTTGTGGGTCGCGAAACGCCGTCAAGCAGTCAGGCTCAATTCTAAATGTGGGCAGTTTTAAAAGAGACTTCATTGTACACACTAAGCGCCATATAGAAACCATCGACCGTCTAAACATTGTCGCCTGCTACTTCCTAGGCAAGCGGTGGCGCAGTTGGTTCAGGCACTGAACTACAAGCCGGAAGGTCGCGGGTTCGATTCCCGATGGTGTCATTGGAATTCTTTATTGACGTAATCCTTCCGGTCGCATTATGGCCCTGGGGTCGACTCAGCCTCTAACAGAAATGAGTACCAGGAATATTTTCTGGGGTTTAAAGGCGGCCGGTGCGTAGGGCTGACAACCTTACCACCTTCATGTGCCGATTGTCTAGAAATCTGACAGCCTCAACCTCCTGGAACCCTAAGGGCCTGTCCAGGCCTGTAATGGGATCGCTGTACCTTTACACCCACGCGGACGGTGCGAAGAGCAGTCTCACGACCTGACCACTTTTCAACAAAAGGAATGAGCTTGGAGAGTTCCGCCACGTGTTTCATACACTGGGGAGGCCCCCGAACACACTTTTTGAATACTTGAGAATGCCGATTTATACCTTGGATGACATTCTGAGCAAGATTCACGACAGTCTTGAAAAACAAACTGGAGAATGCCAACTATCCAGTTGTGGACCAAACACATAAATTAGTGGACCTGCTTTTGTCATCCTATCAGGCCTATTTAAACCTATTGCTTGTTTTTGTGATGACTTCGGCATTCTATACTCCGGACTGTGGTTAGGGTAGGAAAACATTATACAGGATGTCGCAAAGTCACTTCAAACTCGACGTCTCCAGTGTCAAGTGTCCATTGCACAACCTCTGTTTAAGTTGTCAGTTAACATACGCGTTTGGTCCAGGAAATTGTCATGCTATCGAAGCATTATAGATACACAATGTATAGGCCTATAGGGCAGAATAATACTAACGATCTTCTTACAAAAGTAAAGTAGACTGTATTGGATTTTGCGTTGCATTCACCGTGCATTTTTGCTTAATTGAACAATTTATACCAACAAATGCACACAGACATATAATGTCAATAGTTTCTCTTATTAATAGCTTGCCCCAATAAGTATTTCGGCGTGTTTACATCGCCATCTTCAGGGGGTCGTTGAAGTTTTTTTAACATAGACCAATATTTATAAAATACAGGGCATATACAAAAGAATGGTGCGGTTTCAAAAGTGAATAAACAATTTATTTCTCACCTTACACGGGCACAACATACACCGTCAGCGGCGGCAACTGTCCAAGTTTCTCATGCGCTACCAGCAGATCGTTTCTCATGCTTACTCCCCCCCATTTTCACAGGAATGTACGAGTGCTTCTCAATCATGTTCTTCCACAGCGCTGGATCGGACGTGCTGCTGCAAATGGAGACAAGAACCTTCTCCCTTGGCCACCCCGTTCGCCAGATCTTGGGGGTTCGTTAAAGACAGCGTTTATGTACCACCATTGCCCACGTCCATCCATGAAATTCGTGATCGGATAACGCATGCACTGCAGGCCATTACAGCGGACATGCTACACCGGGTCTGGGATGAGTTTGATTACCGTGTGGATGTGTGTCGTGTGACCCAGGGTGCACACATTGAAGGATTTAATTACCAAATGAGAAACTTGGACAGTTGCCGCCGCTGATCGGTGTTTGTGCCCGTGTAAGGTGAGAAATAAACTTTTTATTCACTTTTGAAACCGCACCATTCTTTTGTGTATGCCCTGTACATCGTAACAGCCATAGTTATGTATAATAATGTTACAATGTTAATCAGTCACTCAGACTCATCACACAGATACCGTGCGACAAGGACATTTCCCGCACAGCAGCACACACAGACAACCAACGTACAGCAACACACACGCCAAAACGCAAGACCTCTCTGCCAATAATTTATTAGTTACATTATATTATGTAACCCAATAATTTTATACTGTTTTATATTAATTTTATTAATATTTACCATTGTATAATTTTATATATAGTGACACTGATTAATATTGTAACATTATTATACATAACTATGGCTGTTACGATGTATTTTATAAATATTGGTCTATGTTAAAAAAACTTCAACGACCCCCTGAAGATGGCGATGTAAACACGCCGAAATACGTATTGGGGAAAGCTATTAATAAAAGACACTATTGACATTGTATGTCTGTGTGCATTTGTTGGTATAAATTGTTCAATTAGACTGTACTGGGTTTTGTTACTTTTGGTATTGGAATGTCGAAATTAGTTGTTCTGGTATCAGCAAAGGTAACATAATCTTAATGTTATCTTATAAAAGATAATGTCAAATTACTCAATTAAGAAAATAATAGTAAAACGTTTAGAATTCCGCCAATGTGGCCTGCTCTAACCTCAGTTAGCCACTAAGTCCCTGTATTGAGCTTACTACAGCGTTAGAAGACAGACGTCACTAACACACAACATACTAAAGCTGAGATACTTGACAATAAAATTAAAAATAAAATATGAATTCTTGGATTGTAGTTTTCATTTTCCAACAAACTGCTTTCTACAGTCAAATGTTGCGGTCACAACTGGCACACAATCTCTGTTTAGTGAAGTAACTAACCAACTTTTTACAGTGCCGTCGGTTGGTCACCTCTGTCTGGTATCTCTTTTACAGTGCCGTCGGTTGGTCACCTCTGTCTGGTATCTCTTTTTACAGTGCCGTCGGTTGGTCACCTCTGTCTGGTATCTCTTTTACAGTGCCGTCGGTTGGTCACCTCTGTCTGGTATCTCTTTTTACAGTGCCGTCGGTTGGTCACCTCTGTCTGGTATCTCTTTTTACAGTGCCGTCGGTTGGTCACCTCTGTCTGGTATCTCTTTTTACAGTGCCGTCGGTTGGTCACCTCTGTCTGGTATCTCTTTTTACAGTGCCGTCGTTGGTCACCTCTGTCTGGTATCTTTTTACAGTGCCGTCGGTGGGCACCTCTGTCTGGTATCTCTTTTACAGTGCCGTCGGTTGGTCACCTCTGTCTGGTATCTCTTTTTACAGTGCCGTCGGTTGTCACCTCTGTCTGGTATCTCTTTTTACAGTGCCGTCGGTTGGTCACCTCTGTCTGGTATCTCTTTCTTACAGTGCCGTCGGTTGGTCACCTCTGTCTGGTATCTCTTTTACAGTGCCGTCGGTTGGTCACCTCTGTCTGGTATCTCTTCTTACAGTGCCGTCGGTTGGTCACCTCTGTCTGGTATCTCTTCTTACAGTGCCGTCGGTTGGTCACCTCTGTCTGGTATCTCTTCTTACAGTGCCGTCGGTTGGTCACCTCTGTCTGGTATCTCTTCTTACAGTGCCGTCGGTTGGTCACCTCTGTCTGGTATCTCTTCTTACAGTGCCGTCGGTTGGTCACCTCTGTCTGGTATCTCTTCTTACAGTGCCGTCGGTTGGTCACCTCTGTCTGGTATCTCTTCTTACAGTGCCGTCGGTTGGTCACCTCTGTCGGTATCTCCAACCTCTGTCACCTTATCTGTATCTCTTCTTACAGTGCCGTCGGTTGGTCACCTCTGTCTGGTATCTCTTCAATTGCAGCCTCCCCACAAAGTCATTTCTGTAACATGGCAGGTGTTACAGCCTCAACTGCTGTGACAGAAACAGGAAGTACAATATCCTGCTTGATGATGTACTTTTGACCAATAGAACACAAGAACAAGGCGACTATTACCGTGGCAGTGTTGTAGCACGTACGACGTTTCAGCTCCATAAAATGCTGGGGAACAGAATGTAGCCTGTGGTTAACGGAATAACTGGGGCGGACTGCGAAGAACAAACGTGAAAAGTGACTAAGTTATAAGAGACTGATATCTCAATGGTCGAGATTATGGTGTTGGTGTAGGGTGGTGTAGGTGGTGTTTGTGGTGATGGTGCTGTTGGTCTAGACCAGCGGTCGCCAACCATTCGGACCTCACGGACCACTAAACTCACAATTTTGAATCCCGCGGACCACTAACATGAATTTTTTTTAAAAAGGTACAAACATCTATAAAATAATGATCATAAAAGTTTCCATTATTTATTAATATAAATGCACTATGTTTAAATTAAATAAACAAAATTTAATATTAAGTGTATTCTAGACACAAAATAGTGAATTCATGAACAGTAAATAACATAAAATTGCAATATGTCCAAATTTCTTCACGGACACCAAATTTTCTCGGGCCATCAGTGGTTTAGGGGGGGTGTTGGTGTAGGGGTGGTGGTTGGTGGTTTGTGGTTGTTGGGTTGTTGGTGGTGGTGGTGGTTTGTGTGGTGTGTGGTGTGTTGTTGGGTGTTGGTGGTATAGTGTTGGTGTAGGGGTGATGTGTTGGTGGTTTGTGGTGTATGGGTGGTAGTGTGATGTTTGGTGTCAGTGAAGGATGAGAGGATGTTGTAGATTTTGGTTGTGGTGAAATAGTATTGATAGTGTAGTGCTGATGTGATACAGTGACAAGGTTGCAGAGTGATAGGTGCAGTAACTAACGATGTACTTGCAGTCGTGTGATAACACAGTGTACTTGCAGTACTGTGATAACACGTGTACTTGCAGTACTTGTGATAACACAGTGTACTTGCAGTATTGTGATAACACAGTGTACTTGCAGTATGTGATAACACGTGTACTTGCAGTGATCTGTACTGAATAACACGTGTACTTGCAGTACTGTGATAACACGTGTACTTGCAGTACTGTGATAACACGTGTACTTGCAGTACTGTGATAACACGTGTACTTGCAGTATGGTAACAGTGACTGAGATGTATAACACAGTGTACTTGCAGTATGTGATAACACAGTATGCAGTATGTGATAACATGTATTGCAGTATGTGATAAACATACAAGCAGTGTACTTGCAGTATTGTGATAACACAGTGTACTTGCAGTATGTGATAACACAGTGTACTTGCAGTATGTGATAACACAGTGTACTTGCAGTATGGTGTTATATAACACAGTGTACTTGCGTACTGTGATAACACGTGTACTTGCATATGTGATAACACAGTGTACTTGCAGTATGTGATAACACAGTGTACTTGCAGTATTGATAACACAGTGTACTTGCAGTATTGTGATAACACAGTGTACTTGCAGTATTGTGATAACACAGTGTACTTGCAGTATGTGATAACACAGTGTACTTGCAGTACTGTGATAACACAGTGTACTTGCAGTACTGTGATAACACAGTGTACTTGCAGTACTGTGATAACACGTGTACTTGCAGTATGTGAAACACGGTGTACTGCAGTATGTATAACAGTGTACTTGCAGTATTGTGATAACACGTGTACTTGCAGTATTGTGATAACACAGTGTACTTGCAGTATTGTGATAACACAGTGTACTTGCAGTATTGTGATAACACAGTGTACTTGCAGTATTGTGATAACACAGTGTACTTGCAGTATTGTGATAACAGTGTACTTGCAGTATTGTGATAACACAGTGTACTTGCAGTATTGTGATAACACAGTGTACTGCAGTATTGTGATAACACGTGTAACTTCATATTGTGATAACACGTGTACTTGCAGTATTGTGATAACACGTGTACTTGCAGTATTGTGATAACACGTGTACTTGCAGTATGTGATACACAGTGTACTTGCAGTTGTGATACACAGTGATTGCGTATGTGATAACCAGTGTACTTCGTATGTGATAACACAGTGTACTTGCAGTTGTGATAACACAGTGTACTTGCAGTATTGTGTACACGTGTACTTTCAGTATTGTGATAACACGTGTACTTGCAGTATTGTGATAACACAGTGTACTTGCAGTTTGTGATAACACAGTGTACTTGCAGTATTGTGATAACACAGTGTACTTGCAGTATTGTGATAAACAGGTATTGCAGTATGTGATACACAGTGTACTTGCAGTATTGTGATAACACGTGTACTTGCAGTATTGTGATAACACAGTGTACTTGCAGTATGTGATACACAGTGTACTGCAGTATTGTGATAACACAGTGTACTTAGCAGTATTGTGATAACACAGTGTACTTGCAGTATTGTGATAAATAACACAGTGTACTTGCAGTATGTGATAACACAGTGTACTTGCAGTATGTGATAACACGTGTACTTGCAGTACTGTGATAACACATGTACTTGCAGTACTGTGATAACACAGTGTACTTGCAGTATGTGATAACACAGTGTACTTGCAGTATGTGATAACACAGTGTACTTGCAGTATGTGATAACACAGTGTACTTGCAGTACTGTGATAACACAGTGTACTTGCAGTATGTGATAACACAGTGTACTTGCAGTATGTGATAACACAGTGTACTTGCAGTACTGTGATAAACACAGTGTACTTGCAGTATTGTGATAACAGTGTACTTGCAGTACTGTGAAACACAGTGTACTTGCAGTATTGTGATAACACAGTGTACTTGCAGTATTGTGATAACACAGTGTACTTGCAGTACTGTGATAACACGTGTACTTGCAGTACTGTGATAACACAGTGTACTTGCAGTATTGTGATAACACAGTGTACTTGCAGTATGTGATAACACAGTGTACTTGCAGTATTGTGATAACACAGTGTACTTGCAGTATTGTGATAACACAGTGTACTTGCAGTATTGTGATAACACAGTGTACTTGCAGTATTGTGATAACACAGTGTACTTGCAGTATTGTGATAACACAGTGTACTTGCAGTATTGTGATAACACAGTGTACTTGCAGTATTGTGATAACAGTGTACTTGCAGTATTGTGATAACACAGTGTACTTGCAGTATTGTGATAAACACAGTGTACTTGCAGTATTGTGATAACACAGTGTACTTGCAGTATTGTGATAACACATGTGTACTTGCAGTATTGTGATAACACAGTGTACTTGCAGTATTGTGATAACACAGTGTACTTGCAGTACATGTAGATATAACACAGTGTACTTGCAGTATTGTGATAACACAGTGTACTTGCAGTATTGTGATAACACAGTGTACTTGCAGTATGTGATAAACAGTGTACTTGCAGTACTGTGATCAACACAGTGTACTTGCAGTATGTGATAAACAGTGTACTTGCAGTACTGTGATAACACAGTGTACTTGCAGTACTGTGATAACACAGTGTACTTGCAGTACTGTGATAACACAGTGTACTTGCAGTACTGTGATAAACACAGTGTACTTGCAGTATTGTGATAACCAGTGTACTTGCAGTACTGTGATAACACAGTTGTACTTGCAGTATTGTGATAACACAGTGTAACTTGCAGTATTGTGAAACAGTGTACTTGCAGTATGTGATAACACAGTGTACTTGCAGTATGTGATAACACATGTACTTGCAGTATTGTGATAACACATGTACTTGCAGTACTGTGATAACACAGTGACTTGCAGTATGTGATACAGTGTATGCAGTATGTGATAACACAGTGTACTTGCAGTCTGTGATAACACAGTGTACTTGCAGTATGTGATAACACAGTGTATTGCAGTATTGTGATAACACAGTGTACTTGCAGTATTGGATAACACAGTGTACTTGCAGTACTGTGATAACACAGTTTACTTGCAGTATTGTGATAACAAGTGTACTTGCAGTATTGTGATAACAGTACTGCGTAAACAGTGCTTCAGATTGTGAACAGTGTATTGCAGTATTTTGTCCAAAAATGTTCTGGAAGCAGTTACTAAAGACACATGTCTGCGAGAATCAGTCTAAACCACAACTTATAACAGCAGGTACCTGTCCTGCGAAATAGAACGAACTGGTTTAGTAATGGCATTCTCCAGTTCTTGAACAAAGAACCTAGACAACTATTAATTACAATGTAATAATGTAATTAATCTCAATAACAATATCAATTAAAACCGGCCGGATATACTAACTATTTAGAACAATCTGAAACAGACGCAAAGCATTCCTTTTCAAACGTGTTCGATGAGGAATATGTCATTATGCACGTGCAAGAAAACCAGGAGGAATGCATATGAACGACACGTGTCAACTTCTGGAACATGCTGATGTTGTTAAGCTACTGAACAAAAATATTAAATGGTAGTATGGGAGTTGTCCTGCTGATACCAGTGGACCGCGCGTTCTAAGGCGTGGGTCTGCGACCGCTCGCTTGCTGGGATTGCGGGTTCGAATCCCGCCGGGAGCATGGATGTCTGTCTCTTGTGAATGTTGTGTGTTTTCAGGTAGAGGTCTTTGCGTCGGGCTGGTCACTCGTCCAGAGGAGTTCCTACCGACTGTGGTGTGTCTGAGCGTGATCGTGAAAACTCGATAATGAGGAGGTCCTGGCCCACTAGGGGCTATCGAGCCATGGGGGGGGGGGGGGATGAGATTGGGTCTGGGACTGTTAAATAAGGCAAAGCAAGTCTCTACTAAGGCTCTACGGACATCAACTCACACGCAGTCGCAGTGTAAATGCGATTTTCGGTTTCCTGTGATGTTACGCAGCGTTTAATGGTAGTCACCGGCGTTTCGGGACAACCTATCGACCCCGTTTCGATGATGGGACCGAGAGGTTGTACCGTAACGTCGGTAACTACCAATAAACGCTGCGTAACATCACAGAAGAGAGATCTCATCAAATTATTTCTTATTCATTTATTTTCAATTTCTTTCTTCAGGTGGAAATAATGGAAAAACAAAGCGAACATGCTGATGAAAGAAGGAATTCTTCACTATAAGAGGGAGCTGATAGGAAAATGAGAACGACACTTGGAACGTAGGCTACCACAAATGTATAAGGTTTTGCGCTCACCATGAAGCAGTCGGGACCCTGCAGACACGTGGACTCCCGGTTCAAACCTTTGGAGAACTGAAAAGAAAAAAAAATGAGAAATCAAAAATGCAATCTCCTTTGACATAACCCATAAACCATCAATGACCAATAAATACAATTTATAAATGTGTAAATCTGCTAGACATTCTCCATTTCATGCAATTTCCTTGCCTAAAACCCCAAACCTTATGACACAAAATGTTCCTCCAGCAGTTGCTACCAACTTTAATAATATCATTAAGACATTCCTTTGTACAAAACCCACAACTTTGCAGAAGGTGTTGGTTGAATTACATCAGACGCCACTACAAAACCTCGCACAATACTTGCCTAAAGTAACTATTAACATTACACCCCATTGTAACACCAAATTTCTAATTAAACATATATAACTTCACAAATGCCCAACCTAAATGTAAAACACAAAACATTTTTTTGGAATAATTAGAATACACAAGTAGCTTATATTCGCGTAATGGAACAGGTGCTTCTGTTCCAGTTTTGTTAGTGTTACAAATGATTTGGATTTATTTTCCTTGTCAGCAATTATGTTCCAACTAAAGTGTTGAAATCTTCTAAAAAAAGTTTGTGGTAGATATTGGTGATATATGGTTTGTGGTAGATATTGGTGATATATGGTTTGTGGTAGATATTGGTGATATATGGTTTGTGGTAGATATTGGTGATATATGGTTTGTGGTAGATATTGGTGATATATGGTTTGTGGTAGATATTGGTGATATATGGTTTGTGGTAGATATTGGTGATATATGGTTTGTGGTAGATATTGGTGATATATGGTTTGTGGTAGATATTGGTGATATATGGTTTGTGGTAGATATTGGTGATATATGGTTTGTGGTAGATATTGGTGATATATGGTTTGTGGTAGATATTGGTGATATATGGTTTGTGGTAGATATTGGTGATATATGGTTTGTGGTAGATATTGGTGATATATGGTTTGTGGTAGATATTGGTGATATATGGTTTGTGGTAGATATTGGTGATATATGGTTTGTGGTAGATATTGGTGATATATGGTTTGTGGTAGATATTGGTGATATATGGTTTGTGGTAGATATTGGTGATATATGGTTTGTGGTAGATATTGGTGATATATGGTTTGTGGTAGATATTGGTGATATATGGTTTGTGGTAGATATTGGTGATATATGGTTTGCATTTTAGTTCCAAGTGTTGATTGTTCTGCTTGGTTGTGTTAATAACACAACCAAGCAGAACATCGTCTCCGATAATTCTTAAAACTTTCATTTGAGCTGCTTCATTTTAACCAAAAATTTGTTGTGCTTTTTAAGTTTCATTTCACTTAGGCGACGAAGATAGCCAAACAAGCTATCGTACAGTGTCAGCAACAAAAGGATGACAGTGTCATCAACAAAAAGATGACAGCGTCATCAAGAAAAGGATGACAGCGTCATCAAGAAAATGATGACAGTGTCATCAACAAAAGGATGGCAGTGTCATCAACAAAAAGATGACAGCGTCATCAAGAAAAGGATGACAGCGTCATCAAGAAAATGATGACAGTGTCATCAACAAAAGGATGGCAGTGTCATCAACAAAAGATGACAGTGTCATCAGCAAAAGGATGAGATAGTTACACCTCTGTCAGAACGAAACAGCTAACATTTTATTATAGCTATGTCAGTTGCTTGGGACTTACAAGATGGACTCAGAAGGCCTCTTCTTTCTTCGGGCTTAGTTCATCTTCCATTACATAATTAAAACACTACGTTATGAAGGCTGTTTCTGCTTCCGTCCTCGGGTGCAAATCTATCTGGTAGATCCCTCATAAAGGGCCACTGGGCCAGTGACTAAGAGTAGCTCTACCTTAGGGGTCAATCAGATACATTTGTAACTGTGGAGGGAAGCACAGCCGGCTTCCGTAACTTAGCGCTTTATACCAAACGAGGAGCAAAGTCCAAAGGCAGAAGAATGTCTCTACACACTTTTTTTTATTGAAGGGTCCCGCAGCAGATGTTACTGACGCACCGCAGCCTTGAGGCTTATTGTGGAACCCTGTGATGAAGATGATAAGTTTTTTTCGTTTTTCCGTGTAATGCATCACCGGTGGAATGAAATTGACAGAAGGAAAACCGAAGTACTGGGGGAAAAAACCTGTCCCAGTGACACTTTGTCCACCACAAATCCCACGTGGACTGACCCGGGATCGAATCCGGACCTCTGCGGTGAGAGACCGACGACTAACCGCCTGAGCCATGGCACGGCCTTTCTGAACAGTTTAATGTAGGCTTACGTCAGCGATGGACAGTTGAAGAAATGAAGACACAATTTTGTTGTCGTGAAAAAGCACCACTAAAGACGCACTGGCTGCAGTTATGTGAAAAAAAAATTATTTTTCTGCAAGTAATATTGCGTACACAAAAATCACATTTTATATATGTTTGTTATTAATTTAATTTCCCGTATTTTATCACCAAAAGTGCTAACAAATTAAACTAAACTAATCAACCAAACAGGTAACTCCATGGAGCATAATCCTTCTTCAAAAGCTATCAGTTTCTCAGCGAGTCAAGAAATTAACATTTATTGGAATTCGAAGGTCCATTACTGTTTCCACAACATCCCGCCTTTTGCCCCTATCCTGGGCAAGATTAATCCAGTCCATACCCTCCCATTCTTCTATTTTGCGATCCATATTAATATTATCCTATCATCTACGCCTAGCTCTACCAAGTGGCCTCTCCCCAATACGTGCCACAACACCAGACCATCTCAATTTCCTTGATTTCATTCATTCATTTATTCATTCTGCAGTCTGTCTTACGACAGGTCCGTAGCCTCTTCCAAAGCGAGTTCTCCACAGAGTGCGATCTAGTGCTTCCTCTTTCAATTTACAGTATCTTCTCTTTTCATTAAGGTCACCCAGTAGCTGCTTACGCCTTCTTCCTCGTCTTCCGATCATAACCCTAATAATATCAGGTGAGGTGAAGAAATCATAAAGCTCCTCATTACGAAATTTTCTCTCGTCTCCTGTCGCTTCCTCTCTGTTAGGCCTCAAGAACACCCACAGAATAAGCGACATACATCCATAAATACAGGCGTTTAAATCTACCACGTCTGTTTTTGGTGACCTTATAACTACTTGGTAGAACAGACGGACAGACAGGTGAACAACGAATAATGAAATCCATACGAGCTTCAGTCGTGATACTATGTCCAGATACCGAGCATGTGACCCAACTCCGATATACGTGTAGCTATATTTATTAAAAAAAAACCGTATTACCTTTAATGGCGCTGGACCCCACAGTTCGTTCCAGAAATGTTTTCAGCAGTAATATACATGAGAGCACAGAGTTGGGTCTTCGTGCCTCATCTCATGTGATTACAGCATGCAGATGGGCCGAGGGACCATTCCTAGCAGATGGTACAGCGATGCATTACGTAAGAAAAAGACCCCGTTACACGATGAGGTTTTGGAGTCTGAGCTGGTCCATGGGAAGAAACGATCGTGACTGAACAATTGTTACTTTCTTTCTTGTGTCCTTAATCATCCATCCGTCAATTTCCAGCAGATAGGAAAGATAACAGATAAAGATGAGTAGAAGAGACAGCGTGTGTGTGTAGGTCGGGGGGGGGGGGAGGGGTATTATAACACGAGCCTTACGTCAACCATTGTTGATTGTCTAAACTTGTAGCATGACGCAGCCATATCTGTTTAAACGCAAGTACTCAGTATGTTTATATTTTGCCTTTTTTTTTGTGTAAAAATAGTCAAATATGAATGAGGAATTAGAATAGAGGAAGATAATGAACAATTTGGTAAAACACAAAGAAAGAAATTTAGGAAAGTTATTTGGGTTAGTTTAGTTAGTTTTCCTCCTGTCGCTCCTTGCGGAGCATAGGGCCTCCTTTCAGAGGTTTCTTGGTCTGGAGGTGTGCATACTGTAGTGAGTGACCAGTCCACTGACTGCACAAGTTCTACTCATCTTGATATGACTGCCAGAGCCATCTAGCAGTCAATCAGGAGACTTGGGTGAGAAATAGCCGCTGAATTTTGCTTACGAAACATCTCTATTCATGCCCGTAAGGTTCTTTTACATACATTTCTTTTCTTTTCTTTTACATGGGATCGCCGGCTTTACTTCCCCTCCGAAGGAAGTTGTGCTACGGATTTTATCACCCTTAAAAATCCATCGACCTCGGCCGGGATTGAACCCGCGAACCTTGGGTCCAGTGGCGAGCACGCTAACCACTAGTCCACCGAGGGCGACATATTTGGGTTAAGTAAGATGTAAATAGCAAAATAAAATACAAGAAACTTGAAATTCTTTCTTTCCTAGTCTGACCTCTTCTACCTAATCATTGTAGTTGTAGAGGGTTATTGTTACACTTGATCACACTCCGACACACCACACTCGGTAGGACTGCTCTGGGCGAGGGATCAGCCCGACGCAGAGACCTCTACCTGACAACACACAACACTCACAAGAGACAGACATCAATGTCGCCTAGCGAGATTCGAACCCACAATCCCAGTAAGCGAGCGGCCGCAGTCCTACGTCTTAAACCGCGCGGCCACTGGGATCGGCAGAAACGTTAAATTAACAGTATGTAGAGGGGAATGGTCACCGTGACAACAGTGTGTTAATCAGTGAGCAGTTCCATAAACTGCACATTAGCATCTGAACACAACTTGATGACGATTTTAGGCGTCGAGTCATGTTTGGGTAAGGTTCCTGCGTACTAACCGTGATAATAAGGCAAATGTAAAACAGCTGATCCAGGTGGCTGTGAGGTCTAAGGCGTAGGTCTGTAGCCGCTTGACTGATAGGATTGCGGGTTCGAATCCCGCTAGGGGCACGGATGTTGGTCTGTTTTTTGTTATGTGTATTGTGTAGGTAGCGGCCTCTGCGACGAGCCGATCACTCGTTCAGAGGAGTCCTACCAGGTGTGTGTATGATCTAGAAACCTCTACAATAAGGCGGCCTACGCCCGAGTTGGGCTGTTACGCCACAGGAAAATAAATGTTACACAAAGAAACGTCACTGAATCTTGAGGTACCACGGGTTTGGCTCTGTGTCCTCTTCTGATTAAGAAATTATTAACAATTCATAAACAGAAAATTTTAAGACATTTTGTAGAAGTATTTAGAGAGTTTTCAGCCCGTCTTGAGCTAACAACGCATGTTCACAGTGCCCGAGCCATTCATGGTTGTATTATCAGCAAACAGACGGAAACAGTGCTGTTGCTAATGTATAAATCCATGCAACAGAAACATTGAGAAGCTAACAACAGCTCTCAGTGCATAAAAAAATTCAATATATCATACGGAACCCAAAAGGTCAACACCCTTTCCAACCCCCCCCCCCCCCCCTCACTCCTGAACAGCACCCCGCGTCATAAATATAGTTCACACCATCACATCATATTCTTTAAAGGTTATCTGAAAGTTATTCCCCCACAATCCCCTACGATTTCAAAGAACGTTTCGTTCAGGTAATGTGATAAAAATGTTGTAAGCATTTCTCATGTCATGCATGCCGCACGTCCCGCCAATCTCATTCACCTTAATATTGTCATCATCCCAACACCAGTTGCTACATTACTAATTCAGACTATATAAAGTTATCCAAAAATTTCAGCTGACTTCTCAACCCATACACATGAATTTAGAGGAACTTGATGTAGATTCATCTCTGAACTTGTCTGAAGTCCAGTGTTCAACTTGACAGGTGCTTGTATCTGCCTTCTGCCTAATTCGCTTTAATCAGATTCAAAAAAGACGACGGGCGAGTCTCGGTTCAATGCGATGTTGCAAAATTGATTGCACCCGTGCTTGTCCTCAATATTAATGCTAAGACTATCACGCAAGCAATCGCATTAATAAGTTTCAGTTACTGACTTCACACTAAATTATTGTGATTCACTCATCGTCAGCGTGTCCAGCGACTAGCTACGGGCTGGACGGTCGGGGGATCGAATCGCGGTGGGGGCGAGATTATCCGCACTCGTCCAGAACGACCCTCGGGCTCACCCAGCCTCTTGCACAATGGGTACCGGGTCTCATTCCCTCAGGTAAAGCGGCCGGGTCGTGACGTTGACCACACACCCCCATCTAGCGCCGAGGTTAAAGAAAGAGTAGAGCTATACCTGTACTCCCCCTCTGGGCCTTCATGGCCTGTTCTATGGTGAACTTTACATTTGCCTCACCGCGTCCAGATCACCTCAGGGGCCCTCCAAACTCGCCATACAATAATAATTGGTTTTTCACTAAGGGAAAATCCCCCGAAGCGTGAAGCTAACCACTTCCGTCCCCAGGTTGAGAATGGGTGAAGTTTTGCTTCTACGTCTCATACATCACCATGGTTTAGTGCTAAATTAATGACAACGGAGGGATCTCAAAATAGGTTCTTAATGGGAAATTGCGCAACACAAGGTCAATAGGAAAACCAAGAACAAGATGGAAGGACGTCGTCCAGAGGGATGCATTATAGGTCCTAGGAATACGAGGGTGGAGGAGACGAGCTGGGGATGGAGAAGAATGGAGGCGCCTTTGAGGGACGCCAGGGCCCATAAGGGGCTGTAGCGCCATAGTACGTGGACGGATGGTGGTACGTTATTTATGCCATTTGGATTCCATCCAGTTCAGTCTATGTGGGATTTGTGGTGGACAAAAAGGCACTGGGATGGGTTCTTCTCAGAGTATTTCGTTTGTCACCTGTCAGTATCATTCCACCAATGCTACATATTTATTTATTCATCCATTTCTTCGCCACTGGCGCAACAGCTCTTAGTGGGCCAGGGCCTCCTCATTATCGAGGCTTCACGATCACACTTTAGACACACCACACTCGGTAGGACTCCTCTGGACGAAGGACCAGCTCGTCGCAGAGACCTCTACCTGACAACACACAACACTCACAAGATACAGACATCCATGCCTCCGGCGGGATTCGAACCCGCAATCCCAGCAAGCGAACAGCCGCAGACCCACTCCTTAGACCGCGCGGCCACCGGGATCGGCTTTATTCATCCATTACCGACGCTATATAACCTTATCAACAGGCAGCGTCGTTAAATAACACAGATCTACACGCTCCTTAAGAAGTGTATGTGGCAACTCAGTGCTGTTACGGCACGGTACGTCAGAACTAACAGTTCAACCCGATTGGTTCACCTCTCACCACGTGACGGCCCGGCGCATTATCGTGTGTAGGTGGGAGGGTAGTTATTGTCTGAGCCCCAGTTTCGGTCACGACCGGTACTAACGACCATGTGCCTGTGTACGTAATTAACCATAATCATCATTAGAGAAATGGCAAGGCCGCGCGATGCTGCTCCCGAAGACTGCACCAAGAGCTGTAAGTTGTCTGACCTGACTTCTTCAAGTTTCTGATGAGAACGAAACTCGAGCCCCAGGGGTACGTTTAGCATTTCGGTTGCTGCTAAGGTAACGCTTAGGGACACTAAGAAGGGAAAAGAAGTTGTCAAGAGAATGTGAATATGGAAGGAAATAAGACGAACAAGGATGAAGACAGAGCACGAGAGACAGAAGGGAAAAGAAGTTGTCAAAAGAATGTGAATATGGAAGGAAATAAGACGAACAAGGATGAAGACAGAGCATGAGAGACAGAAGGGAAAAGAAGTTGTCAAAAGAATGTGAATATGGAAGGAAATAAGACGAACAAGGATGAAGACAGAGCATGAGAGACAGAAAAATGTGTAAGTAAAAAAGTAGAAAGTTGCAGAAGAAGAGGAAAGGAGACAGCATGAGAAACTGGAAAATAAATATTCCAGGTAAAAACCAGATGATAAGAGACGAACATACTGATAAACACTCACAAAAGAAATCGGTTAGGTAAAAGGCGGCATAAAAGAAGATTAAGGTCTTCTTTTATGGAAACTTTCATCTGCATAATTCATTAGCCAATTTAATATACTGTAACGTAGAGATCTTTGCTCTTCTGGGATGTTACACAGCGTAGATTGGTAGTTAGTTACCGACGTTTCGGAAAAAAAACTATCGGTCCCATCTACAAGGAAAATGCTGATAGGTTGTGCCGAAATGTCGATAACTGGCTACCAATCTACGCTACGTAACATCCCAGAAGAGCTAAATATATCATTTACACCGCGGAGGAAGCCTCAAATCACGCAAGAATGTCAATAAAATAGTCCACGACTGCCTCGTTACATATTTCTCCTACCTAGCCGTATTTCACGAGCATTCTACCGCGTTTCAATACACGCGAAGTAAACATAACAGTTGATACAGCACGTAAGACAATGACCAGCCGAAGGGAAGTCTACATTCATTGTTTCTTGTGTTATGGGACGGCAGGGTAAATGGCGAGACAATAGGGATTTTCGTCTTTACAAGCCGCGGAAGACATTCTGTGAGGATTACAAATAACGACTTCCTAGAAGTCATAAAACATACTTTACTGTAGCAGGGAACTCCTAATGGCACAGCATGGCCGTCATGCAACGTTTGTGCGAGGCTGCTATTGCTGTAGTGCAGATTCTGTTGATGTTAAACCTGGATCTTCCGTCATAGATTCGCGTCATCGCCATGTTTGTGATTTTTATTTCACTTACAAACAATATATCATACAAAATATGTAGACATGTTTATAGTCTATCACCATAATAATACGACGTTAGTTATCGCCATAAAACCGAAAGCTATAGAAAATTTTCCCATGACTGCCATCCTGCCATTTTACATAATAAAAACACAGTGCCTTGACAAAACCTGAAGAGTTTTCCAGTAACTATCAACTGAGTAATTGACTCCACGGAGATGAGTTCTTCTTGGAAAGCTAACATTTCCTCACCTAGTCAATGAATTCCCCACGTTTTAAAGAGCCCAAATGTTCATTCCTGTTTTTATAAGAATCCACCGCCACTTTACCCTATCCCCAGCTAGATGAATCCAATCTACGCCCTCCAACCCTAGCTCTTTGATATCTCTTTCATCATACATTATTTACGAATCCTAAAGTAAGTAGGGCTAGTTTTTGCTCCCACCTCAAAAGTTTGCACACCCGCTACGCCAATGTATTTTCAAATACTTTACTTACATATCAAATTTCGTGAAAATTGGTGAACCGTTGCAAAATTTTACATAGGGCCACACATTCATTTCTACATTTTTCAAGTGGGCTAAAACAGGGGTGAGCAAATTTTCTAGAAATCTAGGAGCCGCCTGAAACTTCTAGGCGCCAGAAGAGTGACATGAACCCATTTCCATACTAAAAAAATAAAAAATATTAGGCGCCATCGTGAAGAATTCAGTCGCCCGGGATTTGTGCAACACTGAACTAAAAATGAACAAATTATTTGGTCGAGATTCGAAAGATGTACCTCCTAAATAAAATTACTGTTACAACAACCTGTTTAGCAGCAACTCCGGGCGCCCGGAATGTCAGACAGATCCATAAATATCACCACAGCAAACTCACAAAATTAAAATATTTAACGAATTCATGTGAATGGGGCAGATTGTGCTGCGCTCTTTGCTGGGAAATTTGTTCAAAAGGATCGCCCAACCTTAAGCACTGGTTGACTGCAGATAAAAGGACCTGCTGGGTAAAGAGAGACAAAGAATGAAATAACAGAGCTGAAATTAAGAAAACTGTGTGGGGTGATGGGGTGGAAGACGAGGTAATGATGGCAAATTGTAACTATGCAGAAATAATACAGTCCAACGAATCCAAAGATGACCCTTACTGATGTAAGCTGTTATTATGAATATCTTACAATCTCTCTCGTAAGAGCAAAATGTATCCGTAACAACACCTGCCCTTAGTTGAAAAACGCAGGGTGACCGATTTGTTCAGAGAAAAGCGACTGGTGGCCTCGTCCTGTCTGTCAGTCTGTCCGCATTGAATAGCAAAGACTCCCACCCGAGGGATTTTCGTGAAATTGCATGTGTGTAATTTTTACTGAACTCTGTCGAAATATTCAGATTTGGTTAAAATTGGGCAAAAATAAAACATACTACACGAAGACCTACGTACATTTAAAGTTTCTTGTGATGAGTGGCTTTTAGGCGCGTTCGCAAAATTGCGAAAAGTGACTATTAGCTTCATCATGTCTGTCCTTTAGTCCGCATGAAACAACTCGGCTCTCACCGGACAGATTTTCATAAAATTTGATATTTTTTCGAGAATCTGTCGAGAAAGTACAAGTTTCATTAAAATCTGACAAGAATAACGGGTACTTTAGATAAGGACCTATGTACATTTATGATATCTCGCTGAATTCTTCTTAGAATGAGAAATGTTTCAGACAAAAGTTGTAGAGAAAATCAAAACACACATTTTATGTTCAATAACGTTTTTTCCCGAAAATCGTGCCGTTTATGAGATAATGTGGAAAAATATGGTACAACCAGACAAGCCACAGATGACAATATAATACGGCGCATGCGCTTTGCCTGCTGTATAACTAAGGCTACAGACACACACTCAGAATAAGCAATAATTATTGCTTTTGCGCTGCAACAATGGTTAAGCGAACGCACCTCAATATTACGTCATACGTACAGTGCGTGTCTTGTTATAATTGAGACCGACCATGTTCTCTGCGACGTACGAGTTGAATATCTAAACGTAAGAATCAAGCACGATCGACTGTAAATCTCGACCTTTACGAGATATCGTTTATGATCAATTGTAAACCAGATGCTACACAATATACGGAGAAAATTTATAGTATGTTGTGTTAAGACATGAAGTTACATTTCAGTTATTCGCATCTGTAGTGCCTTTCTTTTTTTTTTTGTAAAGAGATGACGTAATTTGCAATCTAGTGACAGTAACAGGGCGCACTCGTTAGAAGCGTTACGCACTATGGTCACTTCCCAGCTTCTTTTCAAGTAGTGTCAAAACATTCCTTAACCTGCAGAATTACGCAGCAAACAGGCCTACGTTATAGGAATCACTCGTCTACCAACAACTGCACTATTAAAATAAATTGTCACTCAATGGTACCCTACATATGTTTCGGTCACTGCATGACCATCATCAGGGGCATCTATATACAGGGCATACACAAAATAATGGTGCGGTTTTAATAGTGTTCACTATTAAAACCGCACCATTCTTTTGTGTACGCCCTGTATATATATATGTATGCACTTCACTGCGCGATGTCTACCCCAGATACCCCTGATGATGGTCATGTAGTGACCGAAACATATGTAGGGTACCATTGAGTGACAATTTATTTTAATAGTGCAGTTGTTGGTAGACGAGTGATTTATATAGACATAATACACGGTGAACAAAAAAAAAAGCTAAAGGCCTACGTTAGTCTGTAAGCCTGTCCTTGAAAGGCAGATAACGAAAGCTTTTAACGAACCGACATTGGCCGTAATACCTTACACTGTAGAATACTACAAGAATAACACAATACAGTATTTCTTGCACATACAGATTCTCTTCCCACTCAACCTGTACAATGACCAACTGCCAGAGTTACTTAATCATTTCTAAATACTGAAGACCATATATCTCGTTCTAAGCGCCGTCTTATTTGCCTTAATGTGTTTCTCAATATAATGGAATCATAAGAATAAAATCCTTTCTTTTGTATAAACTAACTAACTCCGTGGAGCACAGTCCTTCTTGAGAAGCTAACAGGTCCTCAGCTAGTCAAGAAATTCCCCGCGTTTTATGAAACCCAAAGGTTCATTACCGCACTCACAACAGCCTGGCCCTATCCTGAGCCATATCAATCCAGTCCATGCCCCCCCCCCCATCCCACTTCTTGAAGATACATTTTAATATTATCCCTTCATCTATGCCTGGGTCTTCCAAGTGGTCTCCTTCCCTCAGGTCTCCCCACCAAAATCCTGTATGCACCTCTCCCCTCACCCATACATGCTACATGCTCCGCCCACCTCATTCTTCTTGATTTGATCACCCGAATAATATTTGGTGATGAGTACAGATCATTAAGTTCCTCGTTATGTAGTCTTCTCCACTCCCCTGTTACCTCGTCCCTCTTATGCCCAAATATCCCCCTCAGCACCCTATTCTCGAACACCCTCAGCCTATGTTCCTCCCTCAGTGTGAGAGACCAAGTCTCACACCCATACAAAACAACAGGCAACATTATAGTTCTGTATGTCTTAATCTTTGTATTTTTGGATAGCAAACTGGAAGACAGAAGATCTGCACCGAATGATAACAAGCATTCCCCGCCTTCAATCTGCCCTTAATTTCTTCCTGAATGAAATTTTGATTTGTTAGGGTTGTTCCCAGATATTTGAACTGTTCCACCATTTCAAAGGATTTATTATCTATCTTTATGTTGTGATTTTGTCCTGCATTCTGATCTCCAGACATGACCATGTACTTAGTTTTCTCAGCATTTACTTCTAGACCAATCTCCTTACTAGCGACTACTAAAACGTATGTGTTTTGCTTTATAGCATGTACACTTCCGCGCAATATATTAACAGCTCCTACTCATCCATACTTATATTTGCTATGTACTGAGCTTTTCCAAAATTATAATCTGTAATATTTTGTCCGCGTGCCACTCTTGTCATTTATTTCCACATCACATTCTGTTGCTGAACTGCTAGTTCTTTCTGCGAATTTTACTGCATGTAATTAAACACAATCAAAATGGCAACTTTAACAAAGTGTAAAAAATAACAATGAAATATATTCAGGTTGACAACATTCTTTTGTGCTAGTCAATAAATATCGATTTATTATCCAAACACAGCACTACTGGGATTATCACTTTATATTCAACGTGCATCTTTGTATAATTGATTATTTCTACCAACAAATGCATCAGGACAAGATTTTCACTATTTGTTTATTAAAAGAATGCCCCGATATATATATATATATATACCACTCGATTTTACTGTTAATTTTTAATAACTTTTAGCAACTCAACAATACCACTATTTATACAAATTTATATGAAGTGGTAAGAACAAATATTGACTCACTGTTATGACGTAACTTAAGAATTGGTCTATGTAACAACTCACTTAAAAAAAACCCTGATGATGGCAATATAATTGCCGAAAAACGTATTGGGGCACTCTTTTAATAAAGAAAACAGTAACAATCTTGTCCAGGTGCATTTGTTGGTGGAAATAATTAATTACTGGAATTATATTCTTATTTATGCACTGTTTGTTAAAATAATTATTAGAATAGCATTTCAGTAACTTTTCCTTTATGTTCTTGGATTTGTTTATGAGGAAAGTCTGGCTGGTTGGAGCAAATTTAGGTGACATCATCTCGTTGTGCTAGTTAATCGATATCGATTTATTATCCAGAAAAACAAAACACTTAAATTTTATGTCTGTCTGGATAACAAATCGATATTAACATAAACATGTTTCATGTTTTAAGCAGGTTATTGTTCCAAAGTGTTTGGTTATGGGGGGAGGTTGTTCACACCATGTGGTAAAGGTTTGTTCCAACATTTTGGAGAAATTACCGTCTCCATCTTCAGGGTGAAAATTTGGATCAGTCACCTTGAATATGGAAGCAGTACATTCCTCCGAAGAGTCTCAACAAAAATTTGCAATACGGTGTGAAACCCCCCCCCCCCCCCCCCCCGAGAAATTACTATAATTTTAAGATGAATATAACTGTGTATACGTTTTACTAATCCATGATTAGTGTGCTGTGAGATGCTGAAGTATGGGTCTATTTTAGTGTGCAGCCACGTGGAAAATCTCTGGAGAAACTCCGCGGTAAAACTCGTTTTATAATTTCGGTGCTCAACGAAGATAAGAGACTTTGCAGAGTCTGGTTCATCAAGTTACTTGTTCCTCTACAAGCATCTTAACGTACTATACCGGAAAGCAATGTACTATACCTACAAAGAAAACATCGTCTGGAACATTTTGCAATGCAAATTGCACATGTATCCATTTTGTGTTCTTTAAGAAGTCATTAACAATTAATGAGACAAAGAAATGTGGGGAGGGGGGGTAAGCAATTCATTTAGGGAACAAAGAGGTTGTTACTGGGGAACAAGAACACAAAATTTCTTCCTCTTCCAACAACCTAAGCCGTTCTTTTCTACCTTCCTTCCTTCCATTATGCTGATCTTCCTCTGAATACAAAGGAATACATTCACAAAGCAGTCAAAACGAAAGGACACAAGAGGGGTGTGAAATTAGACTTTAAATAGCTAAAATTCCTGCACACTGACGTTCTAACGGCCACTGCAACATCACAAGAACCAAATTCGACACCATTTATAGACACCATGCTCCTTTACATTTCTCATTAACTTCAAAGAAGGCTAGAATTTTCACAGCAGGTGACGACTATACAGGATGACGAAAAATAAATGACCTGTACAGTTTCGGGAATGGACTCAAAATTTATACCGACTACCGCTGATATTCTTTAAAAATGTTGACATAATAATAATTTTGTATAATTCTATTCAAACACGTTTATAAAGTAAACTAATTCTTGACCTTTCTACAGGGTGTTCTAATTAAATATTTGTAAGACTTTTCCATCCATAAATGCCATTAGCCCACTTCTTTTTTTTTATGGCTCGAAAGCCCCTTGGGGGCCTAGGTCTCCTCATTTTTCGAGGCTTCACGATCACATACTTTAAGACACATCACACTCGGTAGGGCTCCTCTGGAAGAGTGATCAGCCCGTCGCAGGGACCTCTACCTAACAACACACAACACTCACAAGAGACAGACATCCATGCCCCCGGCGGGATTCGAACCCACAATCCCAGTAAGCGAGCGGCCGCAGACCCACGCCTTAGACAGCGCGGCCACTGGGATCGGCAGCCACTTCACATTCACGTTAATTTTAATAAGTTTTGACTCGTATTGTGTTTAATTCTCTGTTACTTAAAATTCAATTCCTTTCACAGAAGTACCCAGGTGGTGGATAGTAACAAAATGATGGAATATGAGTGGTTGCGTGGGTAAGAGAAAAATACAGCCTAAATACTGATACTGACTGAGGAGTTTGGAGTTGACCTTGACAGCTGTTTGCGCTGGGAAAGGCCGGCCGTCAAATTTTTGTGTGACCAGCAACGGAAGTATTCCAGTTACAAATGTATTACGCTATAGTGCAGTCGTGTTTTGTGCGTGTGATATAACACATTTTCTGTAGTCGTCAGTGTGGTTAGAGCTGTATAAATTTGACTTCAAGCTTGTTAAAAACGAAACACGTAACAAATAGCAAACAGTGGAAAGATCATGCAGCGATAGAGACTTATGTTTTTGACATGATCTGTATGACTTCTACCGACCGTCATGTTTAGGGACTCTAACCGTGATGTGAAGGTCAAATGCATTCTCTTGAGTAACAAGCAGTACACTCAAAGTTATGAAATTTGAAATGATACGCAGTTGACACTTCTTCGAGCAGGCCTATCTTGGTTTCTCCCATCAGATTCTCTGAAGCAAAGGAAAAGTCAGACGTTCACACCTTTTGGAATGTTACGACCTTTAGACCACAAGAAATCTTGAAATCTTCAACGCCACTGGCGTTGGATCTTCGAAACTCATACAAACTTGCTGATTTAGGCTATGCAAACTTTCTTAAGACAGCCTGCAAATATATTACAAATGTCATGATTTATGGCATGTTTGCACTGAAAAGTCTATCACGGTCTGTTAAGCGAACAGACACTGAAGCGAGCAGCAGGTGTCGCTGCTTTCCTTCACACTTTGCGTTATGTGTAATGAAAGTTGCAAGAGTTAGTCAGAAGGTAATAACTATACGATAGAGTCACGCCTTTCTGTGCAGAACTTCCACACACTTTAGTATTCCCTCTCAGGTTTTGCACCTTCGACATATCGGTGACTTTTACATAATTAACTCTACACAACATAGTCTTTGAGAAACTAATAGCAGCTGTCAACTTCATATCTTCACACTATTTCTGTAAGGTCTATTGCAATATTAACTATTCATCCTACACCTTACCTCCCAATTAAGGTAAAGGTAAAGTTCTCCCTATAACAGGCCACGAAGGCCCAGAGGGGGAGTAGAGGTATAGCTCTACTCTATCTTTAAACCTGGCACTTGATGAGGTTGGGTGGTCAACGCCACGCCCCGGCCGCTTTACCCCCGGGAATGACCCGGTACCCATTGTACAGGAGGTTGGGTGGGACCCAGGGCTGGTCTGGACGAGTGCGGAAAACCTCGTCCCCAACGGGATTCGATCCCCGGACCGTCCAGCCCGTAGCGAGTCACTATACCGACTGAGCTATCGCGGCCTACAACTCCCAAACGATACCGTCAACTTCTTCCCACTATAATTTCCTTACCTATCTCTCATGTTACCAGTGCATAATTCCTCCTATATGTCACGAGTACACATATTCCGGGTAACTAAATTTTGTGCGGTGGTTACTAAGATCTATGGGTCCTTAGTGTGGAACTTGCTTCACGTCTACCTTCTTGCGCCGAGAATTTTGAGACGTCTCCTGGATTTTTACGTCATTTGCGGAACCCTGTTCTATGTTGTTTTTTATTCTACAGAAATTGAAAGAGGAAGCACTAGATCGCACTCTGTGGAGAACTCGCTTTGGAAGAGGCTACGGACCTGTCGTAAGACAGACTACAGAATGAATGAATAGCCTAAGTAAAACGTTAAAACTAAAGTAGCTACATATTAAAATGTTGCCAATGTTGTTCTACTTTTGTAACCGATTAGCGTGTTTTACTGCGCAGTAAGGACTGAATGTTTAAATATAAATCAGATTATTGCAGAATGAATTAAAGAACAACTCGCCTTAAAAATAATTCCTTATATTTTTCGATCATCTGTTACCACAAAAAATTTGAGGACCCTTCATTAAGTGGACACGCTTTAGCTCGCACGTCAGAAGTTCGCATGTCGTGTCTAATGATATTACTTACAGTACGAAGTTCTAAAGTGTATAGGGCGCCTCTAGCAGCGTAATGTTCATACTAAGCTACACCGAAATTCGTTCATGTTTGAAATGTTTTACGAGGGGTGGGGGGGGGGGAATACATGTACGGGAACCAACTAAATAACTCAGTGTAGCAGAGTCCTTCCGTGAGAAACTAACAGTTCCTCAGTTAGTCAAGGAATTTCATTACCGAGTTTACAACAGCCAGCCACTTGTCCATATCCTGAGCCAGATCAGTCCACTCCACGTCCTCCAATACGATTTTAAGATCCGCTTTAATATTATCCTACCATCTACGGCTAGGTCTTTAAGTGGTTTCTTTCCCTTGGGTTCCCCCACCAAAATCATGTATGCACCTCTCCTCTCCCCATACGAGCCGCATGTTCGGCCCATCTCATTCTTCTTGAGACATATATATATATATATATATATATAATACAGATATGTATATATATAATATTTCCAAATGTGAACAGGGTATGCCACAAAATCTACTACAGTCCCTGGAACTGTACTATACTCGCAACTAATCATACAATTACCTGCTCAGTTCTGTTAGAATGGCCATTTGAGGGCGTTTAGAGGATACAATAAACGAGCCGTCCAAATGCACCGCGCCTCATTATAGCAAGCGCAAGTTACGTGTAAGAATTTGATCTCGCTGCAGCAACACAATGCGTTTCACGCGCACACATCAGCCTGTCTGGGTGACTACGTTGTTCCTTGGATAGGTCAAGATTTTTCTAAATCGAAAGGTGAAGGAAAACTTCTCCCTGTCAATGCCATAAAGGCGTAAGGGCAGAGGACCTCTACCTCCAAGCATATTTGACCTTGGAAATAGATGGAGATGATTGTTTAGCATCATGCACCGACTGATTTACCCCGAGGGAAACAGTCCTTGTTACCCATAAGTTCGGTATAGCGACTCGCTATATGGCTGGAAGTTCCCGGGTTCGAACCCCGATGAGGGCAGATATTCTTCTATGCAAACCCGTCCAGTTGGGCCTGGGGACCACCCATTTTCCTAATCGATGAGTGCCGACACTTTGCCGGGGATAAAGCGGCCGGTGCGTGGAGTTGACTACCCACCCCTATCTAACGCCGAAGGTAAATAAAGGGTAGAACTATACCTCCAACCCCCTATATGCTTCCACAGCATGTTAGGGGGACAAATTTACCTTCCTGCCAAATAATGTTAGGTGATATATAAAGCACAAAGTTCCTCGTTACTTAATATCCAGAAATCTTGACTCAGGTAATCAGTTTCGTACTGAAAAGTGTTACGAGTAATTTGAGTGCAGTGAGACGTTACGTTCTGCACGGACACAAAACTGCCGAAACATTCAGGTTTCAGGGCTAATGGAAAGAGGAATTCTCGAGATGATTATGAAGAGAAGGAGCAGGTGTGGACAAAAATTTCCAAAAATGTAGCAGCCACACCAAACTTCAATTTGCCAGAAGGGTAATATGTAGTCAGTTCCATACTAAGCACCCACAGATATGAGGAGCCACCGTGCAAACTTTATTGCCCGGTAGACCCTGGGCCCAAGATTTGTGTACCCATAATAATATAATAATAATAATAATAATAACTTCGAAGTACTTAAGTCTCCCCTGAAGACTGAAGTCCACGGGAATCTTGCGACGTTTTGATTGGTAAACATTTATCGACATTACCAACGATCACAGTAACTTCAGGTTCAGATTGAAGCAGCCCAAGAAGAATCTTCTTATACTGCTTGACCCGAAGATAAAATCAGCGTGATACTCCGAAACGTCAGTTACTATTTACCAGTCGACACAGCGTCACGTCCCACGAGACATGAACATTCAGCAACATGGTTGTGAGAAACTCAAATATCGTGTAGCCCCTTTTTATGGTCCAAAAATTCGTAACAATAATTCACAACGGACCCCTTTTGAGCAACGAACCCAGCCCTCATCAAAACACATTTTTCTTCTGAGATTCATCTTAATAATGTACCCAAAAATACGTTCAGGTTTCCCACCAAAATAAATCTATTTCTCATTTCCCATACGCTTTCTGCATGTCCAGTGCCTCCTTCACTTATTCAAATTCAAAGAAACAGATTCCTTCCTAGAGCGTATAGAAAGCGTGTGAAAAATTGAAAGTGCATACAAAATTTTGGTTCTAATAACACAGACCAGACCCCGACAGTTATTCATCTGGTTGATCAATTTCCCGTCGACCTCAATGATTAATTATACAAATAAATTGTGCGTTCATGACACCAACAAATGCATCTTTGATATATACAGGGTATACACAAAAGAATGGTGCGGATTATATGTATATATACATATAAACCGCACCATTCTTTTGTGTATACTCTGTATATACAAATTTGTATGGCTCCTAAATGTTTCGGAGTCACATGATCCTCTGGGAGCTCTACGACAAGATTTAAAACTTACTAAAATATAACACATTACAAAAGTATTTCATGTAGGAGCGGTGTAAAACTGTATTTGTATATATCAAAAGTGCATTTATTGGTGTCACGAATGAAAAATTTAATTCAATCAAAATGCACGGAATACATAAGTCAAAATGACATAACGTCAAAATGACATAACGTCAAAATGACATAATGTCAAAATGACTAATTATTCATTTCAAGAGATTCTTCTTTTGGACATCAGCTTGATCCATCCCACGTTTACACACCCCATTTCCATACTTACATTTTTATTCATCTTTCCATCTGTGCTTACATTTTCCAATGTGGTTTTTTCCCCTTTAGTTTCTGAGACTGAAATATCGTACGCATTTCTAAGCACTATAACACGCACATGTCTACCTCGGTGGACTAGTGGTTAGCGTGCTCGCCACTGGACCCAAGGTTCGAGGGTTCGATCCCGACCGAGGGCGATGGATTTTTAAGGGTGATAAAAATCCGGAGCACCACTTCCTTCGGAGGGGAAGTAAAGCCGTCGGTCCCATGTTGTAGATTTACGGCATGTAAAAGAACCTTACGGGCATGAATAGAGATGTTTCGTAAGCTAAATTTAGCGGCCATTTCTCACCCAAGTCTCCTGACTGCCTGCCAGATGGCTCTGGCGGTCACCTCAGGATTGAGTTGAACAGCGCAGCCAGTCGGCTGGTCTCCGAACTGCCACAAATGCGCAGACCACGTAACCTCGGAAAGAGGAGGCCCAGGCCCGTATAGGGCTGTCGAGCCATGGTTATTATTATATAATATTATTATTATTATAACACGCACATGGGTGTGAAACTTGGTCTCTCACATTAAGGGAAGAACAGAGGCTGAAGGTGTTGAAGAATAAGGTGCTGAGCAAGATATTTTACCCTCAGTGCGGAAAAAAAGTAACACGGAGCCAATTGCATAATGTGGAGCTTCATTGTATTACTCTCAGCAAACATTATTCGGGTAATCAAAGAAGATGAGATGGGCAGGGCATGTGGCATACATAGGACAGACTAAAACAAATACACGGTTTCGGTGGCGAAATCTGAAGGAAAAAGAACATTTGATAGATCTACAAGTAAATGAGAGGATACATAGGAATAAACAGTATGGGATTGGGTAGACTGGATTCATCTGGACGAAGGCAGGGTCTGGTGAACAAGGTAACAATCCTTCGGGTTCCATAAAACGAAAAATAAATCTCATCTATCTGTGGATATATTGGCAGATCCCAGTGGCCGAGCGGCCTACGGCGTGGGTCTGCTGCTGTTCGCTTGCTGGAATTGCGGGTTCGAATCCCGCCGGGGGGCATGGATGTCTGTTGTGAGTGTTGTGTGTTGTCAGGTAGAGGTCTCTGCGACGGGCTGATCACTCGTACAGAGGAGTTCTACCGAGTGTGGTGTGTCTGAGTATGATCGTGAAGCCTCGACAATGAAGAAGCGTAGGCCCACTAGGGGCTGTCGAGCCACGGGGGGGTCTGTGGACGTATTAGATTCTCAACATTTTTGATCCATGGTGTTAGTAAGTGCCTTGGGTAGGCTGAAGAGTTCAAAATCATTCCCAAAACTACATCATATTGGTCATCATGTCCCCCCCCCCCCTTGTTTGCTGCAACATGTGCCTGGTACTTGCTTTACACACCTCTCCAATATCATCAGAGTGAAATACGCTCTAATTAATTTTAATATGACGTTTCTGTCAGCATGCCACGTTCTCCCCTTACATGTAGGCAGCCAGCAAGCACACCACCTAATATACAGGCTACTGTATATTGGATATGGTCGAATAGAACGTGTTTTAATATCGTTAATTGGATACTGCGACAAACGTCTGTCTGTCTGTGTGCTTGTGTTTAGCAATCCTCGTTAGCTACAATTTTTTTTTTTTTTCCACCTTCCTTCTCTGTCATATTCTGTCTATAGGTTCCAAAATATTTGTGAACTAACCTCATAACCAGTAACTGGGAGTTGGCACAGAGTGACGGCCCTAGGGTAGATAATGATCAAAGTGAAATTTCCCTCTACTCTGCAAACATTTCCCTCACAAACCCCCACCATCGATACCGTGCCCCTGCTAGAATTTGCCCATACGTCACACTCATTTATCCTCAGCTTCTACATGAAATTGATGCATTTGCCATGTTTCCTTGTTTACACGGAAAAAACTTAAAAGTCACACGTACACAGACCTGTTAAGCCGGGATTAGACGGCGCGTGGCTAGGCTCGTTTTACGTCATAACTGACGTCATTGACAAAGAATCGTATTCAAACGCGCCGTGTATCCGGCCTGGTGCGGCGCGGCTTGTGATTGGGGGAGCGAGGCTCGTTGGATCGCCGCAGAAGCAGTTTTTTCACGATCCTCAAAGGGACTCGGCGCGGCTTGTGATTGGGGGAGCGAGGCTCGTTGGATCGCCGCAGAAGCAGTTTTCTCACGAGCCTCAAAGGGACTCGGCGCGGGCAGCTGTTGCGGCTACACGGCGCTTGCAGTCTACGCGCCAAGCCAGTCTCGTCCAAGTCTGTATACACTTAGGTCTGGTCTTTGTTTTCTACTGTCGGGGTGCGCGAAGAGTGAAAGTTTCTGTCCCACAATTGGTATTGGCTAGAATGGAGTGGTCAAACGAGGACATTTTTAAGTTCATAGAACAACATGACTTATTCCACAAGCCGAGCCGAACCTACCCGAGCAAGGCCGCTGTTCCGCCATTTGCCGAGCTGCGCCGCGTCGTGTAGCAAGATTGTCTTTTCTGTTCCGATCTGTTGGCCGAGCAAGTGACGTCACTTCACTCGACGAGCCGCGCGCCGTCTAATCCCGGCTTTACATGGAACACAAGCATGTATTGAAACAGTTAAGGGCAGGGGTGCACCAATCGCCGTCGCCAGGTCGCCCGGAAGACTAATTTTTTTTTTACGATGACACCTAATATTTTTGTGCCGTCAGTATGTAACTTCCCTCATATCACACTTCTGGTTTCTAGAATTTTAAAGCTGCTACTAGGTTCGGTGAAAAATTTGTGCATCCCACCTTAAGAGGTCCTGCCATGGCTCAGGCGGTTAGTCGCCGCGATCTCACCGGACACTTCGAGATTCAAACCCAGGATATTCCATACGGGATGCGTTGGTGGACAAAATGACACTGTCACAGAATTTTTTTTTTTACATTTCCGGACACAGTCAAGGAGTCAAAGACTTTACAGGACCTGAGAGTTTATTAAAATATTCCAAACAGCCCGCCATTTTTCCCTGTCAGCCAGACAAAATTAATTTTACGCAATCATATTCTATTTCTTTCACATCAACTTTAATATTATCTTAACCTCTAGTTCTAAGTATTCTAAGAGGTCTCTTTTTTTTCAGGTTTCCCTACCAAAACCCTCTCTGCATTTCTATTCTCCACATACGTGCTACATGCCCCGCCCATCTCATTCTCGGTTTCATCATCCTAATAATATCCGGTGAGCAATACAAATCATAAAGCTCATCATTACGTAATTTTCTCCAGTCTCCTGTTACTTCGCCCCTCTTAAGTCCAAATATTTTCTCAGCACCCTCTGTTGGATCACCCCCAGCCTATGTTCTTCCCCTATTATGTATTCACTTTATGTATGTCATATAAACAACACATAAAAGCCACACAACACCGAGCTAGCAAGGCAATCTCGGTCCTTCCGTCTGTAACATAATTGTGTCTAGATGCACTTCATATGACGCAAAGCCCACAAGGCACTTTGCCATGGAACTGTATATTGGCACCAAATCATATTTATTCCGCGTTGGGGCGCCGCTGAAGTATTCCGAGTCTACTTTTTGACGTCAATTCGGGGTGGGGGGGGGGGGGGTGGAGTTCCACTACTATTTCTTTCCCCCTTCAAACATTTACAACACCCCCGGGGGGGCACCACTAGCATGTGGGGGTTGGAGGAATAAAATCGTGTTATTGGTCGCCATGGAAACGAAAGGGCAACCACACGACATCACACGAGAAACCGCGGTGGGACAATTCACTTAATGCAAGTCTGGTTCTGTACAGGGTGTTTCACAAAGTCAGTCTTAGATTCACAGCTTCTCTGTTGATAAAGAATGGTTGTGTCTAATAAGCCACACACAGTCGTTAAAGCCAACACTTTCCAGCTTCATAAAGATGGAGACGGAGCTATGCAGACATGTAGCACGCACAAAATGCACAAAACCTCAAGTAAATGCATTAAATTAGCATCATAAATTCTCCAAATCAATTGATGTATAATTAAAGCCCATTTATTATGTCTACTCCCTAAAATAATAATAATAATAATAATATCGTAGTTACGAATTTTGTTTTCTTTTCTAGGTACTCCTTTTCTAGGCTTCTCAATGAATTCTTTCAAATGTCTGACAGCGATACCAAAAGTTGAAACATCGCAAAAGAACGTTCTCTTGTTCCAGTTGTATCCAACCGGATGTCCGCAACCGTCCTCACAAAAATATATCTTCGCCAGTTGCCACAGACGTTTTATCACTAAACGGTTGTGTGCATTTCTTCTTCCCATTCTACCTACATGAGAAGCCCACTGCGAACTTCCCAAAATTTAATGCCCTAACAACGTATCCTATGTGAATTTTATCAGCCCTTCAGGGCCCAGTGGTTACTATATGTACCGCCAGGTTTAACATTCACAAATTCTACGTTCTGCCCACACAATGTATTTATGTCTTTTGTGTGGATCTCAGAACAAACAGCGATTATTTCACTGTACAGCATTAACTGATTGGTTTGTATAACTGAGACGGAGTGTGTTTACTGCGCGGTACGGACTGTATTTATGTGTTTTGTGTGGATCTCACAACAAACAGCGATTATTTCACTGTACAACATTAACTGACTGGTTTGTATAACTGAGACGGAGTGTGTTTTTATTGCGCGGTACGGACTGTATTTATGTGTTTTGTGTGGATCTCAGAACAAACAGCGATTATTTCACTGTACAGCATTAACTGACTGGTTTGTATAACTGAGACGGAGTGTGTTTACTGCGCGGTACGGACTGGATCTTTATATATACACACCTAAATCCCATTGGTTACTATATGTACCATCATGTTTAACATTCAACAATTCTACGTTCTGCCCACACAGTGTATTTATGTGTTTTGTGTGGATCTCAGAACAAACAGCGATTATTTCACTGTACAACATTAACTGACTGGTTTGTATAACCGGGACGGAGTGTGTTTACTGCGCGGTACGGATTGAGTCTTTATATATATATCAGTTAAACGTAGTGTTAAAGGATTTAATCACGAATATGTAATATCGCTACTGCAAAATCACTTTACCTTTCTTAGTTTAAAGTGTTAGGGGGCGAACTGTTTTATTTACGACTCTGTCAGTTGCTAAGATTACATAGCTTCGATAGTAGATGAATGAAATATGATTATGGACCACTGGTGGAATGATAATGACAGGGGGAAAACCAAAGTACTTGGGAGAAAAACCTGTCCCAGTGCCAATTTGCCCAACACAAATACTACAGGGACTGCTCTGGAACTTTTCTACATTGACATAACTGTTCCACAAATGGCAAAACCTCTATAATGCGACCTAGCTACTCTTCTTTTTTGTAGCATGTGTTTTATTGTTTTTGTAAGTTTGAGTGTTGTGTGTTTTTTTTTGTGATGTATGTTATTCTGTGTTATGTGTCACTGTAGTACCACTGCCACCGGGTATAAACACACTTGCAGTAATAAATAATATATATATATATATAATAGGATTGGATCCATGTACACTGTGCATCGAGCTCCATACACGACACTCGTACAGAGAGGCTTCAGCAGGTATTAATGTAGTTACGTCAGAATGTGATGTGCAAAACAGTAAGTTTCTCACTGCCACGCCAATAAGGCGTTACAGGGGGAGTATAGGTACAGCTCCACTCATTGTTGTCCTCGGCACTAGATGGAGGGTCTGTATCCAGCTTCATGCTCCAGCCGCTTTTGTCCCGGGGAAAGATCCCGGTACCCATTAAATAGGAGACTATGTGGACCACAGAGACGGTCTGGACGTTTCGGAGAAGACAAAATCTCCTTCTCCTGCTGGGAATCAAACCACGAATCCTCGGTCGTCTAAACCGCAGCATACTCACCGTACCGAGCTATCCCGGCTTCCTGTACTACAGGGGTGCACAAATCCAGGACTCCAGGTCGCCCAGGTGACATTTTGTACGGTGGGGCCTTATATTTGTGGGGCCTCAGTATGGAACTTGTTTCATGTCACTCTTGTGGCGCCTAGAATTTTAAGGTGGCTCCTATTTGGGGTGGTGTGGGGGATTTGTGCACCCCTGTGTGGGCTGAGTGAGTCCCAGAGCCGTTCTGAATAGGTTTTTGCGTAACCTTGTAAATATTAGTATAATGTTCGAATACAGAGTCTAACCAATAACAGTCTACTTCAATATACAACAGCCAGATACCTTGCAACAGCCATTTTGCGTCTTACAATTATGGCGATGTGATTATCAATACGAGACAGAATTTTAACTGTGTAATTTAAAACAATATTTTTACATTTGTAAAGATTTTAATTAGAAGCTTGTAACGTGTAACGTGCATGAATAAAAATGTTGCGTAAGCCAAATTGCCTCCATTTCTCATCCAAGTCTCCTGACTGCCTGCCAGATGCACATCAGGATCGATAGAACACTAAGCGCGGCTAGCTGGCCGGTCACCAGCTGCCATGAATGCGCATGACTTAGTAACCTCGACAAGAGGAGGCAAGAGGAGGCCCAGGCCCATACAGGGCTGTTGAGCCAAGAATTATTATTATTATTATTAATTTAAAACAATATTTTTACATTTGTAAAGATTTTAATTAGAAGCTTGTAACGTGGAGGCGCCTCGGTTTTCGGAGTGACGTCACATTGTTAAATATTACGTATCAACTGCACGACTTCTGTTACTGCACAAAGAATAGAAATATATACAAATAATTATTTATTGACTAAGTATCGTATGACCTTAAGGAAAAGAAGAGATACTGGAAATTGAAAGAGGAAGCACTAGATCGCACCCTGTGGAGAACTCGCTTTGGAAGAGGCTACGGACCTGTCGTAAGACAGACTACAGAATGAATGAATGAATCGTATATCGTGGTTATACAGCGTAAAAATTATAACGATGAGGAAAGAAAACCGCTGATCGAAAATTTCCAGAATTCTGTCCAGTTGGTGGTTCTATTTTCGTTAATTCTGAGCCACAACCAATGTTTGGACAAGACAGCTGCAGCGTGCAAGTTAATCTTGTCACCTCTTAGCTAACCTGCGAGATACGAAGCACAATATTCAAACACTTTGCATGTCAACCTCAATTATGTTTCGTCGACCACGTAACCCGGCCCAGACTAAAGCCGTTTGGACACTACTGACCATCAGAAATGCGCATAACCCTCCATTGATCAGCCTTTGCCACCTCGACCAATAAGATTTGTATCAAATCCCGCGGTCAGATACAACCACGATTTATGCATGTATCAATACTGACTACAGTAACCACAACTCTTATACTGTACAGTCATTTCCAAAAGCCAAAACAATTCATCACGACGGGACACTAGACCCCTGCAGGCTTACCTCTGATTTCATTTATATGTACTTTACTTAACGACGCCATTTCAACTGCGGGAGTTACAGACTTGAAAGAAGTGGTGGGATGTAATAATGAAGTGTGAACAGCTAAGAATTTTAGAAGGTGATATCCCGACGCGCATAACATACAAAAGGAAGATGTAGACAGCCTCAGGAGGAATCGTAATTAAATCATGGGATATGTGAACCTGGTCCACTCCAGAACACCCTGTACAAAGACAGGCATTACAATGACTAAACAATAGCCACAAGCAGGACGTCCCACAGGAAGCGAATTGCTGGCATATTACGGCGGGGGAACAGGTTCGATTTCAAGTGGGCAAAGTGGCACTGAGACAGGTATTTTTCTCCCATTACTTCAGTCTGCCCCTGTCATTAGCATTCAACCACTGTTCCTTATTCATATTCACTCATCTATCATAAAAAATATGTAGTCTTGACACTGACAGGGTCGCTAAAAAAAAGCACAGAAAGAATAGCCATAAGAATAATAATACAATTATTATAAATTTATATATATTTTATATATATTATTATATTTTATTATATATTATATTATTATTTTATTATATATTATATATTATTGTCGACCTCGGTGGACTAGTGGTTAGCGTGCTCGCCACTGTACCCAAGGTTCGCGGGTTCGATCCCGACCGAGGTCGATAAAAATCCGTAGCACAACTTCCTTCGGAGGGGAAGTAAAGCCGTCGGTCCCATGTCGTAGATTTACGGCATGTAAAAGAACCTTACGAGCATGAATAGAAATGTTGCGTAAGCCAAATTGCCTCCATTTCTCACCCAAGTCTCCTGACTGCCTGCCAGATGGCTCTGGCGGGCACATCAGGATCGATAGAAACAGTAGCGCGGCCAGTTGACCAGTCACCAACTGCCACGAATGCGCACGACTTAGTAACCTCGAAAAGAGGAGGCAAGAGGAGGCCCGGGCCCATATAGGGCTGTTGAGCCATGGTTATTATTATTATTATATATTATTATTTATTATATATTATATATAAATATATACTAAATCTATTATAAATTTTAGTTGTGAATTGAAGTATATTTTTTATTTAGTTGATAAGAGTGCTGTTCTTACCAAATGTCATTCTATGTAACTGCTCAGGACAGTGTCATGGCTCAGGCGGTTAGTTGCCGGTCTCTCACCGCGGAGGCCCGGGTTCCCTCCGAGGTTTATTTTCTGTGAGATTTGTGGTGGACAAAGTGCTTTAGGGCAGGCAATTTCTCCCAGTACTTCGTTTTTGCACCAGCAAATAATTCCAAAAATGCTTCACACTCTTTCATTCATCTACCAACGAAGCTATATAATCCCAACAATTATTGGGATTATATAGCTTCGTTGGTTGATCAATCATAATTGACATTATGGTTAAATAACCTTTTTTCAGTCTGACCTCTTCTACCTACTCATTGTAGGTGCAGAGGGTTATTGTTACACCTGATCACACTCAATGACACACATAAACACTAGGTAGGACTCCTCTGAATAAGGGATCGGTCCGTCGCAAAGGCCTCAACAAGTACAACACACAACAATCACAAGAGATAAACATCCATGCCCCCGGCGGGATTCGAATCCGTAATCCCAGCAATCGAGCGGCCGCAGACCCACGCCTTAGACCGCACGGTCACTGGGATCGGCCTAAATAAGAAGAATACTAATCGAACGCACTAAGTATTATTCAACATAAAGTTCTAACAAGTCATAAATAAATGATGGTACAGAGTTTAGGCCATAAAGAAACTGACGGTACCAACATGAATTTTCTGTACTGTAGGATCATTATTTTAAGTGACAAATATCGATTGCCATTGTCATATTAACTCTGCCGACCGTCCACACGCAAGGGGAAACAGAGGTAGGTGATAAACGCTAGATGTTAGATAAAATAAAGATGTGTTACATCGTATTAAAACATCAACATTATCAACAACAAGAAAAACAAGAGGTCAAAAATACAGTGTAATATCAAGTATTTCAGATAAATTTACAGCAACACTCTTCTTCTTCTTCTTCTTCTTCTTCTTCTTCTTCTTCTGTGGCACTACAGTCCAATGCGGACCTTCGCCTCCTTAATGGCCCTTTCCCAGTCAGCTCTGTTTTTTACCTTTCTTTCCAGTTGTTAATTTTACACTTCTTAATGTCTGTTTGTACACAATTCCACCATCTGTTTCTTGGTCGTCCTCTTGGTCGACTTCCATGGGGATTATTATTAAATACTTGACTTACTGTTCTTTTACTCTCCATTCTGTTAACATGACCAATCCATTTGAGCCGACTTATTCTGACAAATGACAGTATATCTAAATCTCAAAAACACCCGCTTTAGTTCCTTGTTATGGCGCTTTCTCCAATTTTCATTTAATTCAATTGCCCCAAATATTCTTCTCAAAATTTTTCGTTCAAAAACTGCCAGCCCTTTAGCAATGTCCTTATTCAATGTCCACGCTTCTGCTCCGTATGTTACCACAGGTCTTATTAATGTCTTATAAATTTTAACTTTTTCTGCTCTACTTACTTTACAGCAACAATATTCACAAAAAACAGATGTCACCAGCTTTCAGTACACGTTTACATCACGTCACATAATTGTCCTCGCAACATATCAGTACCTCAAAAAGCAAACATGATATCATTACAGTCGCAGACTATAACATTCGTACCTCTCTTCAGCATAAAAACCAATTTTTAATACAGTATATCACTATTGCTACAGCTAGTAACAATGGTTCCTTGCACATTATTGCAGCCGCACAAGAGATTGCTTCTTTTTTTGTATGTTTATATAAATAAAAAATAAAAAAAATTTCATCGTGTTTCCCTGATAGCCGCCTGCAGGTTATACGAAGGCTGGAATTACACGCGGCCAGCAGCTGACTGGCATGAATAATGCGAACCTACGGGAGTTTGTTCTAATTACTGGCTCGGGTGCATTCTTGTATCGCGAGAGTTAACAGCTACACGAGCGCTCGCTAAAATCAGCCGACATTGAAAAAAGCTGCAACAATCGAAACCGGCCGCACAAGATGAAAAATTAAACTGCCAATGTTTTTAAATACCTAACTAGTACCTACATTAAAAAATTGTGTGAGAAAGAAATCGTAACTGTTAATAAACTGTTTAAAATGAGTCGAAATATATAGACATTTATCTCAATCGGCTTTTAGTAACAGTCCTTAAATAAATCGCATAATTATATAATATTTATTCCAACTAAATGCATAAATATTTATAAATAACTATTATTTCGTAATACTTCTCCACATTTTTCGGCCCATGAAGACCATTTTCAGGCAGAGCTTAGTTATACAGTAATAAGATAAATTTTTATATATAAATGTTATCAAAGACGGCCATAAATAAATTAATTTACAATATCAAGTAAACACCATTGCTAAAACGTATAAAAATATATAATTCTTATAAATGTTTTAGATTTCATTACAAAGTTCTGCTAAAGTTGCAAACGAGCATCGATATCAATGTTGACATCTTTCAAAGAGTTATATTCATGTGTTGCGTGTTGATGTGTACACAAATAAAATCTAATACAAGAAATATTGGTGGTACATTTTAAAATTGTTGCAATTTAGTTTAGTGGTATGCCAGCGAAAAAAAAAAAAGTTTCAGAACTTCTGCTTAAGAAAACTGTCAAATCTGTAACCGTTCTAATTAAAATAATTTTGGTTGGTTTTCGTTTTAAACATTCTTCCAAAGTACTTTGAAGTCAATGAGAGATTCAGTGGCTTGAAAACTTATGTTGGGTCAAATTTGTACTTATCACGGAGCGTGCCTCCTATTTGAGACATCAGTATTGCATACATCTGCTGACTGGAGTTTCTGGAATGACAAATTCATTCCACATCTTTCCAAACTCAACACTCACTAAATCATATCCTATCATTCGTCGCTATACCATAACACGAGCTACCATAAACGTTACTGCAATAAACCAATAATTTAATACATACAGGGGGCTCGATCTTTTTGTATATTAATACGTCACGGAAAAGGGACTGAATATTTTGTGTCGTTATAAACGAGTGTTGTTATAATCGGGGGAGTATAATGTTATGGTTAACAGTGACGAATTAATTAGTACTACAGAATGTATCACGCTATAGGCGAGGTGTCGTATAAACCGATGTCGTTATAACCGGGTTCGACAGGTCATACATAAATAAATCAATTCACTCAAGTAGTAAATAATTTTTATAGGCCAACGTCTCGATTTTCGGAATTTAACATAAGGTATTTTCTAATTGTGGCTTACTTAAACCCTCCAACGTGGGCCTCGGTGCACTGTACCGAACTTTAATACTTCACAGGCTGCTGGCTTCGGTGCACTGTACGTTCGTGAATGAATTTAATCTGACCATAAATTTAAAATAACTCCGTCCTGGCCATTAGCTGCAATTTAAACAGCAGTATCACTGAAGGGTTAGTGGCCATGTGTCAATCGCTACATGGCGTTCCAGGGTGGTATGGTCGAGGTATCACGAATTGGGAAAAAAGGCAGGTAGCAGTCGACATACCATATCGCGGCATTCGCGTGGGGTGACTGACAAAAACTACGGAAACCTGAGGATAACCAGCGTCCCAAATTCTGAAATATCCTAACCCAGGGGCGAACAAATCCCGTGTGACAGATCATCATGGCAAATAAATTTGGTATGGGGGCTCCTAATATTTTTCGATCCTCAGCACGAATCTTGCTTTATCACAATTCTGGCGCCTACAATTTTGAGGTGGTTCCTACATTTTTGGAACATTTGTGCACCCCTGTCCTAAACACGTTACCGTCACACTTCCTACTGGCGAAAAAAGGAACTACTCTCTAAGCTATCAGTAGTTTATAGGCGCTTGGAGGTCACGGAGACTAAACTCCACATTGCGACTGCCTTCACTCTGCAGATAAACAAGTACTAGGAGTCCAAATGCCATTTTGAAAGAGGGAAGAAGACAGACAGAATCCTGATTACCCCGTCGGCAAGTTACCTTAACCACCTGAGCTGTTTATGGAGAAAGAGTCGGCAATTATATGCAAATTGGCCGGTTTTAACATGGCAATTCGCATAGCGAGTCTAAGAATTGCTTGTTTCTGAATGGAGGCCCAACAACACTGCTGCTGTACACACTGTTCCACAAAAACTGGATACACATCAGTTGAGCATTCCGAGGAGAAAATTAAACCACATTCTATGCTTCTCTTTAACCAGATGGATTAAGCAACATCATAACATTCAAATTCATAACATCTTTCCGCGTGTCTGACAGTTCGCGTCTATCAACTTAAAACGTTAAGCAACAAATTTCGCATAACGTTTTGATAAAAATAATCGCTACTGGAAGTCTTAGGCGAATTAATTTCGGAAGGTCTTTGTTTATCAAATAATTATTTCGTTACGTAACTAACTACACCTGTATATTTCATGATTTTTTTTTTCTGGCGCGACAGCCCGTAGGGGCCTGGACCTCCTCATTATCGAGGCTTCACGATCACACACTTTTTAGACACACCACACTCGGTAGGACTCCTCTGGTCGAGTGATCAGCCCGACGCAGAGACCTATAACTGACAACACACAACACTCACAACAGACAGACATCAATGCCCCTGTGGGATTCGAACCCGCAATCCAACAAGCGAGCGGCCACAGACACACGCCTTAGATGCGCGGCCACTGGGATCGGCTTTGCATAAATGTCAAATTTAAATTTAACAATTATCTATAAATAAACCTCAACATCGTATAAAAATTTGCATTTGATATAAAACACTGCCTCAATTTCTAAGATATTTATGTTTCAACATTTTCATAAGCCGTGAACATGTAACGAAAGACAAAACCAAACCTTCCTGAGGCAGTGTCATGTGTAATTAGCTAAAACAAGAACAATCCACGTGTACTGCGCGCAATGGGGCATCAAAACAGCAAAAAATGAGTTTGGAAAATTTGTATATTCCACTCCAACTTCTGTAGTGACCAAAACAAAGCCTACTGCGAATATAAGAGACTTCACTTAACATAGGGATAGGACCTGTTATATCGGGTGTCCACAAAAGTCCAATCTAATTTTTTGGAATAAGAATAACTTTTTGGCCGATCCCGGTAGCCGCTCGGTCTAAGGCGTGAGTCTGCGGCCGCTCGCTTGCTGGAACTGCGGGTTCGAATCCCACCAGGGCCATGGATGTCTGTCTGTTGTGAGTGTTGTGTGTTGTCAGGTAGAGGTCTCTGCGACGGGCTGGTCACTCGTCCAGAGGAGTCCTACCGAGTGTGGTGTGTCTAAAAAGTGTGATCGTGAAGCGTCGAAAAATGAGGCGACCTAGGCCCCCCAAGGGGCTGTTGCGTCATGAAAAGAAACAAAAATATAAATTTTGGTTTCAATCCCTCCGGGTATATGGATGTTTGTCTCTTGTGAGTGTCGTGTTTTGTCTCTGCGACGGGCCGATCACTCGTCCAGAGGAGCCCTACTGAGTGCGTGTGTGTCATTGTGTGTGATCAGGTGCAACATTAACCATCTACACCTACAGTGAGTAGGTAGACAGAGGTCACAGTAAGAAAGAAAAAAAATACATTTTTGTTCGCATGACACAAGTTACAATAAATGTGCAAGAACGTCTTATGGTGCTCCTAATCCAGCGAAAGAGTAGATAAAATTCTAAAAGAAAATTTTACAAGCCTGGATCTAGTCACAAATCAATTCGTGACTTATAGAGGTATGATCATTATAGACAGTCTCACACTACATGAAGAAGACTTCCATATTTAGTGCCATATTACTTTACAGCGAAAGAGTAGATAAAATTCTAAAAGAAAATTTCAGAAGCCTGGATCTAGTCACAAATCAATTCGTGACTTATAGAGGTATGATCATTATAGACAGTCTCACACTACATGAAGAAGACTTCCATATTTAGTGCCATATTACTTTACAGCGAAAGAGTAGATAAAATTCTAAAAGAAAATTTCAGAAGCCTGGATCTAGTCACAAATCAATTCGTGACTTATAGAGGTATGATCATTATAGACAGTCTCACACTACATGAAGAAGACTTCCATATTTAGTGCCATATTACTTTACAGCGAAAGAGTAGATAAAATTCTAAAAGAAAATTTCAGAAGCCTGGATCTAGTCACAAATCAATTCGTGACTTATAGAGGTATGATCATTATAGACAGTCTCACACTACATGAAGAAGACTGCCATATTTAGTGCCATATTACTTTACAGCGAAAGAGTAGATAAAATTCTAAAAGAAAATTTCAGAAGCCTGGATCTAGTCACAAATCAATTCGTGACTTATAGAGGTATGATCATTATAGACAGTCTCACACTACATGAAGAAGACTTCCATATTTAGTGCCATATTACTTTACAGCGAAAGAGTAGATAAAATTCTAAAAGAAAATTTCAGAAGCCTGGATCTAGTCACAAATCAATTCGTGACTTATAGAGGTATGATCATTATAGACAGTCTCACACTACATGAAGAAGACTTCCATATTTAGTGCCATATTACTTTACAGCGAAAGAGTAGATAAAATTCTAAAAGAAAATTTCAGAAGCCTGGATCTAGTGACAAATCAATTCGTGATTTGCAGAGGTATGATCATTATAGACAGTCTCACACTACATGAAGAAGACTGCCATATTTAGTGCCATATTACTTTACAGCGAATAACCGGTTAAGTCTCAACAGCAATGTTTGAGTAACTAAAGCGTCTGATGATACGATGACAGTCGTTCAATTCTCAAAATTTGGACTAACCTTCGCCACGTCAGGATGAAGTCTCGGGCACGCCCAATTTCCTATCTTCCAGGCACAACATTATCAAATTCTAAACCAGATTACTCATCCTCATTCCATATCAAAGCTAAGAATACGTGGAGCTTTACCTCCAACTCCCTATGTACTTTCATGGTACTGTGCTCAAAGTAAAATAAAATTATGATATGCGGTGACAGTGGGCCGGGATAGCTCAGTCGGTATAGCGACTCGCTACCAGCTGGACGGCCCGGGGATCGAATCCCGGTGAGGGCGAGATTTTCAGCACCCGTCCAGACCGGTCCTGGTGCCCACCCAATCTGCTGTACAATGGGTACCGGGTCATTCCCAGGTGTAAAGCGGCCGGGGCGTGGCGTTGACCATCCACCCACATCTAGCGCCGAGATTAAAGAAAGAGTAGAGCTATACCTCTACTCCCCCTCTGGACCTTCATGGCCTGTTGTAGGGTGAACGTTTAACTTTATTGGGTGACATGGTAAAGGTATGGGAGACATAAGAAATGCATAGCAAAATTTGGTTGATATAGCAGTGGAAAAATTGTTTGGAGATCGGATGGGAGTATAATATTTTAAAATGTGTTGCCGACGTCATCAATTGCTAAGATTATGTATATTATTAAAATAGATCTTGACGTAATTATTTAAAAACACGTAAGGTAGCTCAGCGCGTACGGCTGCGGCTGTGACGTACTTGATTGGGGTTCAGCAAAGGTGGCGAATTAATTTATGACGAGCATACAAGCTGCTATGAAGAGGCTGTTGAGTGTAGTCTACACCGTACGGGTAGGGAAGGATATACAGAGTGTTTTATAATTCCCTCCGGGATTTCGGAGGTCTGTAGCTCAGGAGCCAAATGAAACACGGGGGATGAGAGCATGTCAGTGAAAAGAGTACATATCCAAGTCTTGAACCTACTTTACAAATGTACAATAGGTCCCCCTTTGGTGACTCGACAGACGTCAATCCTGTAATCTAGCTCCTGCCACACACGTTCCAACATATGAACGTCGATGGTTCACCTGAAAACGCCATGTTTGCACACCACTGCCTCCTAGCGGAGAAAAGGGTAACTACGCCATTGCATCTGTCACGAAAAAACTTTCACATTTCCTCTATCCGTTGGCATGCTTTTATCTCTTATATGTGGGTTTGCTACTGCACGGCCAATCCTCTAAATCCCGGATAGACTTATGAAACACGCTGTATTGTGTAGAGACCGGGCAGTTTTATAGGCGTCTATATTGTTCCATTATAAAAATTAGAGGCAATGAAACCAATCTGGCAATTGCTCTCTGAAATACAGTCAACACACAAGCGTCGAATTACTTACAGTGACAGCGTTCTAAGTAGATTAATCTTGCTTCCGTTTTAACTTCTAAATCAATAATATTTTATCAATAACATTTTCGTGATCAACTACATTCACAAAATCATTCTTTCCTACTTTTATAAGTTATTACCGTCAGTCTTATTTAAAAAACTTCAGACATTTGGCACGATATGGATCACATTGCACTATCAAAATTTTTTTCACTTCTTCATACTTTGTTTCTTTTTTTTTTTACTTTAGGTTTTTGTGTCTCGTTCATACACCAAAACAGAACAAACAGCGATTATTTCACTGTACAACATTAACTGACTGATTTGTATAACTGAGACGGAGTGTGTTTACTGCGCGGTACGGACTGTATTTATGTGTTTTGTGTGGATCTCAGAACAAACAGCGATTATTTCACTGTACAACATTAACTGACTGGTTTGTATAACTGAGACGGAGTGTGTTTACTGGGCGGTACGGACTGTAGTTATGTGTTTTGTGTGTATCTCAGAACAAACAGCGATTATTTCACTGTACAGCATTAACTGACTGGTTTGTATAACTGAGACGGAGTGTGTTTACTGCGCGGTACGGACTGTATTTATGTGTTTTGTGTGGATCTCAGAACAAACAGCGATTATTTCACTGTACAGCATTAACTGACTGGTTTGTATAACTGAGACGGAGTGTGTTTACTGCGCGGTACGGACTGTATTTATGTGTTTTGTGTGGATCTCAGAACAAACAGCGATTATTTCACTGTACAGCATTAACTGACTGATTTGTATAACTGAAGCGGAGTGTGTTTACTGCGCGGTACGGACTGTATTTATGTGTTTTGTGTGGATCTCAGAACAAACAGCGATTATTTCACTGTACAGCATTAACTGACTGGTTTGTATAACTGAGACGGAGTGTGTTTACTGCGCGGTACGGACTGTATTTATGTGTTTTGTGTGGATCTCAGAACAAACAGCGATTATTTCACTGTACAGCATTAACTGACTGGTTTGTATAACTGAGACGGAGTGTGTTTACTGCGCGGTACGGACTGTATTTATGTGTTTTGTGTGGATCTCAGAACAAACAGCGATTATTTCACTGTACAGCATTAACTGACTGGTTTGTATAACTGAGACGGAGTGTGTTTACTGCGCGGTACGGACTGTATTTATGTGTTTTGTGTGGATCTCAGAACAAACAGCGATTATTTCACTGTACAGCATTAACTGACTGGTTTGTATAACTGAGACGGAGTGTGTTTACTGCGCGGTACGGACTGGGTCTTTAAATATAATTCAGGTTAATATTAGTTTGTGAAGTGGCAGTATTTTTTTATTGTATGCTCCCCGATTTCCGAAAGAGCACTGCTTTTCGGAAGGTTCCCAGACTTAGCCCGTTTGTCCTTCTGGTTAGGGCAGCATGTAGATGAAAATGAGTATAGAGCATTGGTGGAATAATATTGGTGGGGGAAAACCGAAGAACTCGGAGAAAAATATGTCCAGCGCCATACTTATCTTCAACTAAATTTTGCTTTTATCAGAAAGACAAATGGATAAAGCCAGGGAAGTTTCCAAAAATCAATGCTCTTTCGGAAATCGGGGAGCATAGGATAGAAAAGTGTTTTTACATCGTTTTTAGAAGGGTTACCTTTGTGACATACTCGTATATATTAACAATTTATATGTCAGTATTGTTAGACAAGACCAGTTAAATAACGGGTGCTTATTTAACTGGCCAACAATAATACTTCTCTTCGACTGAACCCCACAAACAGGCTCAGCTAAGGTAGTTTCGAAAAGGCACCGATACCTTCTAAGGCCCTCTAACATTTGCAGTTACTAAATTTCATCTAAATCCATTTAGTATTACTCAAGATTAAATATACTGACGATCACACAGATATGACGTCATTCTTTTATGTGCTTGCCAGCTTGTGAAAGAAAGGTGCAGAGAAATTTTAGGATATTATATAACCGACCACACAGTGTTTGCTACAGACGTATCTAAGATGGAATACGCATGTACCCAGAACAGTCGAAACAATAAACACAAGCAGAATTTTGGTGAAGAAACCACTTCGAAACCCGTCACTTGAAAGTCTGAGAAGGATATAACGTAAAGGGTGAGAAGTGGATGAACTGGTACACAATTATCCAGTGGCGGATTTAGGTCCTCTACTACAATGTAAGTTAGGCATTAAGAGGTCAGCCAGTCGTTCATAAGCTTGTCGGTCTGTTAGGTTAGGAACAGAAGAATTTAAGAAATTTTCCAAACCTTAAAACACACACGCACAATACAGCAACAATATTTGTCTGGCTCTTCCTTTCTTTACTCTTTTATATACAATGTCGTCTTGTTGTGTTCATTCCGCACAAGCACCATTTTACGTCTTTGAACATACAATAAAACATTTTTTTTAACTTGCCTACAAAGACAGGTTCAGTCAAGTTCCCTCTTTGACTCCAGCCGTCATGCCGTGCCCTATACCGCCTATCAACACACCACACACACAGCATACTACTCATCAATACCATTACAGAAAATGTCGAGAAACAAGCCACCTGTTTTATTAACAGATAAGCCCACACTGCAGTAGAACACAACAGATACATAAATTCCCTACACTACACAGTGCTTTCAGCAAAGCACATAAAGTTCAGTTAAGTACGTTCTGCCATCTACAAGACGTCTATAATACTAACAATATTACCATACAATGCAGCATGTACTGAACTACCATACACGGAGAAAGCGAAATTTATACGCCTTAACGCTTTACTTTAAGAGTCTATCCGGATTTAACCTATAAGTTTCGAAGTTATAACGTTATAAATACAGTCGAACCCGGTTATAACGATATCGGTTTATGTGACACCTTGTATATAACGTCAGATATTCTGTGGTACCAATTAATTCCTCACTGCTAACCATAAAATTATACTCCTCGATTATAAAAACACTCGTTTATAACGACACAAAATATTCAGTCCCTGTGATGACGTTATAACCGAGTTCGACTGTATAAACACGGTGAATATTTTTATAGACCTAATGTCAAAATTCCCTTTAAAATACTTATATAACACTTCAAAGAAATAACTTTAGAGTCGAAAAATTGTCTTGCAATTTCCGGTAGGGATGTTAAAGCGCTGTATCAGTTCGATAGGTACAGATTATCCCTGTGTACGCCATGAAGGCAAATAGGGGCAGTAGAGGCATAGCTCCATTTATTCTCAACCTCGACATTACAGGGAGATACGTGGTCAACTTCATGACCCGGCCGCTTTACCAGGTATGCAGCAGAAGAAGCAGAGCCGGCAAATTATGCCTTCCGATTATTTTTATTATTATTATTATTATTATTATTATTATATGCTTTATGTGTGTTTTTACAACTGTCCCATTATTATTTTGTCATGTATGTTGTGCTGTTTCTGTAATTGGTCATTTGACTGTTGACTCAGCACCTTAATAAACAAGAACTGAATTGAATTAAATTGAATTATTGTTATCATCATCATCATCATCATCGCTGTATTAAACGAATTTTAACGTCTTCTGAGATGTACTTGCTACCTCACCTTCACTGTACGTCACCATGAGAGCCTTAAAAGTCACATTCTTTACACTGAAGATGGAGGCACTAGATTCCCACTAAATTCTGGATCCTAATACCGAACTGCACGGCGACATACACAAACAGATAGTAATCTTCACAATAACGCCGTAAGAATTTCAAACCTCACACCTCTAAAAACACCACATTGTCGAAATATGCATCAATAAATAAAAACATTCTACATCCAGCGACAGGGTTACGAAAGAGTGGAGCTATACCTCCACTACTATACGCCTTCATGGCGTCGACAGAGACAACTCTACTTTTCCTCCTGTTATTTTATGAGTAACTTCTACTGATTGTACGTGAATATAAGCAGTAGAAAGTCTTCTGCAAATTATCAATATGGTGGACAGAAGTTGGCAATGAAAGTCTCATCATCATAATAATAATCATCATCATTCCGTAGTCTGTCTTACGACAGGTCCGTAGCCTCTTCATTCCGTAGTCTGTCTTACGACAGGTCCGTAGCCTCTTCATTCCGTAGTCTGTCTTACGACAGGTCCGTAGCCTCTTCATTCCGTAGTCTGTCTTACGACAGGTCCATAGCCTCTTCATTCCGTAGTCTGTCTTACGACAGGTTCATAGCCTCTTCATTCCGTAGTCTGTCTTACGACAGGGCCGTAGCCTCTTCATTCCGTAGTCTGTCTTACGACAGGTCCGTAGCCTCTTCATTCCGTAGTCTGTCTTACGACAGGTCCGTAGCCTCTTCATTCCGTAGTCTGTCTTACGACAGGTCCATAGCCTCTTCATTCCGTAGTCTGTCTTACGACAGGTCCGTAGCCTCTTCATTCCGTAGTCTGTCTTACGACAGGTCCGTAGCCTCTTTATTCTGCAGTCTGTCTTACGACAGGTCCGTAGCCTCTTCATTCCGTAGTCTGTCTTACGACAGGGCCGTAGCCTCTTCATTCCGTAGTCTGTCTTACGACAGGTCCGTAGCCTCTTCATTCCGTAGTCTGTCTTACGACAGGTTCATAGCCTCTTCATTCCGTAGTCTGTCTTACGACAGGGCCGTAGCCTCTTCATTCCGTAGTCTGTCTTACGACAGGTTCATAGCCTCTTCATTCCGTAGTCTGTCTTACGACAGGTCCGTAGCCTCTTCATTCCGTAGTCTGTCTTACGACAGGTCCGTAGCCTCTTCATTCTGCAGTCTGTCTTACTACAGGTCCGTAGCCTCTTCCAAAGCGAGTTCTCCACAGGGTGCGATCTAGTGCTTCCTCTTTCAATTTACAGTATCCTCTCCTTTCCTTAAGATCATCCAGTAGCTGCTTACGTCTCCTCCCGCGTCTTCTCGTCAATTATATATTTCCTTCAGTAACGTGTTTTAGAAGGCAGTTCCTGCGCAAGATGTCACCAATCCAGTTAGCCTTCTTTCGTTTTCTGTATGTAGGACTATTTGAAAGAAGGTGTGTTTACGTCGGTTTGGGTAAAAAACGCCTGATCTTTGGTTTTATGTTGCACATCTTCGACAGTTCGCAACACGTCATCACTCCTAAGAAAACCAATATTATTGTTCAATACGAAATACATTGTGGAAGGCATGTGACAAATAATGGTAGTTGGCTGCTGACAGGTCAAAGTTTATAGATGGCCGTGCCAGCCAAGTAAGAGGCCAAGATTTTGGTAACGTCTTAAACATATATTTCTTTGTCGGCTTTGAGAGAAAGACTTGTGAAGAAAGGGGATTCTTTGAGAAATGGTATAAAGAGTTGATCCAAGGGATTTTAAAATAAGAAAAATTGAAGTAGGAGAATTGATGGTAAAAACTAAAGAGAAGAGAAAAGACCAAAGAAATCTTGATTAAAAATCTTCCTGGAGCTAGATCTGGTTAAGATGTCGTATTGAAGTCTGCTGTTGAAATGGAGTTTTTTTTTTTCGATTAGCCATATTACCATTCGAAGCTCAGACAGAATCAACTTTAAGAAACTTGTATTTGTTTTCGCATGAATTTTAATCAACTTTCAATGTTCTCTCTCATTTTACCAAAAAAGCAATCTATACTAAAAACAAATTCGAGTTTTTACGTAATGGTGTGGAAATTAGCAGCGTTTATATCCGTTTCTTTATTCGATGACGGATCAAGTAAACGAACTGAGTTCAGAATTCTTCCCGTCTTACTCTCTACACTGTTCTAATTCAAACGGGGGAAAAAAATGTTTTCAAGGAAGAAAGACGCCTGCTCCTGACAGTCTATGTAAGGCCCCTAAACTCATAGGTATATAACAATTCCGTTATTCTGAGCTATAACGCTGCGTCACTGGGTAATCGATTCCCAACGTTTCGAAGACATGTAGTGCCTCCATCTTCAAGGTCAGGAACCGTCAGTAACGCGGCGTCATATTCCAGAAGAAAGAAATCCTTAAAGACACCGTTGTCATAAAGCTCAAAACTCTCAAACAGATGTGCTTGGCGGTAAGTTTCTAACGACGCTGTGACTCAAGCGACGGCTCTAAATCTTGCGTTGTCATTTCGAAAACCCCGTATTAAGAAATTAATTACATAAGAACTAAAACACAGACATTTCAGTATTCCAAGAATCTTGGACAGCCACACTAACAGCTGTACAGAGTAGACGAGAAATGAACGTAAGCTGCCAAACTTGGAAAGCGGATAGGTATGTGCACATTGTGACATGTAACATGGCACTTACATGGCACTGTGTGCACATACAGACACTGACAGTGTTGTCACACATCGACTTCGCAGTGTAACATGGCACTCTGTGCACATACAGACACTGACAGTGTTGCCACACATCGACTTCGCAGTGTAACATGGCACACACTGCACATACAGACACTGACAGTGTTGCCACACATCGACTTCGCAGTGTAACATGGCACTCTGTGCACATACAGACACTGACAGTGTTGCCACACACCATCAAGTTCGCAGTGTAACATGGCACACACTGCACATACAGACACTGACAGTGTTCCCACGCACCATCAAGTTCCTAGTGTAACATGGCACACACTGCACATACAGACACTGACAGTGTTGCCACACACCATCAAGTTCACAATGTAACATGGCACACACTGCACATAAGACACTGACAGTGTTGCCACACACCATCAATTTCGCAGTGTAACATGGCACACACTGCACATACAGACACTGACAGTGTTGCCACACACCATCAATTTCGCAGTGTAACATGGCACACACTGCACATACAGACACTGACAGTGTTGCCACACACCATCAAGTTCACAATGTAACATGGCACACACTGCACATAAGACACTGACAGTGTTGCCACACACCATCAATTTCGCAGTGTAACATGGCACACACTGCACATACAGACACTGACAGTGTTGCCACACACCATCAATTTCGCAGTGTAACATGGCACACACTGCACATACAGACACTGACAGTTTTGCCACACACCATCAAGTTCACAATGTAACATGGCACACACTGCACATAAGACACTGACAGTGTTGCCACACACCATCAATTTCGCAGTGTAACATGGCACACACTGCACATACAGACACTGACAGTGTTGCCACAACACCATCAATTTCGCAGTGTAACATGGCACACACTGCACATACAGACACTGACAGTGTTGCCACACACCATCAAGTTCCCAGTGTAACATGTCACACACTGCACATACAGACACTGACAGTGTTGCCACACACCATCAAGTTCCCAGTGTAACATGTCACACACTGCACATACAGACACTGACAGTGTTGCCACACACCATCAAGTTCCCAGTGTAACATGTCACACACTGCACATACAGACACTGACAGTGTTGCCACACACCAAGTTCACAGTGTAACATGGCACCACTGCACATACAGACACTGACAGTGTTGCCACATACCAAGTTCACAGTGTAACATGGCACCCCTGCACATACAGACACTGACAGTGTTGCCACACACCATCAAGTTCCCAGTGTAACATGTCACACACTGCACATACAGACACTGACAGTGTTGCCACACAATCAAGTTCACAATGTAACATGGCACACACTGCACATAAGACACTGACAGTGTTGCCACACACCATCAATTTCGCAGTGTAGCATGGCACACACTGCACATACAGACACTGACAGTGTTGCCACACACCATCAATTTCGCAGTGTAACATGGCACACACTGCACATACAGACACTGACAGTGTTGCCACACACCAAGTTCACAGTGTAACATGGCACCACTGCACATACACAGCTACAAAATAACTGGGAGCTGCGTGACTTCTTGGTCGCCTTGTGCACTCTAGGCACACTAATAAAATTCAGTCCAATCTGATTTTAACCAAACTTGGAATCTGCGTGACATGAATTCACTCGACACATTTAGCCACCACTACAGAATGTAACATGGCGGTTTGGAATTAGCACACTAGCTCCGCATTCAAAGCTAGGACGTTTTATGTGATGGCAGTATTTCATGGTTTCCTTATGTCTGCGTGGCAAAATCAAGTATAGACGGCTTTCTTATCTGCTCCTTCTAGCCTGTCATTCACAGTTTATGGTTACATAATTCAGGCGTTAAAAGCACCGTTACATCACCCGCAAGCCAATAAAGAAGAAACGAATAAAAAATAAGGCCAAAATAGGTCGCCCTTCATCAGAACCGTGCATGGAAGCGCACGATAAGCCCGTAAGTTCAACATGAACGTTTATCGCTTATGCGACACTTCACAGAAGCGCATGAGTGTCGCCAGTACGGCGCGGATAATACGTGCAGAAGGACCTTCATACAATCCCGTTTCAAGGCGTGTTCAAACGTGTGTTCTAAATCTTTCATTTTAGAATTTCCAGCCACTTTACAGGGTGTTTCTTTTATCGCTGCACCGAGCACGGCGGTTTTATCACACAGTGTACTTCCATCAGCCAGGACATCCCATGACAGCTGCGGTGCTGAGGGCAACGATAAAAAACCACACTGTATTAACACTTTGCATATCCAGGGTAATTATTGGTCTTCTTACTGGACATAACACCTCAGAAGACACCTTCGCATTAAGGGACTGAGAGACACGTGTCTTGTGTAGGAAATGCGGAGCAGAGGAGGAGACCTCAGCTGATGTCTTGTGTGAGTGTGAAGCTTTGGCGACACACAGACACACATCTGGGTTCCTTCTGTTTGGACCCTGAGGATGTCAGAGAACTAAGTCTGGGGGCGATCTGGAACTTTATTAAAGGGACAGGGCTCCCATAACTTGGTTTTCACCTTAAGGGGCACAAAGGGTCTGTCGAAGGCCTACGTACATCGGGACCGTAATGGCTCGACCCGTTATTTACTCATTACTCAACACTTTGCATGTTGCTTCTTGTTTAAAAATTTTATAGGGTGGTGGTAAGTAAGGGGCACGCGGTGGCGCAGTTGGTTGAGGCACTGCGCTACAAAACGGAACGTCGTGGGTTCGATTCCCGATGGTGTCACTGGAATGTTTCATTGACATAATCGTTTCTATGGCCCTGGGGTCGACTCAGCCTCTAACAGAAATGAGTACCAGGAATCTTTCCTGGGGGATAAAGGCGGCTAACAACCTTACCACCTTCATGTGCTGATTGTCTAAAAACCTGGGAGCCTCGACCTCCTGGAGCCCTAAGGGCCTGCCAAAGCCTGTATGGGACCACTTTACCTTAGTGGTATGTGAAACGCGTTTTAAAGTTCAGTAATAAGGGCTTTCATTCAGGGTTTTCTTAGTTTTGTTTGAGTTTCAGAATAAACAGATTCTTTCTCTAAATATCAATGAAGGGTGTACTTTTGTGACAATACTGCGTGTGTGTTTTCTTGGTGGCAAGAACGTAGTTTTAAAATCTGATTTAGATTATCTTCGCCCAGCAAATATGGACCTTAAACGTCGAAAGAACAGAACATAAATGCTCTTTACCCTTTGAGAGATGACGAAGACATTTCTTCAACACCCCATCTCAAACAATAAGCACGTGGACACCAAAAGAGTTAGTGCTTCTAAACGAGATATCTCTTTCGTAGCATGGCAAGTGTTAGAGAGTGCATCACTGCACAGGCCAATATGAGTTCGAGGCTACATTTCTTTTTATATTCCAGGGCTAGCAACACTGAAGTTCGTCGGACAAGCAAAGGTGTGCAGAGCGAAGCTGCAGTGAGGGATAAGATCTGATGGGAGTCACTCGTGAGACTGGCAACATAGATGGAGCCAGGGGTGAGGTTCAGAGGGTGGCATTTGGCGGAGTTCCATGCACCAACACTTCTAGCACACTGCAACAGTGGCATAAAGGACATAAATTGTTACTACTGGTCCCAGTTATGCACAAACTTCAGCTTAAAAGATTTTAAGACAAGCGAAATTCGATCCACGGATACTCCAAATCAGTATAACACATCCCTTACTGGAGTACCCCTTGTTTCTTTAAACCTCCCGTCACTCCTCAACCCCCACACCTTCCTTCTCATATAAGGTAAAGGTAAAGGTCACCCTACAACAGGCCATGAAGGCCCAGAGGGGGAGTAGAGGTATAGCTATACTCTTTCTTTAACCCTGGCACTAGATGAGGGTGAGTGGTCAACTCCACGCCTCGGCCGCTTTACCCGCGGGAAAGAGACCCGGTACCCATTATATAGAAGGCTGGGTGGGCCCCAGGGCCGGTCTGAACGGGTGCGAAATATCTCGCCCCCACCGGGATTCGATCCCCGGACCGTTCCAGCCCGTAGCGAGTCACTATACCGACTGAGCTACCTCGCCCCACCCTTCCGTCTCGTATATTTTCTTTTAATTTTATTTTTCCTTCTTAGTTTATTCTCCTTTCATTTTATTTTCTTTCTCTTCTTATCCCACCTTCGCCGTCTACAGCTCCTGTTTCTTCCTCTACCATTCTTCTTTTCCCATAATCATTCTCTCCTTTCCCCACCTTCCTCAAACCCTTTACTTCACACACTATTCTCTACGTTTCTTGACATTTTTCTTCTTGCCTTTACATCGATTTATTGTTTTCTCCTTTTGCTTACTCCAACGCTAATTTTATACAAATTTTGCTCTAGCAATTCTTTTCCTATTTTTCTTTGCCATAACCTTTATCTCGTATCTTCTTTCCTTCTTTCCTACCCATAATGTTTCCTCATTTCCTTTCCTATATATCTCCTCTTTCAACGCTGTGTCATGCCTCAGTTGTCGAGCTATCACGAGGAACACGTTTTCGACTCCAGGTCAATCCGAGAGGGGCTTGTGGTGACAGTGATATTGATACCGGTATTGCTGCATGTACTTCAGTTTTCCCCTGTCATTATAATTACACAGTTTTATTAGGCGCGTTCGCAAAACTGCGAAAAGCGACACTTAGTTTCGACGTGCCTGTCTGCAAATCCGTCTGTCTGTCCGTCCGTATGGAACAACTCGGGTCCCACTGGACGGATTTTCATGAAATTTTATATTTTAGTATCTTCCGAAAACCTGTCGAGAAAAATCAAATTTTATTGAAATCTGACAAGAATAACGGGTACTTTACATGAAGACCTATGTACATTTATGATAATATCTCGCTAAATTCTTCTTAAAATGAGAAATGTTTCAGACAAAAGTTGTGGAGAAAATCAAAACACACATTTTATGTTCAATAAATGTTTTTCGAAACTCGTGACGTTTATGAGATAATGTGGAAAAATGTGGTAGAGCCAGACAGGCCACAGATGACAATATAATACGGCGCATGCGCTTTGCATGCTGTATAACTAAGGCTACAGACACACACTCACAATATGTAATACTTATTGCTTTTCCACTACAACAATGGTTACACGAACGCGCCTCAATGTTACGTTTATACATACATTGTGTTTTCTGTTTCGATCTACCACCAACATTACATGGTCTAATCTTAGAAACTGACAGAACCCTTAAACAAAACACTTCTCTCTGTATTTTCTGCTTTCTCCTAGTAACTGCGTTCCAATTCCCTTCTTCTACCGCCATGTATCTTCTCTCGTTCTCAGACATCCTCTCACATTCATCTCTTCCTCTTGTAGCAAGGCAGTGTCTTCGCACTCCGTCGCAGTGAGAAATGTCCAACTGTCGCCGGCAAATGAACCCCGGGTCCTCGAGTGCAGCTGTCGCGCGACAATCAGCACAAGCATCTGTATTGATCTGGCACCGGCAGGAAACATATTTTCTGCGCGAACAAACTATCTTTGGTAGCAAGAATTCGTCATACGCCATATCAACTACTCCAGTCACATAACGGTATTACAGTCGACCTCGGTTATAAGGTCATGAAAGCGACTGCATAATTTGTGTCGTTATAAACGAGCGTTGTTCTAACCGAGGATTATGATATAGTTAGGAATTAACTGATACGACATAATATTCGACGCTATATACGAGGTGTCGCATAAACTGACGTCGTTATAACCGGGTTCGACTGTATTATACATATTAACATATGGCCTGTTGCACCATACAAAACTGCCACATTTACCATCACAACAGTAAGCTCAACAAGCTACCTGTGGCCCGCAAGTATAATGCAGTTCGAATGGTCAAGCGGAAATGGTTACTACATATTAAGCCCTTAACACTTCTCGCGTGGTCCGGGATAGCTCAGTCGGTATAGCGACTCGCTACGGGCTGGAGGGTTTCGTCAAAATCTAACAAGAATAACGGTACTTTACATGAAGGCCTAAGTACATTTATGACAATATCTCGCTGAATTCTTCTTAGAATGTGAAATTCTTAAAACAAAAGTTATAGAGAAAATCAAAACAAATAAATATTTTATGTTCAATAACTTTTTTGCAAAAATCATACCGTTTATATGTCGTAAGATAATACGGAAAAGTATGGCACAGCCAGGCCAATCCCAGTGGCCGTGCGGTCTAAGGCGTGGGTCTGCGGCCGCTCCCTTACTAGGATTGCGGGTTCGAATCCCGCCGGGGGCATGGATGTCTGTGTCTTGTGATTGTTGTGTGTTGTCAGGTAGAGGTCTTTGCGACGGGCTGATCACTCGTCCAGAGAAGTCCTACCGACTGTGGTGTGTCTGAGTGTGTGATCGTGAAGCGTCGAAAAATGAGGCGGCCTAGGCCCCCAAGGGGCTGTCGAGCCATTGAAAAAAAAAAATGGCACAGCCAGACAGACCACAGATTAAATTATAGGCCTAATACGACGCGTGCTGAATAACTAAGGATACAGACACGCAATCAGAATATACAATATTTACTGTTTTTCCACGGGAACAATGGTTACGCGAACGCGCCTGAATGTTATGTTTTACGTACATTGCCTCTCTTGTAATGTATATTGATAAACTATCAATTGCTAAGACGTCAAATCCAAAAGATTTAAATCTTCATCAAGGCCGCTGCGAAAACCTCAAATGTCGCAAAAATATTGAATTTTGAAAATACGTATTCCATTGGAATGCATCGTCGTTTTTTTTTAATATTTTTTCCACGCTTAATATCTCTCTGGTAGGTTCCTTCGTAGAACACTCCGTGCCATACAGTCAGTTCTGTCTGTCTGTCACACTCTCCCAGAGAGCGCCACGGTATTCGCACGATTCTGTTTAATTTAAACAATAAAACTGGTTATTATTACGGCTGGAGCGAGACGTCAGAACAGGACGTAGCGTCATTCCGCAAAACACGTTCAACAAGTGTTTTGCATAGAAGCGCGTTCAGAACGTGTCTATTTGCATAAGCTGTAAATTCATGGACATTACTGCAGCGCGAGCTACCGGCATGCGCACAGCACAGAAAGGGTCATCAACATCGCAACTTGCGCGCAATAATATGAATTGAATGAAATTAACTCTTAAAGTGAGGCCGTGTCATGGCTCAGGCGGTTAGTCGCCGGCCTCTCACTGCGGAGGCCCGGGTTCGATCCCAGATCAGTCCATGTGGGGTTTGTTGTGGACAAAAGTGGCACTGGGACAGGTTTTTCTCCGAGTTGTCGGATTTCCCCTGTCAATTTCATTCCACCGGTGCTCCATTACTTGTAGAACTTGGCAAAAAAAATGCTCATCTTCATCTTCATCATAGGGTTGCACAAAAAGCCTTAAGGCTGTGGTGTGTCCGTAGCATCTGCTGCGGGGCCCTTCACCATGTAAAAAAAAACTGAAAGTGAAACTACAACGGATTCATTTTCGACTTTCCTCAAGTTTTAGCCCTCTTTATAATAATAAGTTCCAAAAAATAAGGTAATAAACATTCTGATGCGGAGAACTTTATTTTGACTTCACGAGTAGCAGATGGTACACACCAGACACCAACGTAGCCACCACTGACATTTAAGCAATTTGTCTCATCGTGGCACCAAGGCTTGTATCCCGACGTAGGGAAAAAATTATGGCCTACCTCATTACTACCCAGTCATCTGTATGAAGAAATTTAAAAAGGCAGCTGGTAATGTGGACGAGTTGGTAACCGGGTTATCTCCAGAGCGCATGCGCACAAAACAATCGCCTCATTCAAAACCCTTCCCCAGTCACCGTCGGTGACCACAGAAGTCCCCCCCCCCCTCACAAGATTCTCTATAAATACTGAACCCAAAATCATAGAATAACCCAAAATTTAGCCATAAACTGTTGTGGGTCTGAACAACGAAGATTTACTGACAAAATTTTATTTCATTGGTCTTTGCCCATCGTATAATTCTTTAATAAAGCACGACGTTTCGGAAGCCGGCTCTGCTTCTCTCTTCAGGCAAAGGAAAGCACCTAATCTTGTGCAGCCCTATGATACAGTCATGTGCCTGAGAATAGCTCTACCTGAGAAGTAACCAGATTAGGTGCTTTCCTTTACCTGAAGACGGAAGCAAAGCTGGCTTCCGAAACGTAGTGCTTCAGTAAAAATTATGTGACGAATAAAGTCCAAAAATAGAAGAATATGTCATTAAATCATATACCACCGTCAGAGCGCTATAAAGTAGAACCAAAATTTAGTATTCAGACATTTCTGATATGTTTCCTACATGTCGAACCCGGTGGGCCGCGATAGCTCAGCCGGTATAGCGACTCGCTACGAGCTGGACGGTCCGGGGATCGAATCCCGGTGGGGACGAGATATTTCGCACCCGTCCAGACCGGCCCTGGGGCCTACCCAGCCTCCTGTACAATGGGTACCGGGTCTCTTTCCTGGGGGTAAAGCGGCCGGGGCGTGGAGTTGACCACACATCCTCATCTAGTGCCAGGGTTAAAGAAAGAGTAGAGATATACCTCTACTCCCCCTTTGGGCCTTCGTGGCCTGTTCTAGGGTGAACTTTATCGTTACTTTACATGTCGAACCCATCTCAATATCACTAAGACTTTAAACACAAATTATAGACAGTCACCAACAAATGCATAAACCATATATAAAGGCATAAATCAAACTTTTATCATAATTAAAACGCTACACATGTTTCGGCTCGCAAGGAGCCATCATCAGGGGTTACAGTGGTGCTTATCAAATGCTGCGTTAGGTCTGTTGACGATAAGCACCACTGTAACCGCTGATGATGGCTCCTTGCGAGCCGAAACATGTGTAGGGTTTTAGTTAGGATAAAAGGTTGATTTATGCCTTTATTTATGGTTTGTGCATTTGTTGGTAACTGTCTATAATACAAAAATGCACGGTGAATTAAGAGTAAAATTTTTAAACACAAAGTTTCGAAACTTAAACCTATTAAATTGAAAAGACGCCCGTACAAGGACACGTTTCAGAATAACAGTCAACATATCACAACTTATCCCCACCTTTCACACGACAGTACAGGTTTTTCTTCCCAAATGGATTGTCTTACTACACAGTATGTACTGTTTATGGTTCGTACGAGAAGAAATACGACTGCACTACCGTAATGGTATAGTGATGCACATATTTCACTCACCATCCGACATTACGACTGAATTCAACTCACGGATTAGACAAGCGTTTTCCCCCTAACACACTTCGTGTGATAGAATTTTCGAGTAAAAGATATAAAACGTCTAAAAAAAAAAGAACCACAGACGATTGTGTATTCCGCTTTGGTGTCGAACCAATGCCCATACTCTTTGACATTCATCGGTTAATAGGACTCATAGATTTTCAAGAAAAAGTACTTTGCTAAAAAAGAGTACACAATCGATATTTGAAAGACAATCGATCAATTTAAGTTTCTGCACAATACGTCTAACAAGAACACTTCAGCTTTCCTTCTGAAGTAAATAAAATATTGTTCAGTCCCGTCGGTAATCCTTTTCATCTTTCGTCGATGCAGATTTACAAACAGAAAACTGAAATCATTAAAATCCACTTTCTGAAGGAAGGCAAACATCCCTAAGGCCTCAGTGAAATACTCGAGATGTTGTATATTCCTGCGCCTTCAAACAAGATCTACAAAAAGAATAACCATTAAAATATCCTTAAACTTACTGGATTCAAAAACTCGATCGATAAATATATCGTTACTGTATAAGTCATTGCGACAGAACTGTAAATACTCGTTGATCGATAAATATATCGATACTGTATAAAAGTCGATGCAAAAGAGCTGCAAGATTTAGATCCTGGTTACAAATGGGCGTGGCTTTGGAACTGAGGAATGAAGGGAAGGAAATAAGAAAGGCTGAAGGAGGAAAATGAAGAGAAATAAGAAAATGAGAAAACATGTGAGGAAAGAAAAAAAGGGCGGGAAGAAGATTAGAAAGAGGAGGGAAAGGAACAGATAAAAATCAAATTTTCTATCTCTATACGTCACTTCAACACCTGTGTTTTTCAGAAAACTACAATTCAGAGGCAATAGCAATGTTTACGAATTGTGTCCTAAAGTGAAAAAATGTCATCAAAGGAACAAATTTTGTCAGGTTGGTGTCTTCCGCTTTATAGGTAGTCAGTTACGCAGTATTTGTCAGGACAGTGGCTCGTTTTCTTGTGTGTTCGACTGTAAACTGTTATTTCCTTGCTTATGTTATGCAATTCACTCCACGATTTCTCGTGGAACCCTAAAGATATTCCGCGGAACCCTCATTGGGAGACATTGATATAATGCTTAAGGAAATAATAATCGCACTTCTAATGCCACATGATGCACCTACTGCAGTCAAATTATACGTCACATAATCGTAATTACAACACTGTCACATGATGCACATACTGCAGTCAAATTACACGTCACATAATCGTAATTACAACACTGTCACATGATGCACCTACTGCAAATTACACGTCACATAATCGTAATTACAACACTGTCACATGATGCACCTACTGCAAATTACACGTCACATAATCGTAATTACAACACTGTCACATGATGCACCTACTGCAGTTAAATTACAAGTCACATAATCGTAATTACAACACTGTCACATGATGCACCTACTGCAGTCAAATTACACGTCACATAATCGTAATTACAACACTGCCACATGATGCACCTACTGCAGTCAAATTACACGTCACATAATCGTAATTACAACACTGTCACATGATGCACCTACTGCAGTCAAATTACACGTCACATAATCGTAATTACAACACTGTCACATGATGCACCTACTGCAGTCAAATTACACGTCACATAATCGTAATTACAACACTGCCACATGATGCACCTACTGTAGTTTAATTACGTGACAAAATTTGAGATATTAACAAAGATGTAAATATAACATAAGGTATTCTGAGACTACACGGTTTATTCTAGCTCGCAGATGGTTACCACCGCTCAGGAGGTTTGGCGGTCTTCATGTTTACCAGCAGCACTTATTTGGGAACTGCTCCCCCCCCCCCCCCCGTCCTACATGCCCGTGAAAAGTGCTGCATAAGAACGAGAAAAGGGCAACACCCAATCTCCATACATGTAAGTTTGGTTACTTATTCATTCATTCTGCAGTCTGTCTTACGACAGGTCCGTAGCCTCTTCCAAAACGAGTTCTCCATTGAGTGCGATCTAGTGCTTCCTCTTTCAATTTCCAGTATCTTATCTTTTCCTTAAGGTCATCCAGTCGCTGCTTACGTCTTCTCCCTCGTCTTCCCGTCATTTCTATCTTTCCTTCTAACTTTCCTTCAATCACGTGTTTCAGAAGGCTTAGCTGTTCACGTATTTCCAGCAAGAGTGCGGGGGTGGTATAGCGTGTTACTGACCAGCCACCAACGAGGATCCTGTCGCCACTACAGTGGTTGGAAATTTGTGGAGAAAGTAAAACTCACAACCAACAGGCAGATGTAACTGCGATGTTTCTAAAGGAGAATTACCAATAAAAGCATTCAACTGCTTTGTTGAAAAGTCAAAACACACTTTATTGTGTTGTAACAACAGAGGAACTGTAAAAAACGGCGTTCAATAAAGCAGTGCAATATCGGAAGAAGGGTATACAAGCTAGTTCAGAATCAGATCGTTCAATTCCCTCGACTTCAGATGATGCTCACAACGAGAGCCTGTCTTGATGACCCAGCTCCCTACGTTGAAACTTTCATCATCGGCCTACGGCAGGCAGTAACTTGCCTCAAGCGACAAAGCTTTCATGCGGGAGGAACATGGTTCGAATCAGGGTCGGCACAAATATTCCGACAGAGATTTCTAGAGGTTTTCCTCAATCCTTGAAGGCAAATTCCGAGATATCTCAAGTCAGGCCAAGACTACTTCCTTCCACATAGTTTCATTACTCGCCTGTCATACTACCACTCGACGCTACAGAATATAGTCATTAAATCAGGGGTACACAAATCCCAAGGCTCCAAGTCACCCGGGCGACTAAATTTTGTACGGTGGTGTCTAATATTTCTGGGCCCTCAGTATGGTTCTTGCTCCATGTCACCCTTCCGGCGCCTGAAATTCTGATGAGGCTCCCAGATTTATTTGGAACATCTGTGCACCCCTGCATTAAATAAATCATAAATACAAAACTGGCACATCATCAAACCTTTCTTCCAAACATAAGAGATATTAAAGCGATGACACAATAAAAAATCCAGAAGATGGATTCCAGTGATCAAATATGGCAACCAGTTCTCAGAATTATAAATAAATGAAGAGTGTAACAACGAAGATGGAACCAGCTATAAGCAACACATAAAATATTGTCAAAATGTACACTGCTGAAATAATGAGGTGCTGCTAAGGCAACACTTAATTTAGTGTATATTATTACAACACGGAACGCAGATGCCAGACTGCTGCAATCTATAGTGAAATTAAAGTAATCCTGTAACATGACGATGCAACTTTCACTGTTACATCTCGTCCATTCCGAATTGAAACAAAGTTACAAGAGGCAGACTAATAGAATTAGGGGAGATGAATTGACTGTCTTCTTATTTTATACGTATAAAATAACAGATGACGTAGCTGAATTTCTGGTAGTAATGGTAGGCAATGCTTCCAATTGTCATCGCTTAATACAACAGACTGGCGTTGATGACATTTGGAAATGAGAGTAAGAGATTAAAATTACATTTATGACGATATTAATATAGTATTAAGAAAATGTTTACCATTCGGGTCAAAATATTTACATCTTCGTCATACATCGATGTAACATACGTAAGAAACTACATACTGCAGGCGTAGCTGTTGTATCTTAACCTCTATCCTACCTGGGCGGGTATTTAAATCTTAGCGCATGGTTCATGAAAAACATGTGTAGCCTTATTATTTGAACAGAAAAATATAAAATTGCGATAATTATGAAACAAATGACATTTTGGTGGATCCAGGTGGCCGCGCGGTCTAAGGCTTGGGTCTGCGGCCGCTCGCTTGCTGGGAGTGCGGGTTCGAATCCCGCCGGTAGCATGGATGTCTGTCTCTTGTTGATGTTATATTTTGTCAGGTAGAGGTCTCTGCGACGGGCTGATCACTCGTCCAGAGGGGTCCTACCGATTGTCGTGTGTCTGAGTGTGATTGTGAAGCGTCGATAATGAGAAGGCTTGGCCCACTAGAGGCTGTTGCGTCATTGGAATGGTTAGAATATCTAATTAAGAAACCCCCTGTAGCCACGAAGCGAGGGGCATTCAGTTTAATTAAGGTCAAATCATGCAATGTATTGTTACATATGCTACTATCTAAAATCAGTTCTGAGATATAAATATTTAATTTTGGACACCCATCATCCGGACACTATATTTACGTGAGCAAGGATGTGAGGATCCGTGGTTATTTTTCGTAGCCAAAAGGGGTCCGCGAGCACAAAAGTTTGGGAAACACTGGTCTACAGTCTTTCTGGGACGTGACGCCGAGTAGTAAGGCTCTTCTACAACGTCTGGGAATACAAGGAAGACTCAGATATACTCGTATGTCGGCAGCGACTACAGAAACCGAGCTACAGCCAAAGAGCTGTGTATATATTGACATTTGCTACTAACAATAACAAAAGCTGCGTTACGCCATGTCCAAAGATAAGTATATGTTGTTTCACACACGTCCTGCTTCAAGTGCCGTGTAAGTGTCTGCTCATTGTCCAGCACCATAACAATACACAGCCATAATCACCTTCCGCACTTCATGACGTCATCGTTACGATGTCGTCATTTCGTTTGTTCTAAATTGCAGCAGTAGAGCAAGAGTCTACAAATGTAGCACGCGGCCATCTTCTTTCTGCAAATGGCCAAAGAACCAAAGACAACAGAACTAACTAACTCCATGGAGCACAGTCCTTCTTGAGAAGCTAACAGGTCGTCAGCTAGTCAAGAAATTCCCCGTGTTTTGTGGAACCCGAAGGTTCATTACCGCATTCACAAGAGCCCGCCACCTGTCCCTATCCTGAACCAGATCAATCCAGTCCACGCCCTCCCATCCTACTTCTTGAAGATTTATTTTAATATTATCATCCCATCTACGCCTGGGTCTTCCAAGTGGTCTCCTTCACTCAGGCCTCCCCATCAAAATCCTGTACGCACCTCTCCTCTCCCCCATACGTGCTACACCCAAACAACAGAAGGAAAGAGGAAAGAAAGAAAAGAGAAAAGAAAGAACAGCCACTGCCGTAACCCAAGTCCACTTTTGTACGAGTTACGGTCATCAAATACGTTTACAATGAACACATACCGTGGGTCACCTCAAGGTCGCAAATATGGCGGGTTGGTATTAATGACGCTAGGAAGTGTACAAAAATGGCATTTAGTGTCCTGATGTCAATACGAAATTTCACAAAAATTCTTCAGATTCTTGAACGCCAATAAAAACTGGCGACGACAACACGCGATAGGCCACAAAATACGTAAATTCAAATAAAATTCAACACGTGAAAATTAGCACATTATTACAGGCACCATGTCTTATGTATAAATAGATCTTCTATCGGGCAGAAATAAGACACGGATTTTTAAATTTGTCTTGTTTATTCTTTCATAAACAAATTTCGCATTAACCCACAAAATGTAGACCGCTTTTACTCGTTTTCAAAGAAGACAAGATCCTTTATTTAAGTTCTATCCGACAAATATACAATTTTATTTTCTATTACTCAATACATATATTTCATTAAAGATGGCTGAACATGTTTCGAACTTTATATGAGGTTCATCTTCAGGGACATCTGTTTTAAATTACACCAGTCCTTCTTCAAAGGTACATGTTAGGTTATACACTTTAAAATGTTGTCTTTTTTTGTCTTGTGATTACTGAAATTAATATTAAAATACTTAAGTTAAAGACAGTTAAATACTGTATCTAAGATACATAAAATATTTTATGTATCTAAGATACATAAAATATTTCACTTTTTGTTCACCGTGCATATTTGTATTAAGATTCACTCACTTAACCAAAGATTTCACTATAATAATTGAATTTATCTCTCACTAGTACCCTACATATGTGTCGGCCCCATTGTGGCCATCATCAGGGGTAACCTATTATACAGGGCATACACAAAAGAATGGTGCGGTTTTAATAGTGAACACTATTAAAACCGCACAATTCTTTTGTGTATGCCCTGTATATACACTTCACTTTACGCTGTCCAATTTGACACCGTCAACTCATCATCGTTCTGTCGGTGTTTCCTTTTTACACTGAAAGTTTTGTATGCACTGCACTTTGTATGGTGTTAAGTTTGTTGTCTATTGAGATCGTCGTATTTTCTAAAACTGTTTTACACTGTTAAAAACTATTAAATTATTATAGTGCAATTGTTGGTTAACTAAGTGAATACTAACATGAAATATTATTTGTAGAATAATGTACCTTTGAAGAAGAACTGGTGTAATTTAAAACAGATGTCCCTGAAGATGAACCTTATATAAGGTTCGAAACATGTTGGACTATCTTTAATGAAATATATGTATTGAATAATAGAAAATAAAATTGTACATTTGTCTTATAAAGGTAAAAGGTAAAGCAACCCCATTACAGGCCTAGACAGGCCCTGAGGGGTCCAGGAGGTTGAGGCTCCCAGATTTGTAGACAATCGGCACATGAAGGTGGTAAGATTGTCAGCCCTACGCACCGGCCGCCTTTACCCCCCAGGAAATATTCCTGGTACTCATTTCTGTTAGAGGCTGAGTCGACCCCAGGGCCATAGTGCGACCGAAACGATTATGTCAAGGAATTAATTCCAATGACACCATCGGGAATCGAACCCGCGACGTTCCGGTTTGTAGCGTAGTGCCTCAACCAACTGCGCCACCGCGTGCCCCACATTTGTCTTATAGAACCTAAATAATAAGAAAATGTACGTTACGAATAACATATAGACAAGATCCATTGACACATTCATTCAGCAGTCCTCGTCAACCGAAAAACGAACCTCTTCACTCAACACGTGACATCAGGTTGCACGCCAATCATGTTAAAGTACAGGATATACACAAAATAATGGTGCGGTTTCAATGGTGAATAAAGGGAAACCGCACCATTCTTTTGTGTATACCCTGTATTACCTTACCATGACCCTCCCACAGGCCCTAAAGTCGAGAACGGTCATGGTAAGGTAATACAGAGTATACACAAAATAATGGTGCGGATTCAATGGTGAATAAAGGGAAACCGCACCATTCTTTTGTGTATACCCTGTATTACCTTACCATGACCCTCCCACAGGCCCTAAAGTCGAGAACGGTCATGGTAAGGTAATACAGAGTATACACAAAATAATGGTGCGGTTTCAATGGTGAATAAAGGGAAACCGCACCATTCTTTTGTGTATACCCTGTATTACCTTACCATGACCCTCCCACAGGCCCTAAAGTCGAGAACGGTCATGGTAAGGTAATACAGAGTATACACAAAATAATGGTGCGGATTCAATGGTGAATAAAGGGAAACCGCACCATTCTTTTGTGTATACCCTGTATTACCTTACCATGACCCTCCCACAGGCCCTAAAGTCGAGAACGGTCATGGTAAGGTAATACAGAGTATACACAAAATAATGGTGCGGTTTCAATGGTGAATAAAGGGAAACCGCACCATTCTTTTGTGTATACCCTGTATTACCTTACCATGACCCTCCCACAGGCCCTAAAGTCGAGAACGGTCATGGTAGGATTTAAAAGACTTGCAATTTCAGACTTTCAATTTGCTATGACACGCCATGCGTAAGGCAGCGCACGACAATTTTTTTTTGTATCTAGAGGCCACCTCAGATATTTAGGAGACAGATTTTGTGTTTCGCGGAATTTATGTTCTAACAACTAACAAACTCAAAACTTCCGGTACTGAACTCGGTACTATCTGGTGTGCCAAGTAAATCACAAGATATTCATACACATTGAGAATATTCTTCCGAAACGAAATAACATTTTGCGAATTTTCTTTATTACAGACACCCCGAAAAGCACAAAATCAAATACGAAACTAAAAATACTGAGAGATATATTGGAATAGAAGGCTCATATTAACAGTTCTTTCCTTAACATTGAGGCGCGTTCGCTTAACCATTGTTGCTGTGGAAAAGCAATAAGTATTACATATTCTGAGTGTGTCTGTAGCCTTAGTTATACTGCATGCAAAGCGCATGCGCCGTATTATATTGTCATCTGTGGCCTGTCTGGCTGTACCACGTTTCTCCACATTATCTCATAAACGGCACGATTTTCGGAAAAAAAGTTATTGAACATAAAATGTGTGTTTTGATTTTCTCTACAAATTTAGTCTGAAACATTTCTCATTCTAAGATGAATTCAGCGAGACATTATGATAAATTTACATAGGTCTTCATGTAAAGTACCGTTATTTTTGCCAGATTTTAATCAAACTTGAATTTTCTCTACAGATTTTCGAAAAATAATGAAATATCAAATTTCATGAAAATCCGTCAAGTGGGAGCCGAGTTGTTCTATGTGGACGGACAGACATGACGAAGATAATAGTCGCCTTTCGCAATTTTGCGAACGCATCTAAAATCGAATAAAAGCAACGTCGGAACACCCACGGAACACCCCACCCCCTCAAGTCCTGTTCCTTTCATCTTTCGGTCTGTTTTCTGCACCAACCGTGGCAAAGGCCTTCAAAGTTCCTTCCACACATTTTCATCTTACGCCAAACTAACTTTGGTAGTTAGAGTGTTTGTTGGCGGCAATAAGCGAGCTGTTTAGTAATGAAGTGCTTGTTGAACAGAATTTTCATGGGGAAAAAAATACAGTACATTCTTCGAAAATTCTAGGCGCCACATTAAATGATGAAGGCGCCATGGCGACATGGCACACCGGATCTGTCGTGCCCTGATGTATAGTAGCCATATAAATTGAATGAAAGTACAGATTAGAATATATTATACAGAGTCACTCTTCATGTAACTTCGGGAACGTAATGTTCAAATATTTATTTCCTTTAATAAATGTGTATGCTAGTAGCTTATATTTTCAAAGACATTTCATGCAACAAGAATGATAAGAAAATATCTTTCATAGTGCTGTAGTTTAGTGAGGTTGTCTCACCGGAAACTTGCAACGTGTTTTGTACAAACCGCAACGCCATTCCGGGGCGTTTGAGTCCAATTCTAGCACCGATATGATATCAATATGTAACAGTAACTCTTTAAACCAGCTTCTAATTTGAACTATATTTAAATATCCCGCTCTTGCCGCGCAGTAATCACACTCCGTCTCAGTTATACAAATCAGTCAGTTAATGCTGTACAGTGAAATAATCGCTGTTTGTTCTGAGATCCACACAAAACACATAAATACAGTCCGTACCGCGCAGTAAACACACTCCGTCTCAGTTATACAAACCAGTCAGTTAATGCTGTACAGTGAAATAATCGCCGTTTGTTCTGAGATCCACACAAAACACATAAATACAGTCCGTACCGCGCAGTAAACACACTCCGTCTCAGTTATACAAACCAGTCAGTTAATGCTGTACAGTGAAATAATCGCCGTTTGTTCTGAGAACACAAAAACACATAATACAGTCCGTACCGCGCAGTAACACACTCCGTCTCAGTTATACAAACCAGTCAGTTAATGCTGTACAGTGAAATAATCGCCGTTTTCTGGAATCCACACAAACACATAAATACAGTCCGTACCGCGCAGTAAACACACTCCGTCTCAGTTTACAACCAGTCAGTTAATGCTGTACAGTGAAATAATCGCGTTTGTTCTGAGATCCACACAAAACACATAAATACAGTCGCGTACCGCGCAGTAAACACACTCCCGTCAGTTATACAACCCAGTCAGTTAATGCTGTACAGTGAAATATCGCCGTTTGTTCTGGATCCACACAAACACATAAATACGTCCGTACCGCGCAGTAAACACACTCCGTCTCAGTTATACAAAAGTCAGTTAATGCTGTACAGTGAAATAATCGCCGTTTGTTCTGAGATCCACACAAAAACATAAATACAGTCCGTACCGCGCAGTAAACACACTCCGTTCAGTTATACAAACCAGTCAGTTAATGCTGTACAGTGAAATAATCGCGTTTGTTCTGGATCCACACAAAACACAAATACAGTCCGTACCGCGCAGTAAAACACTCCGTCTCAGTTATACAAACCAGTCAGTTAATGTTGTACAGTGAAATAATCGCAGTTTGTTCTGAGATCCACACAAAATACAGTCCGTACGCGTAGTAAACACACTCCGTCTCAGTTATACAAACCAGTCAGTTAATGCTGTACAGTGAAATAATCGCCGTTTGTTCTGAGATCCACAAAAACACATAAATACAGCCCTACCGCCCAGTAATCACACTCCGTCTCAGTTATACAAACCAGTCAGTTAATGCTGTACAGTGAAATAATCGCCGTTTGTTCTGAGATCCACACAAAACACATAAATACAGTCCGTACCGCGCAGTATTACACATCCGTCTCAGTTTATACAAACAGTCAGTTAATGCTGTACAGTGAAATAATCGCCGTTTGTTCTGAGATCCACACAAAACACATAAATACAGTCCGTACCGCGCAGTAAACACACTCCGTCTCAGTTATACAACCAGTCAGTTAATGTTGTACAGTGAAATAATCGCAGTTTGTTCTGAGATTACACATAATACAGTCCGTACCGCGCAGTAAACACACTCCGTCTCAGTTATACAAACCAGTCAGTTAATGTTGTACAGTGAAATAATCGCTGTATGTTCTGAGATCCACACAAAACACTTAAATACAGTCCGTACCGCGAGTAAACACACTCCGTCTCAGTTATACAACCTAGTCAGTTAATGTTGTACAGTGAAATAATCGTGTTTGTTCCGAGATCACACAAAACACATAATACAGTCCGTACCGCGCAGTAAACACACTCCGTCTCAGTTATACAAACCAGTCAGTTATGTGTACAGTGAAATAATCGCTGTTTGTTCTGAGATCCACACAAAACTATAAATACAGTCCGTACCGCGCAGTAAACACACTCCGTCTCAGTTATACAAACCAGTCAGTTAATGTTGTACAGTGAAATAATCGCTGTTTGTTCCGAGATCCACACAAAACACATAAATACAGTCCGTACCGCGCAGTAAACACACTCCGTCTCAGTTATACAAACCAGTCAGTTAATGTTGTACAGTGAAATAATCGCTGTTTGTTCTGAGATCCACACAAAAACACATAAATACAGACCGTACCGCGCAGTAAACACACTCCGTCTCAGTTATACAAACCAGTCAGTTAATGTTGTACAGTGAAATAATCGCTGTTTGTTCTGAGATCCACACAAAACACATAAATACAGTCCGTACCGCGCAGTAAACACACTCCGTCTCAGTTATACAAACCAGTCAGTTAATGTTGTACAGTGAAATAATCGCCGTTTGTTCTGAGATCCACATAAAACACATAAATACACTGTGTGGTCAGAACGTAGAATTGTTGATGTTAAACATGGTGGTACTATAGTAACCACTGGGCTTTAGGTGTGTACATATAATATTCAGTCCATACCGCACAGTAAACACACCCATCTCAGTTATACAAACCAGTCAGTTAATGTTGTACAGTGAAATAATCGCTGTTTGTTCTGAGATCCACACAAAACACATAAATACACTGTGTGAGCAGAACGTAGAATTTTTAAATGTTAAAGCCGGTGGTATGTATCAACACCACTATAGACAACCACTAGGATTTTCAGGGTTAAATGAGGAAGTAAGGGATTTATGAGAGAAATTCTTTGTAGCTTCATACATATTATCTCCGGGCTAAGATTGCGGAGAAAATATACACCCTGTAACAAAACATAAGCCACTAATCAATGTATCTCTCATTTCCCCTGGCCATTTGTTAGGTTTTCAGTTTATAACAGCCTAAAGTCAAATATCTGCAAGGTAGTAACATGATCGATCGTGTGAGAAATGAAGAAGTATTACACAGAGTCAAGGAGGTGAGGAATATCGTACATACTAGTACAATAAAAAGAAGGAAAGCTAACTGGATTGGTCACATCTTGCGTAGAAACTGCCTTCTAAAACACGTGATTGAAGGAGAGTTAGAGGGAAGGATAGATATGACGAAAATACGGGGAAGAAGACGTAAGCAGCTACTGGATGACCTTAAGGAAAAGACATGATACTGTAAATTGAAAGAGGAAGCATTAGATCGCACCCTGTGGAGAACTCGCTTTGGAAGAGACTATGGACCTGTCGTAAGACTGACTGCAGAATGAAGTAACCAGATATAACACAACAGAAAATAATAGTATTAACTCGCACATACAAGACACAACTAGACTTTAGCCCAAAATATTTTTACTTATGATACATCGGTGACTGGTCATAAAAATCTAAATGTCTGACTTTCCCTTCCACCACCCCTTCCAAGGTTAAAATTGTTCTCGTTAGTCGACAGTAGTACCTACTACCTACACCACCACCATGGTGGCCGTGCGAATATCTGCAACAGGAAGGACAAACCTTATACATGTGACACTCCAAGGTACTGGCTGTTCAAAAAAATTAGCAACATTTTGTTGAGGCCATTGTTTTCTCATAAAATGACACAAGACACTGTTTCTTGAAATTTAGGCATAATTTCATTGTAGGAATTAGTAAAAATTTGGCGCGCATTCGACTTCCAGCAACGTAACGTATCATAGCAACATGTTCACAAAATTATTAAAAATACTACGAACCAAAGCAGTGGCACAGTAACTGAACAAAGTTACACCTAACATAAAATTCTACGTCTGTTTTACACATGTTGCTTTAGCAACCGGCGTCTTACAAGGAGAGCTGACCGTATTTCAAACTACAAAGACTGAAATCCGTACCGTAATATTTATTAATTCAAATGTTCCAGGCATGAATGCATTTCACAGTTCTTTGTGTTCATGCCCGAGTGCATGCCGGTACACAAAAATGGCCTTATGCATGCATGTGTTCGCAGTAATGTAATTCGTTCACGTAGTGACTTTACGGCCCTTGAGAGCCGATAAACAATTTGGTAGACGTGCAACAGAAGCTGATATGCATCTGTAGGCTATCAATGACTCCATTTTATACAGAAAGGAATAAAGTTTTCCGTAAGTGAAGTATTAATTTCACGGGTTTTAGCATCCATACGTGACGCTAGCGTTACACAGTCATCTTCATGCCTTAGCAGCAGTTTATCATGCACGTGAATAGAGATAAAGAGAAAATTACAGAAATTTAATCTACCAGCAAGGTATGTGTAGCGGGGAGGTGCTTCTTCTAAATGAGTACCACTAAGCACGCCACATTTTATACACGTACAATGAAGTCAAATCAAAGTAGTGGGATCATGCCATAAACAGATTAAGCACACATGCTGAATTATTTGGTTATTTTATGATGCAGAATCAACTACCGGATAGAAAGAGCGTATAATGAGATATTACAGGACAACTGTAAAGTACGAACTTGGAGAGAAGTTGAGAAAGCGGCCGTCGTCTACCGTACGTTTTATATAAGCCTATACGTGTTTGCACGGACAGGAGAAAAACAATAAACAGCACACGGAAGATGGACCAGTCTGGGATTCGAAACGGGTGCAGCCAGTTCAGACTGTGATACTGATGATTTGTAGCTGCCAACTGACGTATCGGATGATGATCAAAATACAAACAGCAGCAACAGCAGCAGCAACAACAGCAACAACGGCATGAAAACCAGCAACAACAACAGTAACAGCAGCAGCAACAACAGCAACAACGGCATGAAAACCAGCAGCAACAACAGTAACAGCAGCAGCAACAACAGCAACAACGGCATGAAAACCAGCAGCAACAACAGTAACAGCAGCAGCAACAACAGCAACAACGGCATGAAAACCAGCAGCAACAACAGTAACAGCAGCAGCAACAACAGCAACAACGGCATGAAAACCAGCAGCAACAACAGTAACAGCAGCAGCAACAACAGCAACAACGGCAACAACGGCATGAAAACCAGCAGCAACAACAGTAACAGCAGCAGCAACAACAGCAACAACGGCATGAAAACCAGCAGCAACAACAGTAACAGCAGCAGCAACAGCAGCAACAACAATAACAACACAAACAGCAGCAACAGCGGCAAAAAACAGCAGCAACAGCGGCAAAAAACAGCAGCAACAGCAACAACAACGGCAACAAAACCAGCAGCAACAACAACACAAACAGCAGCAACAGCAACAGCGGCAAAAACAGCAGCAACAGCAACAACAACAACGGCATCAAAACCAACAACAACAACAACACAAACAGCAGCAACAGCAACACAAACAGCAGCAACAGCAACAGCGGCAGAAAACAGCAGCAACAACAACACAAACAGCAGCAACAGCGGCAGAAAACAGCAGCAACAGCAACAGCGGCAAAAAACAGCAACAACGACATCAAAACCAACAGCAACAACAATAACAACACAAACAGCAGCAACAGCAACAGCGACAAAGTCCCATACTAAGGGCCCACAAATATTAGAGGCCATCATACAAAATTTAGTCGCCAGGGCGAAGAGGCGCCCAGGATTTGTGCACCCCTGATATATTATAAGCTGAGGATAGTTAGATATAACGAAAATTCAGAACGTAGAATTTGATCTTTTCCCACTTGTTTATTTCACGACTTAATACATCCTGAATTCAGCACGGACTAATTCAATTAACTTTGAAGAGCGATGATAGAAGGAAACAGCGCACGCACACACACACACACGTAAACATTGTACAAAAATCTGCTAAATTTCCAAGGAAGATGAATTATTATTAATTAAAATAGAATCACAAGATCTAATTAGTACACAAAACAACTCAGACTCGCATACATTATGGAAGATAATTTGAACATTGTGAGGATGAGAAGAAACGTTATGCATTTTAAATGCGTAATTAGAAGTAATTAAAGCAGTGCTTCAGTAGGGCTGGTCAGAGATAGAGCAGAGAGGGAAAGGAGTATGGCGAAACAGAGGCTGAGCGCACAACTGCACAGTGTCGTGAACGCGTGACACTGACGTCAAATCGCATACATAACACTGGATAATACTGTTTGATTACTTATTGGAACGTGGACATAACGGAAAATATGCGTCCTTGAACGTGGACATAACGGAAAATAGGCGTCCTTGAACGTGGATATAACGGTAAATATGCGTCCTTGAACGTGGACATAACGGAAAATATGGGTCCTTGAACGTGGATATAACGGTAAATATGCGTCTCTGAACGTGGACATAACGGAAAATATGCGTCCTTGAACGTGGACATAACGGAAAATATGGGTCCTTGAACGTGGATATAACGGTAAATATGCGTCTCTGAACGTGGACATAACGGAAAATAGGCGTCCTGAACGTGGACATAACGGAAAATATGCGTCCTGAACGTGGACATAACGGAAAATAGGCGTCCTGAACGTGGACATAACGGAAAATAGGCGTCCTGAACGTGGACATAACGGAAAATATGCGTCTCTGAACGTGGACATAACGGAAAATAGGCGTCCTGAACGTGTACATAACGGAAAATAGGCGCCCTGAACGTGGACATAAAGGAAAATATGCGTCCTGAACGTGGACATAACGGAAAATAGGCGTCCTGAACGTGGACATAACGGAAAATATGCGTCCTGAACGTGGACATAACGGAAAATAGGCGTCTCTGAACGTGGACATAACGGAAAATAGGCGTCCTGAACGTGGACATAACGGAAAATATGCGTCTCTGAACGTGGACATAACGGAAAATAGGCGTCCTGAACGTGTACATAACGGAAAATAGGCGCCCTGAACGTGGACATAACGGAAAATATGCGTCCTGAACGTGGACATAACGGAAAATATGCGTCCTTGAACGTGGACATAACGGAAAATATGCGTCTCTGAACGTGGACATAACGGAAAATATGCGTCTCTGAACGTGGACATAACGGAAAATAGGCGTCCTGAACGTGGACATAACGGAAAATATGCGTCCCTGAACGTGGACATAACGAAAAATATGCGTCCCTGAACGTGGACATAACGGAAAATATGCGTCTCTGAACGTGGACATAACGGAAAATATGCGTCCCTGAACGTGGTAAAGCGAAAGGTAAAGCAATCCCATTACAGGCCTTGACAGGCCCTTAGGGTTCGAGGAGGTTGAGGCTCCCAGATTTTTTAGACAATCGGCACATGAAGGTGGTAAGGTTGTCAGCCCTAAGCACCGGCCGCCTTTACCCCCCCCCCCCCCAGGAAACATTCCTGGTACTCTTTTCTGTTAGAGGCTGAGTCGACCCCAGGACCATAGTGCGACCGACACGATTATGTCAATGAAAGATTCCAGTGACACCATCGGGAATCGAACCCGCGACGTTCCGGTTTGTAGCGCAGTGCCTCAACCAACTGCGCCACCGAGTGCCCCCTCCCTGAACGTGGACATAACGAAAAATATGCGTCCCTGAAGACACCAAAACAATTACACTTACCGGAGCTCTCAAAAAAAGGGTTCAGCTACCTATATAAAGACTTCAGATTACCGCATGTCCCGCCCCATAAGACGAAGTGTTCACAATAAAAATATCCCCAAAAATCATCCTGCTTAACACCGCAAAAATTCCTTGCTAATTTCAGGGCGTTTTATCACTTGTAGCGTCGTACGAGGCGGGAAATACGGTAATAAATTTAAGAAGCCCGACTTTTTAACTATAAATATTTAACTACAGGGTTCTGTAGTAACACTGCTTCATACTCTCGAGATCTTGGGTTTCAATCTCGATCCAAAGACCATCTCTCCTGAGGACTTTCATTCTCTCTCCCATTAAACACCGAGACATTGCTTTAAATCAGGCTATAAACTGCTCCTTCCACATCATTCGCAATTCATTACTTTACAGTCATTCTATCAGTGAACGTTATACTACCTCAAAAACAGACGTCATTCAATAAAGCAAAAATAATTTTTAACGTTATTCATACCATGTATTGTGATTGTAATTATGTATACCAACAAATGCGCATAAAATGTACAAATTTACAAGTTATCTATAAATATATATATATATATATATATATAATCTCTCCTACATGTTTCGGCAAATATTCGCCGAAACGTGTAGGATAAATTATGTATCGTACATAGTTAATTTGTAATTTTCTACATTTTATGTGCATTTGTTGGTTTATATAAATAATTGAAAGCATAAATTAGTCTATTGTTTCGAAAATTCAAGTCAGATTTCCTTCATTGAAGCCAACACGTACGATGGATTAATAACTTTTAGAGAATGTCACAGTTTTTTTATTTAATAACATTAAACTACATTCTTTCCTGATCTTCCTCTGATTTAAAACTAACAATCACTACTATACAGTAAGGGTAACAATTATTTACAACGTTACACCAAACAGCACGTTACGGAAACCAAATTCCAATAAGGAACACACAAAATACACAAAGCAATGTTGTCATTCCTAACTCATTTTTTATGCATGAACGAAATTGTTTGACTGAATATTTAACTATAAAAATATACGTGAAGAAAAGCAATTTCTAAAGGAGTTAAACTTGGCGTATTAGAAAAGCACTAAACGTTGAACAACACGCTTTGACATAACGCAATAATATTAAAAAATAATAACAATAATGTGATATAAAACGAGATGTTAACAAGGCCTATGCCTAACACAATACAGACATTAAACAATGTTTAGTATTCAGAAATAATAACAATCGTCACAATGCTCCCAACCTTTCCATCAGTCTTTCCAGTACATTAATCAACCCCTCTCATTTACATTGAATGCTATCTATCGCTCTCACTACGTATTTAAGAAACATTTTATCGGCCCATTGTAAGAAATCCTCCCATTTAATAACAATATATATAGAAGAACACAATAAGAAAAACCACATCCTTCTTCCAAGACTCTCTTTCCAAACCATTTTATTGAAAGTCATCACAATGGACGTGATGTCATAGGTGAATGTTCAAATGCACCCCCATGCTTATTATACAAGATAGCCTTCACAGGGAACTGCTGCCTTTATAGCGAGTTGCAGTTCCGGTCTGCACACAACAGTACACAAAACGTATACAACAGAAGAAATACAAGAACAAATTTACATTCGAGACAGAAATCAAGTGTTATATTTAAAGTGACAATTGAAATACATCTTTATTAGGTCCATTATAACCGCAAAATTTAAGCAAGGGTGTAAATAAGTTTGGACGAATTCTGAATCACGAATTTCATGTGGCTCAATAAGATAAAACAGACGAAATCATATGCAGGGATACACAAATTGTTCAAAAACTAAAGCCATCTCAAAATTCTAGTCGCCAGAAAGGTAACATGAAGCAAGTTCTGTACTGAGGATCCACAAATACTAAGCGCCGTCGTACAAAATTCAGACGCCCGGGATTTGTGCAACCCTGATCATAAGTATAACGCACGAATTCCACAAGTGTGCTAAACGGCTGGCATGTTAGGCCTTTGTGCAAATTAACAAGTCTACATAACCTTCAAAAATTAAGATTAGCCCCAATTATATATATTCAGTCTGACCGCGCAGTAAACACACTCCGTCTCAGTTATACAAACCAGTCAGTTAATGTTGTATAGGAAATAATCGCTGTTTGTTCTGAGATCCACACAAAACACATAAATACAGCCCGTACCGCGCAGTAAACACACTCCGTCTCAGTTATACAAACCAGTCAGTTAATGCTGTACAGTGAAATAATCGCTGTTGTTCTGAGATCCACACAAAACACATAAATACAGTCCGTACCGCGCAGTAAACACACTCCGTCTCAGTTATACAAACCAGTCAGTTAATGTTGTATAGGGAAATAATCGCTGTTTGTTCTCAGATCCACAAAACACATAAATACAGTCCGTACCGCGCAGTAAACACACTCCGTCTCAGTTATACAAACCAGTCAGTTAATGCTGTACAGTGAAATAATCGCTGTTTGTTCTGAGATCCACACAAAACACATAAATACAGTCCGTACGCGCAGTAAACACACTCCGTCTCAGTTATACAAACCAGTCAGTTAATGTTGTATAGGGAAATAATCGCTGTTTGTTCTCAGATCCACACAAAACACATAAATACAGTCCGTACCGCGCAGTAAACACACTCCGTCTCAGTTATACAAACCAGTCAGTTAATGTTGTACAGTGAAATAATCGCTGTTTGTTCTGAGATCCACACAAAACACATAAATACAGTCCGTACCGCGCAGTAAACACACTCCGTCTCAGTTATACAAACCAGTCAGTTAATGTTGTACAGTGAAATAATCGCTGTTTGTTCTGAGATCCACACAAAACACATAAATACAGTCCGTACCGCGCAGTAAACACACTCCGTCTCAGTTATACAAACCAGTCTGTTAATGCTGTACAGTGAAATAATCGCTGTTTGTTCTGAGATCCATACAAAACACATAAATACAGTCCATACCGCGCAGTAAACACACTCCGTCTCAGTTATACAAACCAGTCAGTTAATGCTGTACAGTGAAATAATCGCTGTTTGTTCTGAGATCCATACAAAACACATGAATACAGTCCATACCGCGCAGTAAACACACTCCGTCTCAGTTATACAAACCAGTCAGTTAATGCTGTACAGTGAAATAATCGCTGTTTGTTCTGAGATACATACACAACACATAAATACACTGTGTGGGCAGAACGTAGAATTGTTGAATGTTAAACCTGGTGGTACATATAATAACCACTGGTCTTTAGATGTGTACATATAAAGATCAGTCCGTACCTCGCAGTAAACAGACTCCGTCTCAGTTACACAAACCAGTCAGTTAATGTTGTACAGGGAAATAATCGCTGTTTGTTCTGAGATCCACACAAAACACAAATACACTGTGTGGACATATTTTTTTAATGATACACCTGGTGGTATATATAGTGACCACTGGGCTTACAGGGTTTAATCATGATTTTCTTATTAGTCAGTCAGCTATCTTGCTAGTTAATTATTTGTGTTTCCTTTGTATGTAATTAAAGATGCTTTCTCTACTGCGTAGAATATATAACATTGAAAGCAAGAATTATTATAAATAACGAATTAGGAATTTTGTTACATGAATTTGTCGCTCCTTCTGTTATGACATCCTAGAATTTCCTTGAAGGAAAATACAAAAATTCCCAGTCAAAATGGCAGGTTTCAGGCCCAGGATTGAAAACATGACCTCTCGCATAAAACAAAAGCGCTAGTCACTTAAACATGATTGTTAGATATTTAATTAAAAGTCAAATATTGCCCCTGTGTTTTAAGCGTCACATCAAACAGGCATATGGAGAGCGTGCGGGTAAGGATCCATGCATTCTTGACCACGAAAATGAGATAAAAAATTATTAGCTTCGCGTTCCGGTCGCTTTAGCAATGGACACTCCAACCTTCGTACTCACTATATAGGCCCCACAGACGGTCTGGACAGCAGAAATAGCAAAAAGAAGAAAAAAACCCTTGAGCCTGCGAGGATCGAAGCACAGGTCTTGATTACTGATTAAAATGCGACTCTTCATCGGTTATTCCGTGTTGTGTGGTGTACACTTTATTTTTACGTGATTATCTCGTGACACAGAAGGCTGCCAAGCTAATCGTTGCCAACGTGCAGCCATCAGGCTGCAGCATGTTGTGTGGAGTTATGCTCCACGCTCCTCGTGACAGCATGAGGCGCCCTCATGTGACAGAAACCGGCAAATTATATAGACTTCCCACTGAGACAAAGAATGTTTATGTGGTATTGTCTGCGGTTCATGCGAGGTTATGCCTTTGTCTTCAGCCAGAACACACACGCGCTCTGACAGTCATCTTGAAACACTTTAGCAATCGTATTGCAACAATATACCATAGTTCTTAACCAAACCCTTCCAGGCGTAACTAAAAATTCAAAATTTTGCAGTTTACATAATAAATACTAGATACTTGACGATCAGGGTTTCGATTCCAGGCGGGAACAAGACACATCCCTTCTCCAAAACGCCTAAACTGGCTCTGGGGCCCACCAAACCTGCTATTCAGTAGTTACTATGGGTTCTTTCACCGGTATTAAAAGCTATAGGAGCGTGAATTTAACTAATACGTAGGTTAAGAATGAGTGGAGCCACACCTCCATTCCCTCGGCGCTTCATGACGTGCACAGTGACGTCTTTCCCCTTGTCTATGGTATTACTGTCTAGTTACATCAGTTTTTAATCAACTTTTGCGGCTGTAGTAAATACCAAACAAATTCTTCTCGTCTTATAACTACGACAGGCGAAATCCGCGTACATTTCTGGCCGTATTTATTATAATATCATTTCTTAGTTCTCCGAATTGTCTTTATAATTCTGACTACAAAAATGCTAGCATGGAGTTACTTTTTACGGCTATTAAATGATTTAATAGACTCCTATTCAATAGGTACCGGGATTCTTTCCCAGGGGTAAGGCGGCCGGAGCGTGAAGTTTACCATTCTTAATTAAATGCGTTAACACTACACCACATTACTGACAAAAAAAAACAACGCGCAAGGTGGGTTGCCTACCTTAAAACAAACGGTTGTGATTGGTCGCATTATTCAATTTCATCTGTCTCTGTCACGAGCGCCCCCCCCCCCACCTTTCATCCACTTGAGGGGCCCCACGTTAAAGGAGCTGACCGGACATCGCTAGATATACGACTTGCCATCTGAAGTGGAAGCACCAATAAGGCCTACGAAGTACAGGATTTATTTTGTAACGGCTGTGTCTGTCCCAAGGTTTAAAACAGTTAACTGGTTCTTAAAAAACTGGAAAGCCGTGGTTAAGAGATACAGAGTGCGCTCCAAAATCTTATACAGGGTGTTTCGTAACACGTAATTCCCTTTTTAAAAAGTAGTTTCTTAATTTTCTTGCATATATACAATATATAAAATACCTGCCTTATACAGAGTGTTTCATAACACGTAATACCCTTTTTAAAAAGTAGTTTTTATAACTTTCTTGAAATATACACAATATATAAAATACCTGCCTTATTCAGAGTGTTTCATAACACGTAATTCCCTTTTAAAAATTATTTTCATAATTTTCTTGAAATATATTCAATATATAAAATACCTGCCTTATTCAGAGTGTTTCATAACACGTAATTCCCTTTTAAAAATTATTTTCATAATTTTCTTGAAATATATTCAATATATAAAACACCTGCCTTATTCAGAGTGTTTCATAACACGTAATTCCCTTTTAAAAATTATTTTCATAATTTTCTTGAAATATATTCAATATATAAAATACCTGCCTTATTCAGAGTGCTTCATAACACGTAATTCCCTTTTAAAAATTATTTTCATAATTTTCTTGAAATATATTCAATATATAAAATACCTGCCTTATTCAGAGTGTTTCATAACACGTAATTCCCTTTTAAAAATTATTTTCATAATTTTCTTGAAATATATTCAATATATAAAACACCTGCCTTATTCAGAGTGTTTCATAACACGTAATTCCCTTTTAAAAATTATTTTCATAATTTTCTTGAAATATATTCAATATATAAAAACCTGCCTTTCAGAGTGTTTCCTAACACGTAATCCCCTTTTAAAAATTATTTTCATAATTTTATTGAAATATATTCAATATATAAAATACCTGCCTTATTCAGAGTGTTTCATAACACGTAATTCCCTTTTAAAAATTATTTTCATAATTTTCTTAAAATATATTCAATATATAAAACACCTGCCTTATTCAGAGTGTTTTATAACACGTAATTCCCTTTTAAAAATTATTTTCATAATTTTCTTGAAATATATTCAATATATAAAATACCTGCCTTATTCAGAGTGTTTCATAACACGCAATTCCCTTATAAAAATTATTTTCATAATTTTCTTGAAATATATTCAATATATAAAATACCTGCCTTATTTAGAGTGTTTCATAACACGTAATTCCCTTATAAAAATTATTTTCATAATTTTCTTGAAATATATCAATACATAAAAACCTGTCCTTTACAGAGTGTTTCATAACACGTAATTCCCTTATAAAAATTATTTTCATAATTTTCTTGAAATATATTCAATATATAAAATACCTGCCTTATTCAGAGTGTTTCATAACACGTAATTCCCTTTTAAAAATTATTTTTCATAATTTTCTTGAAATATATACAATACATAAAATACCTGCCTTATTTAGAGTGTTTCATAACACGTAATTCCCTTATAAAAATTATTTTCATAATTTTCTTGAAATATATTCAATATATAAAATACCTGCCTTATTCAGAGTGTTTCATAACACGCAATTCCCTTATAAAAATTATTTTCATAATTTTCTTGAAATATATTCAATATATAAAATACCTGCCTTATTCAGAGTGTTTCATAACACGCAATTCCCTTTTAAAAATTATTTTCATAATTTTCTTGAAATATATTCAATATATAAAATACCTGCCTTATTCAGAGTGTTTCATAACACGTAATTCCCTTTTAAAAATTATTTTCATAATTTTCTTGAAATATATTCAATATATAAAATACCTGCCTTATTCAGAGTGTTTCATAACACGCAATTCCCTTATAAAAATTATTTTCATAATTTTCTTGAAATATATTCAATATATAAAATACCTGCCTTATTCAGAGTGTTTCATAACACGTAATTCCCTTTTAAAAAATTATTTTTCATAATTTTCTTGAAATATATTCAATATATAAATACCTGCCTTATTCAGAGTGTTTCATAACACGTAATTCCCTTTTAAAAAATTATTTTCATAATTTTCTTGAAATATATTCAATATATAAAATACCTGCCTTATTCAGAGTGTTTCATAACACGTAATTCCCTTATAAAAATTATTTTCATAATTTTCTTGAAATATATTCAATATATAAAATACCTGCCTTATTCAGAGTGTTTCATAACACGTAATTCCCTTTTAAAAAATTATTTTTCATAATTTTCTTGAAATATATTCAATATATAAAATACCTGCCTTATTCAGAGTGTTTCATAACACGCAATTCCCTTATAAAAATTATTTTCATAATTTTCTTGAAATATATTCAATATATAAAATACCTGCCTTATTCAGAGTGTTTCATAACACGTAATTCCCTTATAAAAATTATTTTCATAATTTTCTTGAAATATATTCAATATATAAAATACCTGCCTTATTCAGAGTGTTTCATAACACGCAATTCCCTTTTAAAAATTATTTTCATAATTTTCTTGAAATATATACAATACATAAAGCACCTGTCTTATACAGAGTGTTTCGTAACACGTAATTCTCTCTTTATAACCCATTTTCATATTTTTCACATTATATTCACCGTGCATCGTGATAACAAATCACAATATTAAAACCAACATATGCACTGCATTTTCATACACAGAGTCAATTGCCCTTACATTTTCTTGCAATATACACAATACATAAAATCCTGCCACCGAGCAGACGTGCCGTCGCTGTCTTCTTCAGGGAGGCGAGGCGGAGTTCCGATTTTCCGCCACCCTGTGTCTTTCAGCGCGAGTGTTAAGCACGTCACATCTACGTAGCCTGTGTTAAAATTATACATAACTCCATGGAGTAGAATCCTTCTTCAGAAGCTAACAGTTTCTCAGCTTGTTAATAAATTTCCTGCAGTTTACATAACCCGAAGGTTCATTACAGTGTTCACAACAGCCCATCATTTGTCCCTATCCTAAGTCAGATCAATCCAGTCCACGCCCCCCACCCAGTACTATTTCAAGACTAATTTTAATATTATCCTCACATCTACTCTTAGGTCTTTCAAGTAATCTGTTTCCCTCAGGTTTCCCCACAAAAGCCATGTACGCATTTCTTCTCTCCCCAATATGTGCCACATGCCCTGTCGCACTTATAAAATTTATGAATGCATATCGGGGCACATAAATTATGTTTCTCTGTTTGTAATAAATTTTTTTAGAGTCCCAAAAAGTCTTACCCTTTCCTGGGCTGATAATCAAGAATAGAATTTACTGTGTTAAGGTTTATTAAGATCCAACTCAATGCTCTTACTAGCAATATATAACTTATTATAATATAATATAAAATAATGAGGTACATATTACCATGTAAATGTATTTAGTTGCATCTTAAAAAAGAGTAGAATAATACATTGACAGCGTAAAATATTAAGATTATTGTAATAACTTTAATATTTGTTATTAAACACATTAAATAAAAATCAGATAAATTTAATTTAATTCGACATAAATAAGTAATGTCATACGCACATCTCCTTGTAACAATGAAATTATTCAACAAAAACTAATGTATTGTTGTACAAAACGCGCCTAATAAACGTCATATATACGCATAATTACAGCTTTTGTTCTCAAATGGCTAATCGGCAGTTTATTTAATTAGTCGTTACTCTGTGATACTCACGTCCGCAGGGCCAGAAAACTTCCCAATTAGCAACATGTTGCTAATTTCATGTTCAGAACATTTACTCAGAGTTTTTAATTAGGAGGAACGAAAAATGTAGTTCTTCAACGTAGGATCAGAATTTCTTTTATTTTCTCCGCCTGTCAGCAACAGACCGAGGCTAGGTTCGGCTTCAGTCCAATATTTATGAGGGCAACCAGCATTTATTTTCCTCGTGGACAGTAATTCAGGTTGGCTTTGATAACATTTCCTGTGACATTCTCTTTAGATATTCTATTGCTTTGCTATGTTTCACCTGTTTTACCAAATATGTCTATATGTGTAGATATATTCCGTAATATGTTTACCTTTACGATATCCAAATGCGCATATCTTTCGTCACTCAACAATTTAAAGACTAATACTAACCTGAATTACATTTAAATATTAAGTTCGTACCGCGCAGTAAACACACTCCGTCTCAGTTACACAAACCAGTCAGTTAATGCTGTACAGTGAAATAATCGTTGTTTGTTCTGAGATCCACACAAAACACATAAATACAGTCCGTACCGCGCAGTAAACACACTCCGTCTCAGTTATACAAACCAATCAGTTAATGCTGTACAGTGAAATAATCGCTGTTTGTTCTGAGATCCACACAAAACACATAAATACAATCCGTACCGCGCAGTAAACACACTCCGTCTCAGTTATACAAACCAATCAGTTAATGCTGTACAGTGAAATAATCGTTGTTTGTTCTGAGATCCACACAAAACACATAAATACAGTCCGTACCGCGCAGTAAACACACTCCGTCTCAGTTATACAAACCAATCAGTTAATGCTGTACAGTGAAATAATCGTTGTTTGTTCTGAGATCCACACAAAACACATAAATACAGTCCGTACCGCGCAGTAAACACACTCCGTCTCAGTTATACAAACCAATCAGTTAATGCTGTACAGTGAAATAATCGTTGTTTGTTCTGAGATCCACACAAAACACATAAATACAGTCCGTACCGCGCAGTAAACACACTCCGTCTCAGTTATACAAACCAATCAGTTAATGCTGCACAGTGAAATAATCGTTGTTTGTTCTGAGATCCACACAAAACACATAAATACAGTCCGTACCGCGCAGTAAACACACTCCGTCTCAGTTATACAAACCAATCAGTTAATGCTGTACAGTGAAATAATCGTTGTTTGTTCTGAGATCCACACAAAACACATAAATACAGTCCGTACCGCGCAGTAAACACACTCCGTCTCAGTTATACAAACCAATCAGTTAATGCTGTACAGTGAAATAATCGCTGTTTGTTCTGAGATCCACACAAAACACATAAATACAGTCCGTACCGCGCAGTAAACACACTCCGTCTCAGTTATACAAACCAGTCAGTTAATGCTGTACAGTGAAATAATCGTTGTTTGTTCTGAGATCCACACAAAACACATAAATACAGTCCGTACCGCGCAGTAAACACACTCCGTCTCAGTTGTACAAACCAATCAGTTAATGTTGTACAGTGAAATAATCGTTGTTTGTTCTGAGATCCACACAAAACACATAAATACAGTCCGTACCGCGCAGTAAACACACTCCGTCTAAGTTATACAAACCAATCAGTTAATGCTGTACAGTGAAATAATCGTTGTTTGTTCTGAGATCCACACAAAACACATAAATACAGTCCGTACCGCGCAGTAAACACACTCCGTCTCAGTTATACAAACCAATCAGTTAATGCTGCACAGTGAAATAATCGTTGTTTGTTCTGAGATCCACACAAAACACATAAATACAGTCCGTACCGCGCAGTAAACACACTCCGTCTCAGTTATACAAACCAATCAGTTAATGCTGTACAGTGAAATAATCGTTGTTTGTTCTGAGATCCACACAAAACACATAAATACAGTCCGTACCGCGCAGTAAACACACTCCGTCTCAGTTATACAAACCAATCAGTTAATGCTGTACAGTGAAATAATCGCTGTTTGTTCTGAGATCCACACAAAACACATAAATACAGTCCGTACCGCGCAGTAAACACACTCCGTCTCAGTTGTACAAACCAATCAGTTAATGCTGTACAGTGAAATAATCGCTGTTTGTTCTGAGATCCACACAAAACACATAAATACAGTCCGTACCGCGCAGTAAACACACTCCGTCTCAGTTATACAAACCAGTCAGTTAATGCTGTACAGTGAAATAATGCTGTTTGTTCTGAGATCCACACAAAACACATAAATACAGTCCGTACCGCGCAGTAAACACACTCCGTCTCAGTTGTACAAACCAATCAGTTAATGCTGTACAGTGAAATAATCGCTGTTTGTTCTGAGATCCACACAAAACACATAAAGACAGTCCGTACCGCGCAGTAAACACACTCCGTCTCAGTTGTACAAACCAATCAGTTAATGCTGTACAGTGAAATAATCGCTGTTTGTTCTGAGATCCACACAAAACACATAAATACAGTCCGTACCGCGCAGTAAACACACTCCGTCTCAGTTGTACAAACCAATCAGTTAATGCTGTACAGTGAAATAATCGCTGTTTGTTCTGAGATCCACACAATACACATAAATACAGTCCGTACCGCGCAGTAAACACACTCCGTCTCAGTTATACAAACCAATCAGTTAATGCTGTACAGTGAAATAATCGCTGTTTGTTCTGAGATCCACACAAAACACATAAATACAGTCCGTACCGCGCAGTAAACACACTCCGTCTCAGTTATACAAACCAGTCAGTTAATGCTGTACAGTGAAATAATGCTGTTTGTTCTGAGATCCACACAAAACACATAAATACAGTCCGTACCGCGCAGTAAACACACTCCGTCTCAGTTTACAAACCAATCAGTTAATGCTGTACAGTGAAATAATCGCTGTTTGTTCTGAGATCCACACAAAACACATAAATACAGTCCGTACCGCGCAGTAAACACACTCCGTCTCAGTTATACAAACCAGTCAGTTAATGCTGTACAGTGAAATAATCGCTGTTTGTTCTGAGATCCACACAAAACACATAAATACAGTCCGTACCGCGCAGTAAACACACTCCGTCTCAGTTGTACAAAACAATCAGTTAATGCTGTACAGTGAAATAATCGCTGTTTGTTCTGAGATCCACACAAAACACATAAATACAGTCCGTACCGCGCAGTAAACACACTCTGTCTCAGTTATACAAACCAATCAGTTAATGCTGTACAGTGAAATAATCGCTGTTTGTTCTGAGATCCACACAAAACACATAAATACAGTCCGTACCGCGCAGTAAACACACTCCGTCTCAGTTATACAAACCAGTCAGTTAATGCTGTACAGTGAAATAATCGCTGTTTGTTCTGAGATCCACACAAAACACATAAATACAGCCCGTACCGCGCAGTAAACACACTCCGTCTCAGTTGTACAAACCAATCAGTTAATGCTGTACAGTGAAATAATCGCTGTTTGTTCTGAGATCCACACAAAACACATAAATACAGTCCGTACCGCGCAGTAAACACACTCCGTCTCAGTTGTACAAACCAATCAGTTAATGCTGTACAGTGAAATAATCGCTGTTTGTTCTGAGATCCACACAAAACACATAAATACAGTCCGTACCGCGCAGTAAACACACTCCGTCTCAGTTATACAAACCAGTCAGTTAATGCTGTATACGAGTAGTGAAATAATCGCTGTTTGTTCTGAGATCCACACAAAACACATAAATACACTGTGTGGGCAGAACGTAGAATTTGTGAATGTTAAACATGGTGGTACATATAGTAATCACTGAGCTTTAAAGGGTTAAAGTTTAATTTTGGATGCATCTTTCGCCATATCTTGGAGAAGAAAAGGGAGGACATTCTATTATAACTGACCGTCAAAGAAAAGAGCCGATTCCAGTAGCCGTGCGGTCTAAGGCGTGGGTCTACGGCCGCTCGCTTACTGGGATTGTGGGTTCGAAGCTCGCCTAGGGCATGGATGTCTGTCTGTTGTGAGTGTTGTGTGTTGTCAGGTAGAGGTCTCTGCGACGAGCTGGTCCCTCGTCCAGAGGAGTCCTACCGAGTGTGGTGTGTCTAAAGTGTGTGATCGTGAAGCCTCTAAAACTGAAGCGGCCTAAGCCCCCAAGGGGCTGTCAAGAAAAAAAAATCAAAGAAAAGAATTCTGCCCTTATTTAGCCTTCTCCTGCCATTCTTACACTTACTGCACACACACACAAGCTTGAATTAGTCATTAGCTGCTTGTTTCACATCCCAGAGAGGCGGCGGTGGGTGTTTGGTAATTACATTGAAATGTCGGCCTTTGGGCTCACTATTCTGAGTGCAGTCTATATTTTAAGTCCCTCCAGGATAATTTGAACTTAGTGCCTCAAAATATACGACTTACCGTTTCCTTCACATCCTGTCCAATTTATCATTTACAAATGATCTTATCATTTGAAGCTACAGTCTCCAGGCTGTTAAATAAGACATGAATCCCAAACTCCCTCTCGGTTTTCAACAAAAACTTCATAAGTACCATTCTAATCTTATCCCTCAAATCTTCCACCCATTACCCCCCCAAACCACCCCCACTTTCTCCGTCCATAACATTTTATGTCTCTTATCTTTCCTTCCCTCATATATTGAGTATTGTCCCCTTTTTGAGCCCCACCTTTAACCATTCGTAATTTCCATACTCCAAACATCTTCAGCACGCAGAGACTTCCACCTGGCCGAACTCCCCTTTTGTCGAGGGGTTCTATAGGACGCATAATAGTCTATAATGATAGTATATGTTTCATGTTTAAAAGCTATGTCTCTTGTTTTAACTATAACTAGGTCAATGTCTGTTGTATGAAGCCGACTGCATGTAAAGGTACAGCAATCCCATTACAGGCCTGAACAGGCCCTTAGGTTTCCAGGAGGTTGAGGCTCCCAGATTTCTAGACAATCGACACATAAAGGTGGTAAGGTTGTCAGCCCTACGCACCGGCCGCCTTTAAACCCCAGGAAATATTCCTGGTACTCATTTCTGTTAGAGGCTGAGTCGACCCCAGGGCCGTAGTGCGGCCGAAAGGATTATGTCAATGAATAATTCCAATGACAATCGGGAATCGAACCCGCGACCTTCCGGTTTGTAGCGCAGTGCCTCAACCAACTGCGCCACCGCGCAGACTGGATGTTAGACAAATAAATGTAATGTAACACTGACAGTAATGTTTGTAGATGCGGTTTCTACAGTAAATGTCTCAGGGATTAAATTCCTATATTAATTTAAAAGATAATTCGGTTTAACATTCAAATGAATCTATACGATACTCCGCGCCAGCAACAAGTAATATGACAAAGCAAAATGTCTTCGAATATAGACGAAAACCAGCAGTTAAAAACAGCACAGATGTCACAGGACACAGAAACGTCTTATTTGCACCTGTTTGAATTTCGAATAAAATCGTGGAATTTAAAGGTACGTACATTGCGTGTTGTTAGACTGTCAAGGAGGAGTCGGCTCCATTAATTTAGTAAGGCTTAGTTTCGTGCAGTTAGTTTGGCCAATGCCATGTAGTAACTTGTGTACGAAGTTACACAACTTGAACTTGTCCCTGTCCACGCCATGAAAGCATATGGGGGGGGGGGGGGGGGGGCAGCAGAGGTATAGCTCCGCTCATTCTCAGCCTCGGCACTAGATGGAAGTGAGTGGCCGCTTTAGCCCCATGAAATAACCACGGAACAAATTAAATAGGAGGCTGCAGAACCGGTCTGGAAAATTTGGAGAAGAGACAAATGTCTTGTCTCTGCCGGGAATCGAACCCCGCAGCCTGGTCACTATACAGACTGAGCTATTCCGACTTCCAGTAACATATGTACCAACAGATTCTTTTTTTACTGGTACGTCTATGATAAAGTGACGGGGAGACCAGGAAGAAGAGGTAAGCAGCTTCTGGATGGCCTTTAGGAAAATACAGAGTACTGTAAATTGAAAGAGGAAGCACTACTAGTAGATCACACTCTGTGGAGAACTGATTTTGGAAGAGACTACGGACCTGTCTTAAGACAGGCTACTGGATTAATTATTAATTAACGAACATGCAAACGAAGCATCCAGCGAGCGATGGACGGGGAAAGAGCCCATCGACAGTACACCATAAGCTCCCTGTTATTCCACTTCATATCAAGAACCCACGAAAAGGCATGAATATTCTCATGGGAACAGACAGATCCGACACTGTTCATACTTTACCTGTAGCTGACATCCATGTCTACTTGCTACAAGAAACAAAACTCTTACTGGTGAGACTGACAATCCCTTAGCTGGTCAGGAAATTCTCCGCCTTGTACTGAACTAGAAGGCGCATTCACAATGGACCGCCTGAGCCATATTAGTCCACTCCAGGAACTCATAAACTATTTTTTAACGTCCGTTTTATTACGACGTTTCCAACCACGACTTCAATTTCCAAGCCATCGCACACACATAAAAAGATACATTGTGTACATACTCATTTACAGCAGGTAAACAGACGAATCACCCTGTATCTACAGTACAACGTGTAGACTACATTACCGAAAGAGAATTCTTGTTAGGTTTCCTGCGTTTTCCTTTTATTTTACTGTTCTTTATTTTGATTGTGACCAGTTAAGTAAGATCGACGTTTCTGACTCACTTCCACTCCCCTCATTTCTCCTCTAATTCCTCTTCATTCCCCACCAGAAGCCGCTTTTTTTCGGTTCGATAGAAGAGACTTTTTCAGGAAAGTTCGGCAGAGAAAATTAATTTTGGGGAAAAAATACTCCCAAAAGTTATTATCTATAAAACTGGTTTTGTTCCTCCTATTGAAATGTTTCCTTTTGTTATAGTTTAAGTAATAAATATTGCAATCTTATTTTCGGGCCTTAATCTCTAACTACGCTACTAAATTTATTATCTCGATGAAACAACAACATGTACTAATCGGTTCAGAAATTTAGAATCTTTACCGACTAAGCATACCTTCCACTGCTACCATCTCGTTCCCATATTTGTAACTACATTCTGAGACACATAACGACAGAATGCTGACAGAAGTGTAAACCAGGATATTCCCCCTACATTTCTTTTTTTACTGCTAAGACGACCTTTGGATGGATATATACAATCAGAATGTCACTGAATATTCACGCCATGAATTTGAAAACTCTTAGCTTAATGTTATCGGTAATGCACAACGCTGCAATACGGACCGAACTATAGGTACCTTTAACAGCTTCATAACGATAACTGCCATCTGGCATAACTTTCAACAACTAATCACAATCCAATGCATTATACAAATGTACAGTTGCTTTAAATTGTCAACTGTTGACAGAAAATTGACATACATTGTGGTGTATAAGTGTAATGTGACAGAAAATTGAATACATTGTGGTGTATAATGATGATACCAATGGAACATTGATGTTAAAGTGACGTGACCTTGAACCCCTGATGATGGCCCTGTTGCAGCCGAAACATATGTAGGGTTAATGAATATACCTAAAAATGTATTTGTTGGTTTAATTGTTGAACGTCTTCTCATATTTTCACACTTAAACCAGACATTTGTCATCACTCTGCATGTGTGTACTACCATAAGACAAGACAAATATAATATCCTTTTCTATTGGAGTTCTGAAGGATGGAAAGTGTTAAGGAATTTTCATCTCCTGAACTTTAGAGGCATATTCATCCCATGAAGTTGCATTAATGTTTAGCCTGCACTGAGGTCCAATCCAGCTGTGGGAACTACTGTGATAACATAAAAGAGTATTCATGACGAAACACCTTCTTGAGAAGCTAACTGTTTCTCAACTGATCATAAATTTCTCACTGTTCATGAAAATCTGATGTTCATTGCCGTGTTTATAACAACACGCCAGCTGCCCTTGTCAAGAGCCATTCCACGCTCGGTCATCCTATTTTTTAAATCCCACTTTTACTTTCCATCTACGTCTAGGTCTTCCAAGTGGTCACTTGTCCTCAGGTCTGCCACCAAATTCCTGTACGTGCCACATGCCTCGCCCATCTCTTTCTTCTTGATTTGATCACCCGATTAATGAGTACAGATCATGAAGCTCCTCGTTATGTATTCTTCTCCACTCCCCTTTACCTTGTCCAAATTAGGCCCGAATATCTTCTTCAGCACTCTGTTCTCGAATGCCCTCAGTGTGACAGACCAAGTTTCACACCCAGACGAAACAACAGACAAAAGTATTGACCAATGTTACAAATCGAATTATTAAATTTTTGGCGGATCTCTTTCGCATGGAACAACACAGTTTTTCACCCCTGACTTATTACCATTGTATACACTGCTTTGTACCAAAAACTAGCCGCCTGAGTGCCTCTCTAAGGGGTATAAATCAGACAGCCATAATTCGGCTTATCTTCTTTCAAATAGACAGCGTCTTGTCCACAAACAGTCGGAAGGAAGAGTCACAGCAGTTGATGAGTCTGTATTTCACGGAACAAAAATAAACTAGGTTTCTTGGTCGATTCGTATGTCCCCGATATTTAGCTTTTGCTATAAAATCGTACCCTTAATATCATAAATGATCCGTAGCACAGCATTCCTCGAGTTTAAACATCCTCAGACGTTCCAGAATCATGAAATAGATCTCTACAAATACCGATAGCATCAAAGCACGTCAAGTTACAAACTTTCTACATTTCTACGCCAATAAAACCTTTTCTTAAAGTGTCTTTGATTCGAAGACAGATTTATTTATTACACAATACTAGCCTCTGGGATTTAACAACACAGTCGAACTCGGTTATAACGTCACGAAAGCGACTGAATATTTTGTGTCGTTATAAACGAGTGTTGTTATAACCGAGGAGTATAAGGTTACGTTTAACAATGTGGAATTAATTGGTACCACAGAACGTCATACGTTATAGACGAGGTGTAGCTTAAACTGATGTCGTTATAACTGGGTTCGACTATATTTACACTGGTAAATACTTATCAGTGATTCAGAGGAAACTGTTTACCGAATCTATAGGGTGTAACATACATCAGACTTAAAAATGTACATCCTCTGTGCAATTGATACATGTAAATAAGTCCATTACCAACAAATTACACTTGTCCATGAATAGACAATCACGTCTACATGTTTCGGCTATTATTTATAGCCATCTTCAGGAAGCATCAATATATATATTAAAAGACAGGTACAAAGTTAGCACACAGCATTGTCAGATTGTAAATGGTAAACTATACAATGCATTTTATATGTTGCCACTTACAATGCAGTAATTTCCTTTCAGACCAGAAGATGTCACCGTCATGAATTCTTATGCAGTAAAGCACTGCTTCCCAAAACACTGCCAACAGACGAAAAGGAACGGATCGAGCCTGTAACATAATCTTCCCACTTGAAAATGGAAAAACACAAAGCCCACCTCATTAAATAATTGAAGGCATTAAAGACAAATCCCTCTTTTGAATAAAAGCATAAACGATAAAATCACGTATCTAAATGGTTACCACACAATATGACGAAGAGTATTCGTGTTAAACGTGTTAGCCGAGATCACGTGACTAACATAGCATGTGGTGTGGATGTTTTTGTAAGGTGTGGATGTTTTTGTAATGTGTGTACGGTGTTCTAATGTGTGTACTTGTATTTACTGTATGTATTTTGTTTCTGTAATTGTGTATAGTTTGTTTTGTATTGTTATTTTCATGTATATTATATGTCCATTTGTATTGTGTGTACTAGTGTAAGGACTACTGCCACAGGGTGAAGACATTTGTATTGTGTGTACTAGTGTAAGGACTACTGCCACCGGGTGAAAACATTTGTATTGTGTGTACTAGTGTAAGGACTACTGCCACCGGGTGAAAACATTTGTATTGTGTGTACTAGTGTAAGGACTACTGCCACCGGGTGAAAACATTTGTATTGTGTGTACTAGTGTAAGGACTACTGCCACCGGGTGAAAACATTTGTATTGTGTGTACTAGTGTAAGGACTACTGCCACCGGGTGAAAACTGTATTGTTGTACTAGTGTAGGACTATGCAGGGTGAATTTGTATTGTATGTATAGTGTAAGGACTACTGCCACCGGGTGAAAACATTTGTATTGTGTGTACTAGTGTAAGGACTACTGCCACCGGGTGAAAACATTTGTATTGTGTGTACTGTGTAAGGACTACTGCCACCGGGTGAAAACATTTGTATTGTGTGTACTAGTGTAAGGACTACTGCCACCGGTGAAACTTGTATTGTGTACGTTAAGGACTACGCCCGGGGAAAACATTGTATTGTTGTCTAGTGTAAGGATACTGCACGGGTGAACAATGCAGTAATAATAATAATAATAATAATAATATAATAATAATATAAAGAGATCTTCATTCCGCGACTGCAGGCCGCGCAATGGGTCAAGAAATTATTCGCCGACTTCTCACCGCGTAGGTCTGATTCCGACCTCAGGTTAATTTACGTCAAGGCTCCATATAAATATGCGTATCACTACATGACCTTCTAAGCATTAGTCGCCATTTGTGAGGTGTTTCGTTTATAACAAGCCTTAAGTCAAACATATGCACAGCTCTAACCACGCAGAACACTATAGAAACAAAATGTATTATCTCACACGCAAAAAACACGACTGCATTTCAACCCAATATATTTTAAACCGGAATACACCGGCGACTGGTCACAAACAAGGGAAGGTCGGCTTCCTTCGGAGCAAAAAAAAAAAAAACTTGTCAAGGTCAACTCTAAACTCCTCAGTCAGTGGCATTACTTATACTCATCAACTGACAGCGTTGTTATAAACATTTTGTCTATCTCCCTCTCTCTCTCGTCACTCACAGGAAGAGTGTTGGAGAACACACAAAACCAGTTGTGTTTTCGTATTTTACAATGGTCGTAAGAAAATCCAGCTCTCCGTACAGGCGTGTCTTCAGACTCTGTTACAGCAAGGCTGTGCACTCGTGTTAGCCGTTTGACCCCGGCTAACATGGTTAAAATAAACGTGCCGCTTCTGCAGTTAACTACGGTAATGCTGACACGTGCAAAGTAAGGCCCGCAGCCATCTGCAGTCTGTCTAAACAAGGAGCAGCAAAACTACGGCTGGGACAGAGTGCACAGACAATTACGAAGTTTCGCGAAACAAGTGTTTTGATGTGTTCCGCCACATGGTAACCCTATACTGGGTACAAAAGGATTAATTCCACAAAGTCTCCAGCTTAAAGTGCTGGTAAAGTCAGTGATCCTAGTCTGATATCACAAGTCGGGAGAGTGCGCAAAGTCGTGTGCGCGTAGATCAGTGTGTTTCTGCAGTCAGAGCGGTGGAGGTGCCAGTATTGGTCTGCTTACGTAGCAGTTGTAGTCATGTGACTGAGGTAGGAGGGTCGTAAGGTTTGTGAGACTTGCGCTGAAAGTTGTCGTACAAAATGATGGGGACTTGTGGATGTAATCCTGTTATATCGGCAGAGCATGAAGTGCAGAATATGACATGCACATATCCACAGAACATACGAGTTCGTATACTGGCACAGAAAACAGACATCTGGTAAGCACTGCACGATCTTCCTGCAAAATGAATACCATTTAGTGATGAGTCTCTTGTAAGCAGTTTAAAGAATCGTCGGATTCCATAAAACGGCTGAGGATTTCTTGACCACCTTAGCGACTATCAGCTTTTCCAGAAAGTCAATGGCTCCATGAAGTTAGTTAACCAATGACGTCTGACTTATTTCTTCTAAATTTCTTTAAATTTAAACGACGCCATCAACTGCTACGATTGTATAGCGTCGATGATGAAAGAATGTGGAGCATTAGTAAAAATATACTGACAGGGAAAAATTATTAACACTGTCCTTTGCCACTTTGTCCACCACAAATCCAACAGACCTGGTCTGGGTTCGAACGCCATTTAACGACGCCATCAACTGCTACGATTATATAGCGTCGATGATAAAGAATGTGGAGCATTAGTAAAAACTATACTGACAGGGAAAAATTATTAACACTGTCCTTGTGCCACTTTGTCCACCACAAATCCAACAGACCTGGTCTGGGTTCGAACGCCATTTAACAACGCCATCAACGCTACGATTATATAGCGTCGATGATAAAGAATGTGGAGCATTAGTAAAAAATACTGACAGGGAAAATTATTAACACTGTCCTTGTGCCACTTTGTCCACCACAAATCCAACAGACCTGGTCTGGGTTCGAACGCCATTTAACAACGCCATCAACTGCTACGATTATATAGCGTCGATATGAAAGAATATAGAGCATTAGTAAAAATATACTGACAGGGGAAAATTATTAACACTGTCCTTGTGCCACTTTGTCCACCACAAATCCAACAGACCTGGTCTGGGTTCGAACGCGGGCCTACGCTGTTGCAGGTCAGCGACGGACCGCCATAGACTTCGCACGCTCCCATCTGGCGCTGCAGAACACACGAGACTCCACTGTAACGTAGGCCCACATCAGAACTCTAGCCCTCGGTTCAGATAAACAAAATTTTCCCCCGCCCCAGGGCCTAAGTCTTGCGCTCTCTTGACGTTTGTATCACATCAGCCCTTCGTCTTATAAAGCGCTATAACCCGGGGTATGTTACTGGAACCTATATCGCAAATATTTCATATCAAAGAGTAGCTCCTTTGTGATTCTCTCGAAGGGATCAACTCAGGAGCTGTCCCTCACACCAATCACATGTTTCGTTGTGTTAAACTATCTTCAGTGTATACAGACGCAAACATCAATGAAAACAGCGAGATTGGACAGACTTTTATACTTACAATGGCTTACATATACAGGGCATACACAAATGAATGGTGCGGTATCAATTGAATAAACCATATAAACCGCACCATTCTTTTGTGTATACCCTGTACTTTCGCGACGTGTCTGTATGATATTCTGCTTACCTCACGTTCGCTGTTGTTAATTTGTTAGCTCCATGACACAGTTTCTTTCTCTAGACGCTACCAGTTTTTTCGGTCAGTCCATAAGTTATAATATGAAACCCGATTGTTCATTACCATGAACAAAAAAAAGCCCTCCACTGTACCCTATCCTGAGCCATACATATACAATCTAAATATTTCACCCTCATGCCTTAAAGATTCACTTTAATATTATCCTTCCACTGACCCTCAGTTAACCAGTTAGGTATTCCGATTAAAATTATTACTGTAAATCTCATGCATTCCCCTCACCCACCTGTCTAATGGTCCAAGAATTTATCGCCGATATGCTTAATGGGCGAGGAATACAAATCATGAGGTTACGTATTATTAAAGGTTTCTCCATTCTCCCATTACACGTTCTTCTGCTAAGCTCATCTTTTCTTCATAACCATGTACAATGAAGTTTTAAACCATATTAGTCCAATGTCGATTTGATCTCGACAGCGCTTTACGCTGTACCAGGTACAATGTCGAGCTCAAATCGACAAGTTATTTTAAACTGTTTTGTGTTGGTTTTTCCTCAGCTCCAGCCATAAAATGGTTGCTTTTAAAATTCGGAATTTAGAGATTTTCTGGAAAATTTATTAGGACCAGACTGTTAAATTCAGTGTAATAATTTGGACTGAAAAGGGTTAATGTTTATGTGTTTAGGCAGGAGACTAGAAGACCAAAGACGGCGTTCATTTACAGCAAACGCACATCTTTGCAGAGCAAATCGCAGTGCACAATATAGAAATAATTTCGAACTCGGTTATAACGTCATGAAAGGGACTGAATATTTTGTGTCGTTATAAACGAGTGTTGTTATAACCGAGTAGTGTAATGTTACGGTTAACAGTGAGCAATTAATTGGTACCACAGAATATCTGACGTTATAGACTAGGTGTCGTATAAACCTATGTCGTTATAACCGGGTTCGACTGTATTTTCCTTAGTCTCTTGATTGTACCGAAGGATGTGTCTAATGAGTGTCGTACAGCTGTGTGTATTAGCATTAATACATTGTGCTATGTGTCACATTTGATGAAGTTCTATTTGGTCTTCCTTTAACGAAGCAGAATGTTATTCGGGGCTCAGTTTTGGTGTCCACTCGGTGTTCCAGCCACCGCGCTGAGCTACCGTTAATCAACTGTCATTATCGTGGGCTCAGTTTTGGTGTCCACTCGGTGTTCAGCCACCGCGCTGAGCTACCGTTAATCAACTGTCATTATCGTGGGCTCAGTTTTGGTGTCCACTCGGTGTTCAAGCCACCGCCTGAGCTACCGTTAATCAACTGTCATTATCGTGGGCTCAGTTTTGGTGTCCGTCGGTGTTCAAGCCACCGCGCTGAGCTACCGTTAATCAACTGTCATTATCGTGGGCTCAGTTTTGGTGTCCACTCGGTGTTCCAGCCACCGCGCTGAGCTACCGTTGATCAACTGTCATTATCGTGGGCTCAGTTTTGGTGTCCACTCGGTGTTCCAGCCACCGCGCTGAGCTACCGTTGATCAACTGTCATTGTCGTGGGCTCAGTTTTGGTGTCCACTCGGTGTTCCAGCCACCGCACTGAGCTACCGTTAATCAACTGTCATTGTCGTGGGCTCAGTTTTGGTGTCCACTCGGTGTTCCAGCCACCGCGCTGAGCTACATTTAATCAACTGTCATTGTCGTGGGCTCAGTTTTGGTGTCCACTCGGTGTTCCAGCCACCGCGCTGAGCTACATTTAATCAACTGTCATTGTCGTGGGCTCAGTTTTGGTGTCCACTCGGTGTTCCAGCTACCGCGCTGAGCTACCGTTGATCAACTGTCATTATCGTGGGCTCAGTTTTGGTGTCCACTCGGTGTTCCAGCCACCGCGCTGAGCTCCCGTTGATCAACTGTCATTGTCGTGGGCTCAGTTTTGGTGTCCACTCGGTGTTCCAGCCACCGCGCTGAGCTACCGTTGATCAACTGTCATTGTCGTGGGCTCAGTTTTGGTGTCCACTCGGTGTTCCAGCCACCGCGCTGAGCTACCGTTGATCAACTGTCATTGTCGTGGGCTCAGTTTTGGTGTCCACTCGGTGTTCAAGCCACCGCGCTGAGCTACCGTTGATCAACTGTCATTATCGTGGGCTCAGTTTTGGTGTTCACTCGGTGTTCCAGCCACCGCGCTGAGCTACCGTTAATCAACTGTCATTGTCGTGGGCTCAGTTTTGGTGTCCACTCGGTGTTCCAGCCACCGCGCTGAGCTACCGTTGATCAACTGTCATTGTCGTGGACCCAGTTTTGGTGTCCACTCGGTGTTTCAGCCACCGCACTGAGCTCCCGTTGATCAACTGTCATTGTCGTGGGCTCAGTTTTGGTGTCCACTCGGTGTTCCAGCCACCGCACTGAGCTACCGTTGATCAACTGTCATTGTCGTGGGCTCAGTTTTGGTGTCCACTCGGTGTTCCAGCCACCGCGCTGAGCTACCGTTGATCAACTGTCATTGTCGTGGGCTCAGTTTTGGTGTCCACTCGGTGTTCCAGCCACCGCGCTGAGCTACCGTTGATCAACTGTCATTGTCGTGGGCTCAATTTTGGTGTCCACTCGGTGTTCAAGCCACCGCGCTGAGCTACCGTTGATCAACTGTCATTATCGTGGGCTCAGTTTTGGTGTTCACTCGGTGTTCCAGCCACCGCACTGAGCTACCGTTATCAACTGTCATTGTCGTGGCTCAGTTTTGGTGTCCACTCGGTGTTCCAGCCACCGCGCTGAGCTACCGTTGACCAACTGTCATTGTCGTGGACCCAGTTTTGGTGTCCACTCGGTGTTTCAGCCACCGCCTGAGCTCCGTTGATCAACTGTCATTGTCGTGGGCTCAGTTTTGGTGTCCACTCGGTGTTCCAGCCACCGCACTGAGCTACCGTTGATCAACTGTCATTGTCGTGGGCTCAGTTTTGGTGTCCACTCGGTGTTCCAGCCACCGCGCTGAGCTACCGTTGATCAAATGTCATTGTCGTGGACCCAGTTTTGGTGTCCACTCGGTGTTTCAGCCACCGCACTGAGCTACCGTTGATCAACTGTCATTGTCGTGGGCTCAGTTTTGGTGTCCACTCGGTGTTCCAGCCACCGCACTGAGCTACCGTTGATCAACTGTCATTGTCGTGGACTCAGTTTTGGTGTCCACTGGGTGTTCCAGCCACCGCGCTGAGCTACCGTTAATCAACTGTCATTGTCGTGGGCTCAGTTTTGGTGTCCACTCGGTGTTCCAGCCACCGCGCTGAGCTCCCGTTGATCAACTGTCATTGTCGTGGGCTCAGTTTTGGTGTCCACTCGGTGTTCCAGCCACCGCACTGAGCTACCGTTAATCAACTGTCATTGTCGTGGGCTCAGTTTTGGTGTCCACTCGGTGTTCCAGCCACCGCGCTGAGCTACATTTAATCAACTGTCATTGTCGTGGGCTCAGTTTTGGTGTCCACTCGGTGTTCCAGCCACCGCGCTGAGCTACATTTAATCAACTGTCATTGTCGTGGGCTCAGTTTTGGTGTCCACTCGGTGTTCCAGCTACCGCGCTGAGCTACCGTTGATCAACTGTCATTATCGTGGGCTCAGTTTTGGTGTCCACTCGGTGTTCCAGCCACCGCGCTGAGCTCCCGTTGATCAACTGTCATTGTCGTGGGCTCAGTTTTGGTGTCCACTCGGTGTTCCAGCCACCGCGCTGAGCTACCGTTGATCAACTGTCATTGTCGTGGACCCAGTTTTGGTGTCCACTCGGTGTTTCAGCCACCGCACTGAGCTCCCCTTGATCAACTGTCATTGTCGTGGGCTCAGTTTTGGTGTCCACTCGGTGTTCCAGCCACCGCACTGAGCTACCGTTGATCAACTGTCATTGTCGTGGGCTCAGTTTTGGTGTCCACTCGGTGTTCCAGCCACCGCGCTGAGCTACCGTTGATCAACTGTCATTGTCGTGGGCTCAGTTTTGGTGTCCACTCGGTGTTCCAGCCACCGCGCTGAGCTACCGTTGATCAACTGTCATTGTCGTGGGCTCAGTTTTGGTGTCCACTCGGTGTTCAAGCCACCGCGCTGAGATACCGTTGATCAACTGTCATTATCGTGGGCTCAGTTTTGGTGTTCACTCGGTGTTCCAGCCACCGCACTGAGCTACCGTTAATCAACTGTCATTGTCGTGGGCTCAGTTTTGGTGTCCACTCGGTGTTCCAGCCACCGCGCTGAGCTACCGTTGATCAACTGTCATTGTCGTGGACCCAGTTTTGGTGTCCACTCGGTGTTTCAGCTACCGCACTGAGCTCCCGTTGATCAACTGTCATTGTCGTGGGCTCAGTTTTGGTGTCCACTCGGTGTTCCAGCCACCGCACTGAGCTACCGTTGATCAACTGTCATTGTCGTGGGCTCAGTTTTGGTGTCCACTCGGTGTTCCAGCCACCGCGCTGAGCTACCGTTGATCAACTGTCATTGTCGTGGGCTCAGTTTTGGTGTCCACTGGGTGTTCCAGCCACCGCGCTGAGCTACCGTTGATCAACTTTCATTGTCGTGGGCTCAGTTCCTTTCTGACCACAACCTTCCGCGTAACTTTTTCGACCGTGAATGTGAAACTCAATATGGACTGAACTTCTTGTCACGTTACAACACTCTGTGATTGTCAGAGTTCATTACTGCCTGAAGCTGAAGAAAGACAAGGTCAAATGAAAGGAAAATAAAAGGTAAACACTAAAAGTAAATTTGTCCTTGCCCATGTAGCGATATAGGTAATGTAAATGGCAAGTTCAGTCTAGAAAAGGCCATAAAGGCCCAGAGGCCTTCGTCGCTAGATGGGGTGAGTGTTCAACGCCACGCCCCGGCCGTTTTACCCACGGGAAACAAGACCCGGTACCCATTGTTCAGGATATTAGGTGGGCCCCAGGGCCGCTATGGACGGGTATGGAAAATCTCGCCCCCATCGGGATTCAATCCCCGGACCGTCCAGCTCGTAGCGAGTCGCTATAGCGACTGAACTATCCAGGCCCACGGCATCCAGGAGGAACAGAGGTTCATTCGTAACCTCGGCGTTAGATAGAAGTGTTTGTGGTCAACTTCACGTCCCGGCCGCTTTAACCTTTGGAAGGAAGCCCGACACCCACTGAACAGGAGGCTGGGTGGGACCCAGAGCTGGCTTGGACGTTTTGGTGAAGAGCAATATCTGTCGTCCCTCCCGGGATTCGAAACCCGAACCGTCCAGCTCGTAGCCCAGTCACTGTACCGACTGAGCTGTCGTGGCTCGAGAGAGGGAAAGAAAGTAAGATGGAAGATAAAATACAGAATAAATAAAGAAGAAGAGAAATAAGGAGGAACTGAAATAATAACAAGCAGAAGAAAATGTACATGAAGAAAAAGAAGGAGTGAGAATGATAAAAAGATAATGAAGGGGGCTGCGTAAAGGGAAAATACAAGGAAGATGAAAGAGGGCGAGAATCAAGCGTTTAAGTGTGTTGTTTAACGATGCTGTCAATTGATAAGATTATACAGCGTCGGTTATAGATAAATGAATGAGTATGGAGCATTGCAGGAACGATACTGAAAGAGGAAACCCGAAGTACTTGGAGACAAACTTATCTCAGTAAAACTCTGGTCACCACAAATCCCACGTAGACTGACCTGGGATTTAACCCGGCGCTCAGCGCAGACAGACCGGCGACGGTTCGGCCCCAGAGAATGCAAAGAAAATAAAGTAGAAGATAACGAATAAGGGGAAGAAGGAAGAAAAGATAAAGAGAAGAGTGTGGCAGTGGAAAGAGATATTTTGTTGCTTTCAAGTCTGCAGCATCCAAGAAAACACAACTATCTTAGGTTTAGTGCTATTTAGTTAGTGACTCTTTTTGGAACATGTAGACCACTGTTTCCCAAACTTTTTCCTTCATTACCCAAAACCGATTATAAAAAGTCCTTTTTACCCAAACCCACTTATCAGAAAGTCCTTTTTACCCAAAACCGCTTATCAGAAAGTCCTTTTACCCAAAACCGCTTATCAGAAAGTCCTTTTTACCCCATGTAGGTAAAACATTAACTGCACAGAAAACATATTTGACAAGTGAAGAGAGATAGGAAGCAAAGAATATGTTTGATGCAATGTCTTTAATTTGAACGTATTTAAACATTTTAGCAGCCACAAAAAATTTGGTAATTATTCACCATGAACATTTCATCACCCAGGTCCCAGCTAATAAGTATAATTCCACTGCTCCATCTTATTTACTAGTTCCTGACAATTTGGAACTATTGGAGACAGAGCACACCTCACACCGTATTGGAGACAGAGCACACCTCACACCGTATTCGGGGTTCAGCAGACAGTTTCGTTTTGTGCTCTTTATGAAGGCAAGAGTGGAAAATTCTACTTCACACATGTAGGTGCTTGGAAACGGCAATAATTGCAACACGGCCTCTCCAGTTACCACAAGATATTCATCGTGAATTGTTAACCAGAAAGACTCCAAATGGTCCTTCTTAGCAAATAAATACTTGTTAGACTGTTTTAGAGTATCGGTGCACACTGACTGATAACTTTCTTCAGAGTACTTCTTCTTCTACACTTTTACTGTAAATTTTAATGTGTATTCCGAGGTGTGTCGTTACCCCCAAAAAAAAACACTTTTACCCAATGTTGGGTAATTTACCCAGCTTTGGGAAGCACTGCTGTAGACAGAGCTACGCTCTGCACAAAGAGGTTCGATAAGCAGTAGGTTCCGAAACCATACAGAACCAAATGACATGATTCGTAGTCATTATATTTCCAACACTGCACTATTACACGTCATTACGTAATGCAAATGACACTGAAACAGGGGTGTACAAATTTTCTAGCAGCCACCTCAAAATTCTAGATGCAATAAGGGTGACAAGAAGCAAGTTCCACAAACATTAGGCGTCAGCGCATAAAATTTAGGCGCCTGGAATTTGTGCACCCCCCCCCCCCCGCTTTGAATTATGGCTGAATGACATGTAGAATAAAAGAAGACACACGGAAAATAAGGCAGTTCCTGACAGCTTGTCACACAAGCGTACTGGACAAGTGTCTGCCGTGACTGATTGACACTTCCAGCTGTGATGCCGTTAAGCTGACAATGTCACCTTCTACAGGCCATCACACGAGGCTGCCAATACGAGACTTTTGAAATTGAAGTCACCGTAAAGGTAAAGGTCTCCCTGGAACAGGCCACGAAAGCCCAGAGGTGGAGTAGAAGTATAGCTCTACTCTTTCTTTAACCTCGGGGGGTGGGTGGTCAACTCCACGGCCCGGCCGCTTTACCCCCGGGAAAGAGACCAGGTAGCCATTTTATAGGTGGCTGGGTGGGCCCCAGGGCCGGTCTGGACGGCTACGAAACGTGACACAATTTTATTGGCCCTGTTGTTTCACGACGGTCTTAGAACTCCTATTTTGTGATTCTGTATCAACTGAATACATTTTCCCTTAATAACATGACCCTCACACATACAACGTTACCACTTAATTTACATACAGGACAGACAATGATTTGCACCGTCACGCTGATCTCTGGCTGATAAATGGGAGGTAAAGTGACGGAATTTCAAGACTTGTTCCCAGATAAATGTACAGCGTCTTGTAGTTATTAGACTTGTAATGCAGCACTGTGATAAAAACGAGAGGTTTAATTTCCATTATTTACATACCGCAATCTTTATGAAAGAATCAGTACAAAGTGTCTTTCGTAGACAGGCGAACGAATTCCCACTTTTCTCTAGCTGTGGAGTCACTGCCGAAATATTGCCGAAACATTGTTCCATCCTGTACAATAAACATATATCCTTATCGACGGCTTCACAGATGGTATAATTGAGACCGAAAATAAGGAGACAGAGACATTGTTAGCCTTTTGTCACGAGGGTGAGTCAAATAAAGAATTCATAAGTACGGAAAAAATCGAGACCGTATCGTGCTCAGCTGTAGGCACAGCAAGTCATCAGCATGTGTTAGAAGCATGTACTGTGTATGGAGACCGTACTGTGTGCAGCTGTAGACACAGCAAGTCATCAGCATGTGTTAAAAGCATGTACTGTGTATGGAGACTTACTGTGTGGAGCTGTAGGCACAGCAAGTCATCAGCATGTGTTAAAAGCATGTACTGTGTATGGAGACCTACTGTGTGCAGCTGTAGGCACAGCAAGTCATCAGCATGTGTTAGAAGCATGTACTGTGTATGGAGAACGTACTGTGTGGAGCTGTAGGCACAGCAAGTCATCAGCATGGGTTAGAAGCATGTACTGTGTATGGAGACCTACTGTGTGCAGCTGTAGACACAGCAAGTCATCAGCATGTGTTAAAAGCATGTACTGTGTATGGAGACCTACTGTGTGCAGCTGTAGGCACAGCAAGTCATCAGCATGTGTTAAAAGCATGTACTGTGTATGGAGACCTACTGTGTGGAGCTGTAGGCACAGCAAGTCATCAGCATGTGTTAAAAGCATGTACTGTGTATGGAGACCTACTGTGTGGAGCTGTAGGCACAGCAAGTCATCAGCATGTGTTAAAAGCATGTACTGTGTATGGAGACCTACTGTGTGGAGCTGTAGGCACAGCAAGTCATCAGCATGTGTTAAAAGCATGTACTGTGTATGGAGACCTACTGTGTGGAGCTGTAGGCACAGCAAGTCATCAGCATGTGTTAGAAGCATGTACTGTGTATGGAGAACGTACTGTGTGGAGCTGTAGGCACAGCAAGTCATCAGCATGGGTTAGAAGCATGTACTGTGTATGGAGACCTACTGTGTGCAGCTGTAGGCACAGCAAGTCATCAGCTAGGGTTAGAAGCATGTACTGTGTATGGAGACCTACTGTGTGCAGCTGTAGGCACAGCAAGTCATCAGCACGAGTTAGAAGCATTTACTGTGTATGGAGAACGTACTGTGTGGAGCTGTAGGCACAGCAAGTCATCAGCACGAGTTAGAAGCATTTACTGTGTGTGAAGACCGTACTGTGTGGAGCTGTAGACACAGCAAGTCATCAGCATGTGTTAGAAGCATGTACTGTGTATGGAGAACTTACTGTGTGGAGCTGTAGACACAGCAAGTCATCAGCATGTGTTAGAAGCATGTACTGCGTATGGAGAACGTACTGTGTGGAGCTGTAGACACAGCAAGTCATCAGCATGTGTTAGAAGCATGTACTGCGTATGGAGAACGTACTGTGTGGAGCTGTAGGCACAGCAAGTCATCAGCACGAGTTAGAAGCATTTACTGTGTGTGAAGACCGTGCTGTGTGCAGCTGTAGACACAGCAAGTCATCAGCATGTGTTAGAAGCATATACTGCGTATGGAGAACGTACTGTGTGGAGCTGTAGGCACAGCAAGTCATCAGCATGTGTTAGAAGCATGTACTGCGTATGGAGAACGTACTGTGTGGAGCTGTAGGCACAGCAAGTCATCAGCACGAGTTAGAAGCATGTACTGCGTATGGAGACCTACTGTGTGGAGCTGTAGACACAGCAAGCCATCAGCATGTGTTAGAATCATGTACTGTGTGTGGTAGATCTGAGACTGTGTTGAAAAATGACAAAGCTGTGTCCAACCCATCTGCATTAATTTACTTGGTACAAATTTTCAAACTTCCATTTAAATTAGCTACGTATGGATATATCAGGAGCCGGGATAATGCAGTTGGTATAGCAACTACGCTACTGGCTGGATAATCCGGGATTCGATCTCCCTTCTGAATCAAGACATTTTTTCTCCGAAACGTCCAGACCGGCTCTAGGGCCCACATAGCCACCTACACAGTCTATACCGTTGTTCTTTCCCGGGGATAAAGCGGCCGATGCGTGAAGCTGACCACTCAATTCCATCTAATGTCGAGATTAAGAATGAGCGGAGCAATACCTCTACTCCCCTTTACGTTTTCATGGCGTGGAGAGGGACAACTTTACCTCTTCACCTTTACTTAAGTGAATCAATATTGTGGGGTTTGAAGCGGCAAACAATAATAATTGTAGGATTAAAATTTGTTTCTCCTAACTCCTATTGCTTTAAATTTTTCAGAAACAGCTAAAAGCCACTACATTGGCCCTGTGACTGTATAAAAACCAACAACCAGACAGTTCAAACTGTCTCCTTGTGTCGATTTGATTGACCGCGCTCAACAGACGGTTACAGAATTTAGAAGGCAACAGTGTTAGCAGGGCGCCTGCACTGTCGAGACGGTGTCAGACTGACGACAGTCGCTTTCAAGACGTCATCCGACGGCTACAAGAAGAAATAAACCCAACACAGAGGAGTGTATACCTGGCTGATTGTCCAGGGACTCTACTGGATCATGGGATGAGAAGGTGGAAACAATAAAAATACAACTTCAAGGCATAAAGAAGTTCTTTGCCAGCGGATGGGGGCAGACAGCCGGACAGCGTATACAAGTCGCACACATTAGTTGTCGTCTGCAAATTCCTAAAACTTATACGAACTTTATTTATGCATCTCTGATTCCGAAAACGTAGCTATTAAAGGCTTGATTAGACATGCATTCAAGGCGCTTTGTAGCTGAAAAGAAAAAAAATAAAGTCCTTGTCGATGGCAATAAGGTACATAGTGGGGAGTAGAGGAATAGCTCCACCCATTCTTAACTTCCGCACTGGATGGAGGTGAGTGGTCAACTTCACCCCGTAGCGCCTTATGACCAGAAAAGAACCGTAGGAGAGGCTGGGTGGGCCCCAGAGTCGGTTTGGACGTTTTGGAGAAGAGGAAATCTCCTGCCCGTACAGGATTCGAACCCCGGATCATTCTGTCCGTAGTCCAGTCATGATAAATACTACACCATCCCTATTCGTGGTTGGTAGATAGGCGTGTTTTTAAGGTTACAGCATCGTAATACGTTGAGATGCTGTAACGACTTATCGGAGAAGTGGATGAACCACAGCGTGAAATTGCCTACTTGTTCGGAAACCTGAAATATGCAGATTGCAGTCAGGTTCTAATATACTTACTTCCCATTCAAAACGGAGGCACCTAGATTCCTCGGTACGTCACAAGAATGGAAGCAACAATTAAAGTAGCAACATTTGAAGAAAAAAAAATTTTGAGAACGATATCTCTCACATTTTAATTTACCGGAAAAAAATATTTATTTCATAACCTGTTCAGGTCCTGTGATTTTAATTTTTAATAAGAGATAATTCATTTCACTTTATTAAATGCTGTAGATTGAGTTTTGTACAAAACATTTTTTTATTTAGACGTTTGGATAATTTTGTCTCTCACATATGAATTTGTAAGTTTTTGGTTCTTCTAGACTGTTACTTATCCTTAACATTGTAGTTCACGTGAAGACGAAAGCAGTTTGGCTTTCGAAACGTCGTATTTGTACACTCAGTGACGATGGTAAAAGTCCAAATACATATCAGTGATATTTCGCCAGGATATATGGACCCAACAAAAAATAATTAAAAAATTAAAAATTTGCACAAAGAAAGCGACTTATTTTATACACTTTTTTTCACACTTTTAGTTTAAATATAGGTTTAAAGGGCATGTAAGAAATAATACATAATATTATGGTTGGAAAATGTTCTGGAAAGAAGCAACTTGTAAGACCGAGACAACGATGTAATTTCTCCAGCGGTTAATCGCTTATTCCTAGACCTTCAACGTTCAGTTCCACCCACTGCATGTCCAAGAAGGATTGTTGTTCTTGGACTTCTTGGTCCTGAAGATAACAGCACTACGATGCTACGAAACATCGGTCAACTCCTCTCACCAGCATGAAGTCTTCTATACCTCTTTTATTTGAGGCCAAGACAAGTCAGAATTCTTAACATTTTATTTTGTAAATCATCAACCCAAACTTCAAGAATTAGGCTATAATGCCGGCCACACTAAAATTTCTCTTGCTATAACACAGAAGTGTGCTGATCCCAGTGGCCGCGCGGTCTAAGGGGTGGGTTTCCGACCGCCAGCTTGCTGGGATTGCGGGTTCGAATCCTGCTGGGGGCATGGATGTCTGTCTGTTGTGAGTGTTGTGTGATGTCAGGTAGAGGTCTCTGCGACGGGCTGGTCACTCGTCCAGAGGAGTCATACCGAGTGTGGTGTGTCTAAAGTGTGATCGTGAAGCGTCGATAATGAGGGGGCCCTGGCCCTCTAGGGGCCGTTGGGCCATGGAAAAAAAAACTCAGAAGAAGTATTTCGAATATAATTTAGGGCAGATTTCATTATTTCCAACATCCTCTACTTTTGTTGTAAAATTGTACCTGTAATGTTACTAAAATATAAGTCATACATATTTCCCTCTTTTTTCCACCCTCTTGATCCTGAAATCAGAAAACGCTAACACCTCCATTTCCTCCTCTTTTACTTCCTCTCATTGTCCTCCCTTCTGCGCTTATAAACGTTTTACACAATGCACGCCTGTTTTCCTCTGTCGCTTCATTTATCCACAAACTCCAGTCACATGTTGGCTCATCTAGTCTCTGTGTCTTCAAGAAGTAGGATGGGGGGGCATGGACTGGATTGATATGGCTCAGGATAGGGACAGGTGGCGGGCTCTTGTGAGTGCGGTAATGAACTTTCGGTTCCATAAAACGCAAGGAATTTCTTGACTAGCTGACGACCTGCTAGCTTCTCAATAAGGACTGTGCTGCATGGAGTTAGTTAGTCTCTGTGTGCAAGCCTGTGTGCCACTCATGCGCGCAGTTTATCGTTCAGCCAGAGCATGAAGAGGCAGGCGAGCAATCTAGCAGCGCGGGCGGCCGGTCGACATGACGACCACCGCCAGCTAGACAGCTCAGCTGCCTAGCCACACTGGGCAAAAACGAGAATTAAAACAATGGACGGAACATGTAGAGATTCCGTCGTGCATGCTGGCTACAATGCTATTTTATCCACCTAACTTACTACCTCCAAGGAATACAAGAGTGTTCCTTCCTCTGCTAGTCCTCCCGCACTTAAGGGAACTGCTTCGACAGTCAGTCTTATTAAGGGCATAGAACCGTGTAGAGTTGGACTGGCTGTAATGAGTTTCGTTAACTCTGACCATCAAAATGTTAATGAATAGATTAAGACATCGTTCAACAATGCGAACTGTCAGGAGATCGAAGCATGAAACATACAGAACGGCAAGACCTCACTGTCATCACAGTCCGCCATCAGGGTTGACCACACTAGCTACAAATACCGAAAAAATGACGCTGTCTCAGGTGAACAAATCAAGAATAATGAGATGGGCTTTGCATGTGGCACGTGTTGGGGAGAGGAGAAGTGCATACGGGGTATTGGCGGGGAACCTGAAGGAAAGAGACAACTTTGAAGACCTAGGCCAAGGTGGGAGGATATTATTAAAATAGATCTTCAAAAAATGGGTTGAAAGGGAATTGACTGGATTGATCTGGCTCAGGATAAGTACAAGTTGCAGGATCTTGTAATTGCTGTAATGAACCTTCGGGTTCCATAAAATGCAGGGAATTTCTTGGCTAGCTGAGGGCCTGTTAGCTTCTCAGGAAGGACTGTGCTACATGGAGTTAGTTTTAGTATAGTACAGTATAGTACAGTATAGTACAGTATAGTAGAGTATAGTACAGTACAGTATAGTAGAGTATAGTACAGTACAGTATAGTACAGTATAGTACAGTACAGTATATAAGTACAGTTACAGTATATAGTACAGTATAGTACAGATACAGTATAGTACAGTATAGTAAGTACAGTATAGTAGTAGTACAGTATAGTACAGTATAGTACAGTAAGTATAGTACAGTACAGTACAGTATAGTACAGTATAGTACAGTATAGTACAGTATAGTACAGTATAGTACAGTATAGTACAGTACAGTATAGTACAGTACAGTATAGTACAGTAATAAGTACAGTACAGTATAGTACAGTAAGTACAGTACAGTACAGTATAGTACAGTATAGTACAGTATACAGTACAGTATAGTACAGTATAGTACAGTACAGTTATAGTATCAGTACAGTATAGTACAGTATACAGTACAGTATAGTACAGTATAGTACAGTTATAGTACAGTACAGTATAGTACAGTATCAGTATAGTACAGTATAGTACAGTACAGTATAGTACAGTATAGTACAGTAAGTACAGTATAGTACAGTACAGTATAGTACAGTACAGTATAGTACAGTACAGTATAGTACAGTACAGTATAGTACAGTATAGTACAGTATAGTACAGTATAGTACAGTACAGTATAGTACAGTATAGTACAGTATAGTACAGTACAGTATAGTACAGTATAGTACAGTACAGTATAGTACAGTATAGTACAGTATAGTACAGTATAGTACAGTACAGTATAGTACAGTATAGTACAGTTACAGTATAGTACAGTATAGTACAGTATAGTATAGTACAGTACAGTATAGTATAGTACAGTATAAGTACAGTATAGTACAGTATAGTACAGTACAGTATAGTACAGTATAGTACAGTATAGTACAGTACAGTATAGTACAGTATAGTACAGTACAGTATAGTACAGTATAGTACAGTATAGTACAGTATACTACAGTACAGTATAGTACAGTACAGTATAGTACAGTATAGTACAGTACAGTACAGTATAGTACAGTATAGTATAGTATAGTACAGTATAGTATAGTAGAGTACAGTACAGTATAGTATAGTATGGTACAGTATAGTATAGTACAGTATAGTACAGTACAGTATAGTACAGTACAGTACAGTATAGTACAGTAACAGTATAGTACAGTATAGTACAGTATAGTATAGTATAGTATACTATAGTACAGTATAGTATATTATAGTACAGTATAGTATAGTATAGTACAGTATAGTATAGTATAGTACAGTATAGTATAGTATAGTACAGTATAGTACAGTATAGTACAGTATAGTATAGTATAGTACAGTATAGTACAGTATAGTATTGGAATTTTTCATTGACATAACCCTTTCGGTCGCACTATGGCCCTGGGGTCGACTCAGCCTCTAACAGAAATGAGTACCAGGAATATTTCCTGGGGGGGGGGGTAAAGGCGGCCGGTGCATAGGGCCGACAACTTTACCACGTTTATGTGCCGATTGTCTTGAAATCTGGGAGCCTCAACCTCCAGGAACCCTAAGGGCCTGTCCAGGCCTGTAATGGGATTGCTTTACCTTAGTATAGTATAGTATATAGTATAGTATAATAATATAGTATATAAGCCAATCCCAGTGGCCGCGCGGTCTAAGGCGTGGGTCTTCGGCCGCTCGCTTACTAGGATCGTGGGTTTGAATCCACCGGGGGCATGGATGTCTGTCTGTTGTGAGTATTATGTGTTGTCAGGTAGAGGTCTCTGCGACGAGCTGATCACTCGTCCAGAGGAGTCCTACTGAGTGTGGTGTGTCTAAAAAGTGTGATCGTGAAGCCTCGAAAAATGAGGCGGCCTATGCCCCCAACGGGCTGTCGAGCCATTTGAAAAAAAAAGTATCGTAAGTTAGTTAGTTATTTAGTTAGTTAAGGATTTAGCAAATCAACCGCAACTTGTAACGTAAAATAAAGACTAGCAAACTGAATGTCTATCTCTCAAGAACAACCGTTCACAATGGCTCACTCCCACATGGCTCAAACGAAGCGAGTTCTAATCTCAAGATTTCATCAAAGGGGTTTAAAAAATACTACAGGTTTACTTTACGACGTTCCTTTACAATCTCCTATTAAGAATTTTATTATCTGGAATGTTTTACTAACAAAAATGTCGCATATCGAGAGCACTAAATGACTTCAGCGTAATAAAAAGGAACCTACTCTACCTTGACAGCATACATATTGGGCCGCACACAACCTGGAATTCAAGCAACGGAAAGGGGAACCATTATTAACCCTAGGAAACATTAGGAGGGACAAAAACATGGGGAATTATTTGAGACTGCGGGGGGGGGGGGGGGGGGGGACAGAAACGTCAGCTTGACACGGCAAAACGATTTATTGTTCTGCTTCAGCTTTTCTGAAAGACTGGTTATAGGGGAGAGTTAGTTTGGGAGCCGTCAATACTTACTGCAGACTGACACACAAGACTACTGTACACGTTACACATTTCTGTACATTCTGGACTCTGTAAAGACAGTAGCGATATCTCTATTTGTCCAAACGTTTCATCTTCCGAATTTATAATCAAATTTGGTACAGTAAGTACATGAGGTTTTACAGTGCGTTTTGTTCTGGTTGATTCGAAGTCATCCAGTGTGGTGAAAGAATCGTGAGTGGGCATCATTTATACATTTGAGGCTAGATAAAGAGAAACCCTAAAAGAAACCATTCTGAAGATAGAAGACGCCGAAGATAAAAATCAGTAATAAGGGGTAACATACTCCGTACGAACTTGGCCTTCGCCGCACATCATTTAAGACATACGAATTAAGAAAATAAAAGACTTCAACACAATAAAAATCTTGAACACATTTGGAATTCAAAAATATCAAAATACCGTACTAACTGCAAAACACCGCACATATTGAGAACCAATTGTCTTTTGGACTTTGTCCATCGTCCTAGATAAAATATAAAAATATAGAAATATAGAAATATATAAACCACAACGTTTCGGGAGATGGTCCAGTGATTGAGATCAGCTTGATCAATAGGACCCACCTAAGTAGGCATCGCATGAAGACGGAAGAAGATCCATCTTCCGAAACGTTGTGGTTTCTATGTTTTTATATTTTATCTAGGACTATGGACAAAGTCCAAAAGACAAGTGGTTCTCAATGTTATATTCCACCTCACTATTACTCTCACTTTTACCACTCACATTCGCCGAGTGGCGCACATTGCATTGGGCCACCTTGCCTCTTTATTTCCCCTCTTAGCCAGGGATTCAACGTTAGCCTTGACCACCAAACTCCGGCTATACTTGGCAGTGATCCGATCAACTCTTATGTACGGAGCGCCAGTATGGTGCTCTACCAGTGCCACGAACATTAAAACACTACAAATAGTCCAGAACAAATGTCTTCGGGTCCTTTCGGACTCTCCAAAGAACACTCCCATCTCACTCTTACATAGCTCCTTGGGTATCGACCACATCCACACATATATCCATCGTTTAGCCACCTCCTTTTATGAACAGTGTAATCCTCTGATCTGTGACATCGGAAGCTACACTCTCCAGGACTACACGAGATGTACGGTTGTTACAAGCACAAGAGAATTCGACACGTGTTGCTCTAAGTAGAGCCTCTGGTGTGGTAGTGTTTTTAAGGGAGCTGGTGTCCTAGTCTTCACTACAACTACTTTTCATTGGTGCACTGTACCTATTATGTTCCAAAGTGTAAAATGCACGAACCTCAAAATTGGTGTTAGGAACAATTTAGCCCATATTCTGTATACTGTTGTATGTACATGTCAAGGAAATAAAGCTATGTAAATTTAAAAAAAAAAAAATGTTATATACCATCATCAGAAACATTTAGAATTCAACCGCACATATTGTACAAAATAGATGTTTTTAAAATAATAGCTTTTCAGATAGATGATTTTATTTATATAAAACAGCTACTAGATGACATCTCTTACATCAAGAATCTGATGAAGGAACTCTTTTGCAACTCCTACGCCGAAATGAAGAGACTGGCACAAGAGAGACATCTATGGTTGCAGCGACAAGGCTTAGCCTTTAGAGAATGATGATGACTAGATGACACGCCAGAGAATGCCGGAAACAAGGAGTGTTAAGAAAGTTTTTTAGGAAAACCTGATGGGAGAAGGAGAATTAGCCAGGAAAAGATGGCTAGATGATTTAGAGGAGGACCTCAGAAAGCTAGGAGTCAAAGGATGGAGAAGGAAGGCTGAGGACCGAGAGGAATGGAGGCGTGTGGTCAAGAAGGCCGAGGCCCTACATGGGCTGTAGCGCCGACCAGAAGAAGAACTAGATGACACGACAGGATATGAAAACAAAACATTTGTAATATATAACATCTCACAAAGGGAGACGTGGACACCTTGCGTACATATTTGCCTTTTTAAAAAGTTTTTATTTGACAGTGTGATGAAGGTCCTTTAAGTAAACGCAGGCTTACATTCGTAGTGTGAAGAATGAAGATTTGTCCCCTATCGATCTCCCAATAAACCTAATATTTATGAAGTTCAAATAAAAGTCAAATTTCAGCTGGCTTTATACTGTGAGAATAATAATCCCACTTAATAAAAACATTATTCCTAAACAAGAGAAGCAATGTACGTATAATGTAACATTGAGGCGCGTTCGCGTTACCACTTCTGCCATGGAAAAGCAGTAAGTATTAAATATCATGGGTGTGTGTCTGCAGCCTTAGTTATCCAGCATACAAAGCGCATGCGCCATAATTATATTGTCATCTGTGGCCTGTCTGGCTCCACCATATTTTTCCACATTATCTCATAAACGGCACGGTTTTCGGGAAAAGGTTGTTGAACAAAAAATGCGTGTTTTGGTTTTCTCTACAAATTTTGTCTGAAACATTTCTCATTCTAAGAAGAACTGAGCGAGATATTATAATAAACGTACATAGGTCTTCATGTAAAGAACCGTTATTCTTGTCAGATTTTAATGAAACTTGAATTTTCTGGGCAGATTTTCAAAATCCTCAAATGTCAGATTTCTTAAAAATCCGTCCAGTGGGAGCGAGTTGTTCCATGCGGAAGGACAAACAGACATGACGAAGTTCACAGTCGATTTTCGAAATTTTGCGAACGCGACTAAAAATCATGTTACAAATACTGACCTATAGGACGAAGTGCCGATCCCAGTGGCCGTGCGGTCTAAGGCGTGGGTCTACGGCCGTTCGCCTACTGGGATTGTGGGTTCGAATCCCGCCTAGGGCATGGATGTCTGTCCCTTGTGAGTGTTGTGTGTTATCAGGTAGAGGTTTCTGCGACGAGCTGGTCCTTCGTCCAAAGGAGTCCTACCGAGTGTGGTGTGTCTAAAAGTGTGATGGTGAAGCCTCGAAAAATGAGGCGGCCTAGGCCCCCAAGGGGCTGTCGAGCCATTGAAAGAAAATATATAGGACGAAGTGTAATAGAAGAGTCATTAACAAAGAAATGCCGACGAGATGACAAAACCTGACTGAAGATGGTCTTCATCCCATTACCATACGTCGAGAAGTGTTCTTAAATATGTAGACATGCGTTTGAACGCAAACTGTCTAGCCATGCCTGTTACGCAGGCTGACGTAACCAACCTGTCTTCTTTGACTGACACTGTTTAAATTGCCCCAGGTTTACAACCCGACGTGAAGCAATGAAGTCGTCAAACCTTCAGTCGGTACCTCAAGTTCACGGGCCCATTGCGCATGCGATCATGACCTTCTACTGCTCGTGACCCGACACTCTTTCACATTTCAACACAAGGTTTCATCTACATCGACGATAGATGTCTCTCTGCTTCATTACGCTCCATTGACATCCAAGAGTTCTTAGAGCGATAGCAGAGGATATAATGACAATATCAGGGTGCATCAAACGAAACAGATGGAAACCCTCGGTTAGCTCCTGCAACAATAACTAGGCTTATAGGGAAAAGAAAAATTATGTCGAGACGCGCAAACTATTAATACATTCATAAAGAAGTTTTGTAAGGAAACCCGTCAGAAAGCGTTAATTTGGAAAACCAAAAGCAGATGTCTTTATACGATACTGGAAAAAGAGATATGAAAAAGATTTCCAGAAAATGTATTTTACTTTATAACATATTTTATGGCAAACAAATATAAGAACATGAGATAATCAGAACATGTAAGCGCGTAAGGAGGTAAAAAAATGCACACAGAATTTTAACTAGAAGATCTGAGAAAACCTCTTTGGTTACGTGTATTTGGGTGGAGAATATAATATTAAATAAAATTTAAGGTCATGTCCTCAATTCCGGCCTTAGCAAACGCGGGGCCCGATTGCGATTCTTGTGGCGGATCGAACTTGGGTCTCCGCGGTAGGAGGCCGGCGACTAACCTGCTGAGCCATGGCACGGCCTCTAATTTCTTGGTTTGTGGATTTCTGTATCTGACTGTTGCGGAGGGCCATCTTTATGAATTTAGGTGGGTATTCGTTTCTTACCAGAGTTGCTCTTACAATCGCTTGTCATGCTTCTTTGTGAGGTAAAAACAAACCTTGTGTGGAGACCACGTACATCCGTCTGTATAAACTTCTTGACTGATTTTGGTGAAATTCGGTATATGACTTGTTTACAAAAAAAAATTGTCTAGCAAACAGCAACTTCGCGAAAATCGTAGCAGTGAATCGTATTTTATTTAAGGGCCCAAACGTATTTCTACACTCCTTTAAAAATTTACTGACAGATTTTGGTAAAATTCTGTACCGACGAATTCCACAAACGCTGTTAAGCAACCGTGAGCGTCGTGAAAATACGTATGATAAAATACACAATTCACATAAAGGTGTAACACAAACGTGGCCGTATTTCGTACATGTGTAGTCTTATTTCGATAAAATTTGATACAGAACATGTACGTAAAATGTATTTAATTACACTGAGTTTCGTGCAAATCGGCGTTGTGATATCCGTATTTTTCGTGGAGTCGTAAGTTAATTTATATCGGCACTGCCACGTTTAACGCTCAGCACATGCAAGTGTCGTTAAACTAACGCAGGGCAGGTAAAAAGGTTCTCCCTAGAACAGGCCATGAAGGCCCAGGGAGGAGTAGAGGTATAGCTCTACTCTTTCTTTAACCCTGGCACTAGATGGGGTGGGTGGTCAACCCCACAACCCGGCCGCTTTACCCCCGGAATATACCCGGTACCCATTGTACAGGAGGCTGGCTGGGCCCCAGGGAAGGCCCTACTTTTCTTACGGAGATAAATAAAAATTATGTTTATGCTTGTACCGTGAAACCGTACGCCATTTAGTTTCAAACCTTCCTCAAGCTGGCTTTGTCTGTGCATATATCTTGCTCTTTTGGAACACCACTTGCAATTACCGGTTTTAATTTTTTTGATAAAAGTAATTATTTTTACATTATATATAAAATTCAGTCAAACAAAATCATTTACATCTTAATTGATTGTCTTTTTATATATTTTATATATTTTTAACAGTATATACATTGCTTGTTCCGTTTTTGTGAAATCTAACTTTAATACGAATCCCTGATGATGATATCATGACGGATCGAAACATGTAGGATTGATGTGCAACATATTATACTATATACAATATCTAAAAGCAATAACTGCATTTTTCGTGGACTGAATATTGTGTAATTTGATTATAATTATGTCCATTAGCAGGCTTTCATCAAGAAAGTTTAGTGTTTCAGTAGCTTCTGTTTCCGCTTAGACTTAACTGTTGGTTATAATCCTTCAGAAACGTGTTGAGATCAGATTCGTCGTAAGACAAAATGCCATATAATGTTATCTGTATATCTGAGATGGAATTTAGATCTCAGTTCCGTCTCTCCTATTGTACTGCTTTCTATTTCTTCCATGTATATGACGCGCACAGCTGTACAAAGTGAAAAGTCTAGGGAATGCCAACTCTTATTACTGCAACCACCTCAGAGACGCATGTTCAGCTAAGCACTTACGTCTTCAAGACGTTTCGGACCATGACAAATGGTTCATTAAGTGGGACGTTTCTAAAGAGTCTGACACTGCGAGTTCTTAGCAAAGTGCCAGCTTGTTAAACTTACATACCATTAAACTTATTCATAAAGCCGGCTGAGTTTTTTCACAAATCAATTCGTGCTCCATGAATGAGGAAACAAAATTTTAGTGTTTGATTTAAAGACGCTGTCTATTGCCAAGATCACATAGCGTCGGTATGAGACGAATGAATATGGAGCATTGGTGGAATGATACTGACAGGGGAAACTGAAGTACTGGGAGAAAAACATTATACAGCGTCGGTATGAGACGAATGAATATGGAGCATTGGTGGAATGATACTGACAGGGGAAACTGAAGTACTGGGAGAAAACATTATACAGCGTCGGTGGTAGATGGATGAATGAATGAGTTGGAGCATTGGTGGAATGATACTGACAGGGGAAAACTGAAGTACTGGGAGAAAAACATTATACAGCGTCGGTATGAGACGAATGAATATGGAGCATTGGTGGAATGATACTGACAGGGGAAACTGAAGTACTGGGAGAAAACATTATACAGCGTCGTGGTAGATGATGAATGAATGAGTGTGGAGCATTTGTGGAATGATACTGACAGGGGAAAACTGAAGTACTGGAGAAAAAACATTATACAGCGTCGGTATGAGACGAATGAATATGGAGCATTGGTGGAATGATACTGACAGGGAAAACTGAAGTACTGGGAGAGAAACATTATACAGCGTTGGTGGTAGATGAATGAATGAGTGTGGAGCATTGGTGGAATGATACTGACAGGGGAAAACTGAAGTACTGGGAGAAAAACATTATACAGCGTTGGTGGTAGATGGATGAATGAATGAGTGTGGAGCATTGGTGGAATGATACTGACAGGGGAAAACTGAAGTACTGGGAGAAAAACATTATACAGCGTCGGTATGAGACGAATGAATATGGAGCATTAGTGGAATGATACTGACAGGAGAAAACTGAAGTACTCTGAAAAAAACCAGTTCCAATGTCACTTTATCCACCACAAATCCCATTGTCCTAAGATCCCCGGGCTTCCCCTGTGACTGCCGGCGAATGACCGCCTGAGCCATGGCACGGCAGATAGTACAAGTTCTGCCCATCGGTGGCGTTGGAGGTCTCTTAGGCTAACTATTGGCCCCTGAGGGTAAAATACTTTCGTGTCTTTTAGGCGGCTGTGTAGGTGTGGTTTGTTGGCTGTAGTGCGAAGCTTCCTCTGAGTTTAGCTTCCCGCTTCTTCAAATATTTTGCCTTTAAAATGTTTCTTTTGAGCTCAGGTTTCAGATAAATGACAAAGAAAGAATATCCGGTAAGTTAGGATACCGGTAAGTAAGGATACTGGTAAAGTAGCCATAATGTGGCTCGCGCAAGTTGCCTGTAATAATATAATATTCAGGTAGTTTACATGCAGACTAGGCTAATAGTGAATGGGGTTTTAGACTTTCTAAAGAAAGGAGACTCATAACAAACAGAAACTAACCTATTGTAGTGGGATAAACAGACGTGAAAAGTCCTCAAGTTCGAACAAACATTGAGATCTGCTCTCTTCTTGGATATTACGCGGCGTAGTGTGATAATTGTTTACCGACGTTTCGAGATAACGTATCGGTCCCATCTTCAAGGGTCAAGAGTCTTTGAAGATGGGACCGATACGTTGTCCCGAAACGTCGGTAAACAATTACCACATGACGCCGCGTAATATCGCAGAAGAGCGCAGATCTCATTAACATCGCGGCGGAAGCCTGAAATAAAAGTAAAAAAAATGTTTACTTTGTTAATTGAGGTGGGCTAAAAGTATTAGTGGCATTTATCGCCAACAGAAAGCGCTGGCTGCTTTTACGCATGCGCTGAGCAGTGTTGCTACCTTACGTAAGGCTTGATGAATAAAGACACGACTCTTGAGTAAGTTTCCGCCTACAGTGAGGCTCCCGAAGCACGTCTAACTTGCCACTACAGGTGTACACCTTCAGGAATAAGGCTATTGTGTTTAGCTAAAAGTTGATGTCCAAGCGAGCGTGACAGGGCAAGAGAAGTGTCGTGGTGTCTGTTATCACTGACCGTGTATTACGTCACAGACACATCTCATCACTGTCAATATAAACGCAGGTCAACTTTGTTTAAGAAGTTGTGGTCGTGGTTCGGGTTTCTACACCGTCAAGTGATTAGATATTCCGACGTTTCGGAGGACGTACGTCCTAAAACTGAATTGCTTAAAGCAGATATTTAAATGCATGAATTCGCTTGGTCCGTTTAGCCATTCCTGCGCACGAGACGCATTGTAAGGCTGTGATATAGACAGCTTATTATTACAACAGGGATTGTGCTTACGCTGACGGATTTCGCGTCTTGGCTGAGGGCTTGACGTAGAGTTCTGTTAAAATTTTAATATATCCTTGTGGAAGGGAAGAATTTGGTTGGATGGACGTTCGGTAGACGAAAATATGTCCGTTATACAGGGGGTTTGAGGGAATTTGTCCAATATCAGCGACGAATGGAGGAATAAGGGGCCGTAGTTGGACAAATTCACACAAACCTTTCAGCATAAGACACATTTTTCTCCACCGCATCATTTAATCTTCCACTGGAAGTAATAAGGATAAAATGAGGATACGGGCAATATATTCTTCCGAAACGTCGGAACATTTTTAATAACTATAGTGTGTAGAAACAAAAATATGGCCACGCCTTCAAAAACAACCGCAGTTAAAAGATAATTTCAGTACTTCGAAGCTGAAGCCACTGACAAGCGGATTTATTTTCCCTGACTTCCGTTAAAATGCCTGACATCCGTTAAATGCCCTGACATGAGCCGTTACCAGTTCCAAACTCTTCAAAAGCATTTCACGTTAGTCGTCTGTCATCTCGCAATGAGATATCGATTCATCGTCTCTACCGGCCGAACTGTGTCAAGAATCATTTTCACTTATCGACAGAAATTCCGTCCCTCTTTAAAACGACAGAATGGCTCAGTCCGCTGTCATATCTCCGAATGATATTCCTTTAATCGTTTTGTCTGTATTTTGCCTATACTTTCGCAGAATTTAATTCACACAATTATTATTTACATTATATTATTATACATTATATACAATACACTGTGTATAATGATATATTATTATATATTATAAATTATACTTATTATTATACTATATTATTATTATATTACATTCACATCCGTGACAAGAACCCCTAAACCAATGGAATCAAATGTCGTCTGGTCATAAGGTCAGATGTCACGTCATGTTTACAGTACCAGCAGTCTTAGGCAATGCGGGTTATCTAAAATATGAATTTATTGTCTATATCAGGGGTGCATAAATCGCGGGTGCCAAGGAACCCGGGCGACCAAATTTGTACGGTGGCGCCTAATATTTGTGGGTCCTCAGTATGGAAATTACTTCATGTCACCCTTCTGGCGCCCAGAATTTTGAGATAGCACGCAGATTTTTGCAAAAATTTGTACACCCCTGCCCTATAATGTGATCCAACTTCGTCTTCTTCCTCAAAATAAGCAGAAAGTGAATATAAAAATCGGTCTGTATTATTGTTAAGAGGCTGTGGTCCATTTCAATTCCATATTTAGTATTCAGGATTTACTGCAAATTGCAATTTAGCAATGACGCTGTAGCCTTGTATTCGGAAGACACCCGTTTCGAATCTCGCTGTAACATCGGTCCTCATGACGTTACAGTGTTTTTCTGAGACCCTTCAAGCAAATTCCAGGGCTGTACTAGGCCGTAAACACTTCTTTAAATTCCTTCCTAATTCATAATCCATTATTCACCTACTTTCCACGTTATGTAGCGTTGTTAAATAGATCACAGAAAAAAAGCTTGTATGACAATCCCTCATGAAAGCTTTTTAGAGAACATACATGCCCACTATACCTATAAATCTGACTCTTGTTTATATGGGTGTGAAACTTGGTCTCTCACACTGAGAGAGGAACATAGGCTGAGGGTGTTAGAGAATAGGGTGCTGAGGAGGATATTTGGGCCTAAGAAGGACGAGGTAACAGGGGAGTGGAGAAGACTACATAACGAGGAGCTTCATGATCTGCACTTATCACCAAATATTATTCGGGTGATCAAATCAAGAAGAATGGGGTGGGCGGGTCATGTAGCACGTATAGGGGAGGGGAGAGGTGCATACAGGATTTTGGTGGGGAGACCTAAGGGAAGGGGACCACTTGGAAGACCCAGGCATAGATGGGAGGATAATATTAAAATGAATCTTCAAGACGTGTGATGGGGGGGCGTGGACTGGATTGATATGGCTCAGGATAGGGACAGGTGGCGGGCTCTTGTGAGTGCGGTAATGCACGTTCGGATTCCATAAAACGCGGGGAATTTCTTGACTAACTGAGGAACTATGAGCTTCTCAGGAAGGACTCTTCTCCATGGAGCTAATTAAGTAGTTAGTTACAGGACTAACATCATATTCCATAAAATTAATCTCCCGTTTTATCCGCTTTTAACATTAGATCAAACACGCAATCTGTATGCCACCCACAGACGTTTTCACATAAAACCGCATAATTTTTCCCTGTCCACTCTACGAAGGCATACAGAGTGAATAGATGTGTAACTCCACTTATTCTGTACTTCAGTACTAGATGGACATGAGTGGTGAGATTCACGCCTAAGTTGCTTTACCCCCAGGAAAGAACCTAAAGTACCCACTGAATTTGGGGCTGGGGAAGCCCCTCGAGTCATGCTAGACGTTTTGGAGAAGAGAAAAATCCCTTGAACCTGCCACGATTCGAACCCCGAAACATCCAGTGCTAGTCTATTCACTACAATGTCTGATGCTATCTCGGGTCATTTGATATAAAAGTAATACTTCAAAAGCAAATACAGTCGAACTCGGTTATGACGTCATGAAAGGGACTGAATATTTTGTGTCGTTATAAACGAGTGTCGTTATAAACGAGTATCGTTATAGCCAAAAGTATAATGTTATGGTTAAAGGTAAAGCAACCCATTACAGGCCTAGACAGGCCCTTAGGGTTCCATGGAGGTTGAGGCTCCCAGATTTTTAGACAATCGGCACATGAAGGTGGTAAGGTTGTCAGCCCTACGCACCAGCCGCCTTTACCCTTTCTTTACGCCTTTACTTTCCTGGTACTCATTTCTGTTAGAGGCTGAGTCGACCCCAGGGCCACAGTGCGACCGAAACAATTATGTCAATGAAAAATTCCAATGACACCATCGGGAATCGAACCCGCGACGTTCTGGCTTGTAGCGCAGTGCCTCAACCAACTGTGCCACCGCGTGCCCCCATAATGTTATGGTTACAGTGAGGAATTAATTTGTACCACAGAATAACTGACTCTATAGACGAGGTGTCGCATAAACCGATGTCGTTATAAGCGGGTTAGACTGTATTTATGTGTATTCTGCTACAACTTCAATGTGCCCTTCATGTGTTAGTATCAGACACAAGGGGTTTAAGTATTACAGTGTGCTATAAGCTTATGCCTGTCTATAAATTCGCCACACTCCATCGCCTAATGAATGTATGGCCAATCGGTAAGTGTTTCTTCCTACAGACAACCTGCCAGCAAACAACAGCTCTCTTCTCAGTATAACTATCATTAGACAACGCAGTTACCCGTTAATTTTCCTACCACCTTACATCGACATGCCTGTTCAGTTGACTCGAAATACGACGGAAGCTGTCTTAGTCGTTGCGTGTTCTTGGAGAGTAATTTGTACAATCTGCCAAACTGTTTGTGTAACATCATCCGGTGAGAAGGGTCGTGCGACATTTGACGTTCTCACAGCGGTGTTGCTGAGGATTAAAACCTGCTTGGATGTGACCCTTGGAGATGAAGAAACAATTTGTCGAAACGTCGGGAACCATTTACCCCGACACAGCGTCGTTTACTGGATTAAGGCCCTGTTTTGCCCCAGGTTCTCTTGTAACAAAATGCATTGTAGTCATAATATACCTAATCTCTTATCACACATGGGCTACGGGCTGGTAGGTTCCGGGTTCGAATCCCGCTAGAGGCAAGATACTTTTCTCTTCTCCAAAACGTCCAGACCGCATCTGGGGCCCACCCAGCCTTCTACTCAATTGGTATCAAGGTTCTGTCTCGGAGGTAAAACGGCCGGTGCATGAAGTTGACCATTCATCTCCACCTAGTGCCTAGGTTCAGAATGGGTGGAGCTATACCTCTACTCCCTTACAGGACTTCATGGCGTGGATGGGGAAAACTTAACCCTTTTATCACACATGCATAATGTATGTGTACGTTAGACTAATTTGGATTTAATTCCAAATTTCATTTACGTAAGTAACGTTATACAAAGTTGGTATAATTTTTGTTGATCAGAGATGAATTAAGATTCACGTGTTATTTTCGCTGTTGGCTGTGCTTGCTGAGATAGTCATATTCTGTGGTAGAATTTAAAGATACACCGAGAAGCGTCAGTAGATGTATTACCGTCTGCCTGTATCAATACATCCGACCAGCGAAGTCTCTGACAAATGTCTCTCAAATTCTCTATTCTCGTGTGATTTAGGGTTAAAACTGTATATACAGTAGTATTTCTGTCTCCAAAATACGTATAAGTACAAAGTATTTCACGTGTCTTCGTCCTTAAAAAAGAGATTAGTAACCAGTTCCATGAAATAAATGTATGTACTCACATTATCAATTACATTACATAGATGGACCATCCCGCTGATCCCAGTGGCCGTGCGGTCTAAGGCGTGGGTCTGCGGCCGCTCGCTTACTAGGATTGTGGGTTCGAATCTCACCGGGGTCATGGATGTCTGTCTCTTGCGAGTGTTGTGTGTTGTCAGGTAGAGGGGTCTCTGCGACGAGCTGATCACTCGTCCAGAGGAGTCCTACCGACTGTGGTGTGTCTAAAGTGTGTGATCGTGAAGCGTCGTAAAATGAGGCGGCGTAGACTCCAAGGGACTGTGAGCCATTAAAAAAAAACAGATGGACCATTCCACATCTTTAGAGAAGGACAGCACGACTTACCTGCAAAAGAATCAAACAAATACTTTGTTAGACAAAGCCTGTGGATATGACAAGCTTAAGTCATTATTTTAAAACAAATTACGTGAAGAAAGTGCGATATCTATTTTAAGTTATTTAATTTGTAAGCCTATGACAAGGAATTCACAAACTGTAAATTACTAGGCCCAATTACACGTTTAAGTGATCAATTTATATGCGTATCTGCCACTACGTTAAATTTCCCACATATAATCTAATCTTTCACACTGTTTCCACTTTTGCAATCACTACGGGTACATTTATGATTTCCACACAACATTTCAGATATTCAGCTTTAAGGGTTTATTTATTTCGTGGTGAAACAGAACATAGCACCTTCCTAATATGAATTTCGGATCATCCCTCTTTTTTTTTTAAGACTACAGGCAATCCTCGCCTAACACTGCCAGGAGTCGGGATTAACGTTAATATCGCTGGAAGCTGGCGAAATCTACATCGGCCAGACTGGTAGTATTTAATTCCTATGGAGAAAAAAATGCTCTGCTCTATGTTGTTTTGCTCTACGTTGCGATTTTGAGGAATGTAACTCCAAAGTTAAAGGAGGACTTACTGTATACAAAAATTATCCTAGCACATAAAAAGCAGGACAATCTGTTATGAGTATAGGGTGGCGCAAAAGTCACTTTTCACTAGCGGTAACATAATTAACTTAACTCTACTGACACAGCACTTATATTTATTGACTATATATATATGTGAAAGTTTCCCGGAAAACACTTAGACAATGTGTCAGTGCAAACATACATTGCATATTTAGAATAGCAAATAAATGTTAAGTGCTGTGTCGTAAATTTTAATTTACCCGTTGCCTCTAGTGTCACGTGACTTTTACACTAACCCGTATATTGCCAAAAAGAATTTTAAGACCCTAATAAAGTCGTGCTAGAATTGATCACAGATCGTAGGTTGATTAAATTAAAAAGCAACAAGCAATGGCCTCTAGTCTGCACGCAAGATATTCACGCCTCCATTTATATAAACCCTTCAATTGTATCACAAGTTATACAGGTCAACAAATACATACGTAATACGTAATCCATACGAGAATAAACACATGCATTATAATCCTGTTGTAGGAAAACACGATTCTAAATAATATCATTAAAATCGGAAGAGCTTTACAACTTGTTTTAATAACCACTAATGTCAAATTTATGGAAATCGTTTCAGAAATTCTTCTAGTTAAGACATGCAGAAGGACGGATATACAAAAACGATCTATAATATAAGCGTTCAGTTTGAGCATGCCGTGTAAATGAAGTAGAATAAGGAAAAACATACCACAAGGTGGTGTATAATCTGATAGCCTCTTATAACACCTAAACACCGATTACTGCTCTTATGACAGCAAAACAAAATGTCATCAAGTACGAAGTCTGTCGGTATGGGACGCCGTGTCGGTTGAGTTTCGAAGGCTTGTAGTGCCTTTATGTTCAGTGTGAAACAGTCCAAGAAGAATCGAGTGACTCATCTTCAGTGTCAAATAGTTCAAGAAGCCTCGAGTGACTCATCTTCAGCGTCAAGAGTCCAAGAAGACTCGAGTGACTCATCTTCAGCGTCAAAGAGTCCAAGAAGACTCGAGTGACTCATCTTCAGTGTCAAACAGTCCAAGAAGACTAGAGTGACTCATCTTCAGCGTCAACCAGTCCAAGAAAACTCGAGTGACTCATCTTCAGTGTCAAACAGTCTAAGAAGACTCAAGTGACTCAGCTTCAGCGTCAAACAGTCCAAGAAGATTGGAGTGACTCATCTTCAGTGTCAAAGAGTCCAAGAAGACTCGAGTGACTCATCTTCAGTGTCAAACAGTCTAAGAAGACTCAAGTGACTCATCTTCAGCGTCAAACAGTCCAAGAAGATTGGAGTGACTCATCTTCAGTGTCAAAAGTCCAAGAAGACTCGAGTGACTCATCTTCAGTGTCAAACAGTCCAAGAAGACTCGAGTGACTCATCTTCAGTGTCAAACAGTCTAAGAAGACTCAAGTGACTCATCTTCAGCGTCAAACAGTTCAAGAAGACTCGAGTGACTCATCTTCAGTGTCAAACAGTCTAAGAAGACTCAAGTGACTCATCTTCAGCGTCAAACAGTCCAAGAAGATTCGAGTGACTCATCTTCAGTGTCAAAGAGTCCAAAAGACTAGAGTGACTCATCTCAGGTCAAACAGTCCAAGAAGATTCGAGTGACTCATCTTCAGTGTCAAAGAGTCCAAAAAGACTAGAGTGACTCATCTTCAGTGTCAAACATTCCAAGAAGACTCGAGTGACTGATCCGGAAGACGACGATATTACGATCATTCTACACGTCAAAAACTGCTCGCCCGAAACTTCTCTCATCGCAATAGACTCCGATCTTTAGCAACACCACTGTCAGGACCGTCAGGACCTCACGCAGCTGTTGTCACCGCAGTCTGCTGACTGCGTTATCACATTCTGTTGTCCTGTCAAAAGGCATACGTCACCTGAAACACATCAGCCGACAACCAAAAGACCAGCATTTTTTCGCTACTTGCATTTATGTTGCCTTTGTGAAAGTAGGGTAGCATCTTGAGTTTCTGCTATTAAATTTTATTGACATGCGGAATGACTTTGTACGCTTTACACAGAAATGTTTCGAACAGAATTTGTGACCATGATTATTGGTCCCAACAGTACCACATCTCAAAAACTGCAATGGCCCGTCAGTAACAAAATCCAAATTAAAAAAAAATAGAAGTATATGTCAGTAAAATGACAACCAGTCAATTAAAGACGTGAATTCAGCCAACTCTCGAAATGTCGTGTAGGATCAATTACGCCTCAATAAACAATGCCCAACATAATTGTGCTGTACTCAATCACCAACTGTCAAAACTTTCAGAGGGTCATTCAGACTGCCGAATCTCTTAAACACCCAAACACAGCGAAAAAGTTAAAATTTTGAAAAGATATCTTCTGAGTTGCTACATCGTTTAGGTTCATAGACATTTCCGTTTCGGAGGTGACTGAATTAGGTTCAAATGGATGGATGGTTTAGTATAGCAAACAAGGGGAAAACCATACACCTGAACCCAATTAAGTCATTCTGAAAATGGTATGCAGGAAGATCGGAAGAAACGTCGACACAATCTTATGATCCTACATTGTGTAATAAGTCAGAAGACATAAAAAAGCTAAATTCTGAGGGTGTAATGGTTTTCTGAGCAAAGAAGGTAATACAAATAAGAAAAACGGGTATTAAATTATTTTTGAGCCATCTACAATTGATTATTACCATTCTTTCTGCTTCTTCTCGGAGGAGTGTGTTTACAGCGCGGTACGAGCTGAATATATAACGCTGGTATACCTGCCATGGCTCAGGCGGTTAGTAACCGATCAAACACCGCAGAGGCCCGGATTCGGTACCAGGCCAGTATTTGGAACCTGTGATGGTCAAAGTCGGAAAGGGACAGGTTTTTCGCCGAGTACTTCGGTTTCTCCTGCCATTATCATTCCACCATTGCCCATAATCATTCATACATCTACCACCGACGCTGTATAATGTTTTTCTCCCAGTACTTCAGTTCTCCCCTGTCAGTATCATTCCACCAATGCTCCACACTCATTCATTCATCTACCACCGACGCTGTATAATGTTTTTCTCCCAGTACTTCAGTTCTCCCCTGTCAGTATCATTCCATCATTGCTCCATACTCATTCATTCATCTACCACCGACGCTGTATAATGTTTTTCTCCCAGTACTTCAGTTTCTCCCCTGTCAGTATCATTCCATCAATGCTCCATATTCATTCATTCATCTACCACCGACGCTGTATAATGTTTTTCTCCAGTACCTCAGTTTTCCCCTGTCAGTATCATTCCACCAATTGCCCATAATCATTCATTCATCTACCACCGACGCTGTATAATGTTTTTCTCCCAGTACTTCAGTTTTCCCCTGTCAGTATCATTCCACCAATGCCCCATAATCATTCATTCATCTACCACCGACGCTGTATAATGTTTTTCTCCAGTACTTCAGTTTCTCCCCTGTCAGTATCATTCCACCAATGCTCCATACTCATTCATTCATCTACCACCGACGCTGTATAATGTTTTTCTCCCAGTACTTCATTTTCCCTGTCAGTATCATTCCACCAATGCTCCATACTCATTCATCCATCTACCACCAACACTGTATAATGCTTTTCTCCCAGTACTTCAGTTTTCCCCTGTCAGTATCATTCCACCAATGGCCCCATATCATTCATCCATCTACCACCGACGCTGTATAATGTTTTTCTCCCAGTACTTCAGTTTTCCCCTGTCAGTATTACTCCACCAATGCTCCATACTCATTCATCCATCTACCACCGACGCCGTATAATGTTTTTCTCCCAGTACTTCAGATTTCCCCTGTCAGTATCATTCCACCAATGCTCCATACTCATTCATCCATCTACCACCCACGCTGTATAATGTTTCTCTCCCAGTACTTTAGTTTCCCCTGTCAGTATCATTCCACCAATGCTCCATACTCATTCATCCATCTACCACCGACGCTGTATAATGTTTTTCTCCCAGTACTTCAGTTCTCCCCTGTCAGTATCATTCCACCAATGCTCCATACTCATTCATTCATCTACCACCGACGCTGTATAGTGTTTTTCTCCCAGTACTTCAGTTTCCCCTGTCAGTATCATTCCACCAATGCTCCATACTCATTCATTCATCTACCACCGACGCTGTATAATGTTTTTCTCCCAGTACTTCAGTTTTCCCCTGTCAGTATCATTCCACCAATGCTCCACACTCATTCATTCATCTACCACCAACGCTGTATAATGTTTTTCTCCAGTACTTCAGTTTTCCCTTGTCAGTATCATTCCACCAATGCTCCATACTCATTCATCCATCTACCACCGACGCTGTATAATGTTTTTCTCCCAGTACTTCAGTTTTCCCCTGTCAGTATCATTCCACCAATGCTCCATACTCATTCGTCATCGGCGCTGTATAGTCTCAGCAACAAATAGAATATCTCTATTTCTTCTCACTATCCAAACTGTGGTTTATTCTTGTTGAAAAACTAAGCGATAAAAATGAAATCACAAGTATGTAAAGTGTCCTGTGTGTCCAGGTTCTAAAATGACTGTGGATTGCATTTGGTTTGGGACAAGCCGTCTAATTTCAGAATCCTGGAACCTTGTCTGTAGTGTAGCAAAACTGAGTATTTATTAAAATTTTAAAAAAATGCGGATATTAATGCAAATTAGGATATCAAGCACCTTGAAGTTAGAAAAATGCTGTTTTAAACTAGCGTACCTGACGTAGTAAGTGGTGAATATGGAGTAACTTGTTGAGCAAGCACTTGCTGACAACCTGGAACTGATATCACACATGAACACTTGCTGACAACCAGGAACTGAAATTTTGTAAACGTATAGATTGAGGTTACCCAAACTGGACAGTTACTGGTTTATGAAGAAACTGCAAACGGTGCAATAGAGTAGGGGGAAAAACGCAATGTTTTAAGTTAGAAAAACATTAGAGGACTCAAAGAAAAAAGATTATTCATGATTGAGTCGTAAAGCAGATACTACCGTCGAGGTGACATACTGGCACCGCCATGAAGTCCGACGCCGTGCTGCTGTTCTGCGCCGTCACACTAGCTCTACAAGGTAGGATGGTTTATTTTTTAATTAACGCAAGGTATACGATGGTTGTTGGGTCAGTGAAAATTTAGAAATTTGTGTAACGTTATTTAGTCAATGAAGGTCACCCTCTCTCCTTAATTTAAATAATGTAATTCATTTATTAATATACTTATTTGGGGAAAGTTTAAAAACTTATTTTGTTGCTCTCTATCTCTCAAATACCTATGCCTTCGAGCCTTGAAAAGTATAGTTTGCAGGGTCTGATCTCTCGCAGTCCCTGCAGTGTTCATTTTTATAAACGAGAGATGTTGGCACGCAACTGGATAAGGTCTCTGCACTCACAGTTCGAGAGCCTGGTTCTTACCCTTATAGTGTTGCAAGGTCTGACGTTCCAGAACTAGCCCAAAGAGCTGGAGGGTTGGACCGTTGCGGCACAACATTGTCAGTCGCCATTTTTTGGCATCATTACGGCGGATTTAAAAGCGCTGCAATAAGGAAGTACAGACTATAAAGATGCCGTAAGTGAGGTGTTTGTAACACGGTTAAGTTAAGCAGAAGACGCTGTAACATCGGAGCAAATCAGCGATGTGCTCTGAGTGCAAACACTGTCGAGGATTCCTAGTCAAAACATAGTACTGTGTACTATTATTAGTTTTATTGATATAACTATTAGTACTTATCACCTTCATGCGGGGAATTTACAATTATTTACCTGAAACAAATCATATTCTTGTGTATACAATTTTGCAGTTATTCTGTGGTTACAAATTATGGTACATGTAACGGATTTGTCTCACGTTGCGTAGGAACTGCCCTCTAAAACACGTTATTAAAGGAAAGTTAGGAGAGATGTGACGGGAAGACGAGGAAGAAGACGTAGACAGCTACTAAACGACCTTAAGGAAAAGAGAAGATGTTGGATATTGAAAGAGGAAGCACTATATCGCACTCTGTGGAGAACTTGCTGTGGAAGAGGCAATAGACCTGTCGTGAGACTACCGAATGAATAAAAATAATGCTATTTTCCATGATAAACGTTGTGTGCTTTTACAATAGTCTACTATTATTATCGTCGTCATCATCACTATGACTATCATTGCTGTTATTACACATAAATATGGATACTAAATTGTTTCTCCGTCAATCGCATGTCTTTCCACGGAACTATCTGTTACACACCCTCATCCTGTTACGACGCACTCACTGTAATCATGTACAGTCGTTTTTCCCTCCTTTCGTCTCAACTTTCACTTTTAATTCACTTAATTTTTATGCTTCTTCTTTTTTTTTTACTTGGCTTTGCTCTAGTCTAGGTTGTTGGTGTTAGTCCTTGTAACATTTCTACCTTCTTAATGTGGCTTGGGTTGCTCTGAGCATATAAATAAATAAGGAATTATTATTATTATTATTATTTATTATAACTACCGCAATAAAAATAGGTGTGGTGATCAAACATCTAGCAAAGTCCCTGGGTACTGTACCCTAAAACTGGATTGTAACAGGCATGACACAATGTTTGTGAGGATGAAAAATCAGTGGAATGGTATCTGGCAGGGAAAACCAATCTACTAGCAAGGAGCCTTTCCCTACGTCACTCTGCCCATCTCAAGGCCCATATAAAAGACTCTGGGACTAAAACCAGGTCTCCGCGGCGAGAAGATCCGGCTACTGATTGCCTGATCAACAGCAAGGCTATAACCTCTTCGTGTTCTAGTCAGTTCTGCTTGTCCACAGACAGAGAACAAGCCCAGTTGTCCAGCCAGCTGTATTTAATTCCATGCAATAAAACAAGAGCATAACGAAAATTTGAATTGATTAAAACGAATGTCATAAGAAACAATTTTCTCTTCGGTCGTCTGAATGTTTAAATCACTTAGCCTCTCCTTTGTGGTGTCTCACATTTCATTAAAGATTTACACTTATAATTACAGGCTGTATATCAGCTACAACACACCTTCAAGCGATGGAATCCCAAGTGCCTATAAATAAATTTAGAGGGCTCCTTCCATATGCGAAGACTCATACATCACTGTAGTGAAGACTGTCGCGTATATGCCGGTCCTAACATCCCCTGCAGTGAAGATAATATCTCGTATACTAGGACCCAAACATCCACCGCATTAGACACTCTTCCATAAACTAGGACCCTAACATCCACTGCATTAGACACCCTCCCATACACTAGGACCAAAACATCCATTGCATTAGACACTTTCCCACACACTAGGACCCAAACATCCACTGCAATAGACACCCCCATACACTAGGACCCAATCATCCACCGCATTAGACACTCTCCCATAAACTAGAACCCTAACATCCACTGCATTAGACACCCTCCCATACACTAGGACCAAACCATCCATTGAATCAGACACTTTCCCATACACTAGGACCCAAGCATCCACTGCAATAGACACTCCCATACACTAGGACCCAATCATATACCGCATTAGACACTCTCCCATACAATAGGACCCAAATCCACTGCATTAACCTCCCAACATAAGACCAAACCCACTGAATCGATACTCCCATACACTAGGCCCAAATACCATGATTAGACACTCTCCAACACTAGGACCCAAACTCCACTGCAATGACACTCCATACACTAGGACCAATCATCCACCGCATAAGACACTCTCCATAAAATAGGACCCAAACATCCACTGCATTAAACACTCCCATACAATAAGGACCCAAAAACCCACTGAATTCGATACTCTCCCATACACTAGGGCCCAAATATCCATTGCATTAGACACTCTCCAATACACTAGGACCCAAACATCCACTGCAATAGACACTCCCATACACTAGGACCCAATCATCCACCGCATAAGACACTCTCCCATAAAATAGGACCCAAACATCCACTGCATTAAACACTCCCATACAATAAGGACCCAAACACCCACTGAATTCGATACTCTCCCATACACTAGGGCCCAAATATCCATTGCATTAGACACTCTCCCATACACTAGGACCCAAACATCCTCTACAGTCGACACTCTCCCATACACTATGACCCAAAACATCCACTGCATGAGACAATGTTCCGTGCACTAGGACCAAAAATCCCCAGCAATGGCAATATTCTACCGAACAAGTTTTACAGAATGCTGCCTTTTACCCTCACAGTTCCAACACTCCCATCAGATACACGCCAGGGTTGCATGTTTAGAGCATTCATTTAATTGGTTGGCTAATTAGGAAAGTGAGACACACAGAAAATAAAAATAAACGAGAGGAAAAAACGAAAAAAAACGAGCAGTGCTCTTCAAGGAACAAAACACTGCTACCAAAATCTAATTTTTGTCAAAGAAGACGGTCCTTTACGTACGCCAGACCAATCAAAAATGGTTTCCTTCCATAAAATTTTGAAAGTAAACCTGCGTCATACGTTGATATAGGTCTGCTTGTGTTCCACTGTTTGAACGGCAGGTGAAGCAGCCACTTATTAAAATATAAGGGACCCCAAAATTATTGTGTCAAGCTGCTCCCTCTTCTAATGTTCGAATATTTACATGTAATTACTAGATATTATATTTAAAAGGTAAGACACTGTCAAATACTTTTACCCTATCCATTCCGGCTTCTCCCCCAGGGTCACATTTCTAATCCGAGCATCCATATGCATTCTTGTTACGGTCCATTTCCACCAGCAATCAGCAGGTTGTATTTAGAACAACCTTGGCGCAAGATTACTACATGTCTGTCTTTGTCTTTGCCTGCTGATTATACGGGAATGCCTTGTGGTGCTAAAGCTTTGGTCAGTGGTTCGAATCCCGCTATCGGCACAAATGTTTAATGGCCTTTGCTTCGCTACAGATGTTGTGATGATTCTACTGCTTGTGCGTGTTTGATACAGAACACATCACATTGCTTAATCAACTGAACAGGATATAGGAAAGGATAGAAATAACTGTAGAATCAGACTCGTAAATGCAGCAGCAGCAGCATAATATTAGTAGTAGTAGCAGCAGCAGCATATGTAGTAGTAGTAGTAGTAGTAGTAGATGAAGGGTTTGTTAATTGTCAAGGAAATTTTCCAGCGTGAAGCAAGTAATGTTCCACAAAACACTTCCTAACTTGTTCTAACACTGCAGCTCTTTTATAAGGCTATCCAGTCTTCCTATTAACCGGTCTAGCACCTGTTCAATTCCTTGCATTTTCATCCCTAACTGTTTAAGTGAAACCCGCGAACACGGACTTGCTTATCAAGGTGAAGGCTTTCTTAACACGTCTGAAAATCTTCAGCTTAGATATGCTCCACTTTTACACGGATGTTGAGAGCTACGTCATGCCCTGTAAACTACGGAATACGTAACGACTTTTAAGACCTGAGCCGTGTTATAATTTCTAGCCATTACTTTTATTAGATCAGTAGGGAATTTTTGGATACACCCTTGGGCATTTAACGCTTCTGCAGTTCAAAGAGCTTCCCTATACGTTTTAATTCTTCATCCCTTTACCGGGGTGTCTCCAGCCTGTGCATTGAACACAATTATTGTGGATATCTACACCGAATATGGATAGTCTTCTTCAACACGGTGATATGTTTCGCCCACCATGGTCATCAGTGTTTCCGGAATAGATTATCTTTTTCGCAGCACAATGTGACCTACGCAAACCAAAATACGTATGAATTCATTTCCATGTGTAAACTTTCGTATATTCATTGAATCAAAAAAAAGCTAACGAAGTACCACGTGTTGTTGAATTACTGCAACTTATTCATACCTTGCACATGTTCGGCCTATATTATCATCTGCAGGGACAGCCAGGGCCGTAATAAGGGGGGGGGGGCAGCCCCGCAGCTGCCTGTGCGCCAGCCTATAAGAGGCGCTAAGTCGTCGCTGGAATAATTGGAAATACGTTGCTAGTAAAGTCGTTTCCAGACGCAATTTCGGACAAGCACCCTCAAAAACGTACGCCGGCACTGTTACATGCCGAAAAAATTTAAAGAATATCGGTGGGAAGGAGTGCCACATTATTAGCCTGCCCGGGGCGCCCACATCTCTGGCGGGCCCAGGGGACAGCAATTACAAAATATAGATTAAGAAACACCAAAGTTCACATAAATATATAATAAATATAAAAGAATAAGTAGATTCTTCTTGGAATAATTTACCCTCAGAAATAAGTAAACTCGGAATCCTTCGAAACAGTTCGGGAAACAACTACCCACCAGATCACCTCGAAACGCGACACTGGGTCAGCATCATCTTCTTGGAATGATTGACCCTCAGAAATAAGTAACTGTATCCTTCGAAACGTCGGGAACTACCCACCCAGCGACATTGGGTCAGCATCAACTTCTTGGAATGATTGACCCTCAGAAATAAGTAACTGTATCCTTCGAAACGTCGGGAATTACCCACCCAGCGACACTGGGTCAGCATCACCGCTGTGAGAAACTGAAATCTCTCAAATCAGTCTTCCATTGTCATGTCGCCGTATTTAGAAGTAAACTTATTTGGCCTGAGCAGAGCTGAAAGTTACCTTTCATTATGATTTAACACAGCTCGCTCATCGAAAAGTTTATTTATTACAGACGCCATTCGTTACAAGCCGATCAAAATTCATACTTCGTGATCAAAAAGTATTATTAGTATTTCCGTAAAAATCATATTATAAAGTTTCTTAATACCAGAATAATTGAATGAATTGATTGATGAATTGAATTAATAAAAGTCTAAACTTCATTAAATTTACATTTTACGTAATGCACCGGTTTTCTGTAGGAGGTATCAGTTTACGGGGTACATTAACCAGATACGAAATAAAAAGAATTCGTACACAAAGTTTCACAGAAATCCGTTCCGTGGTTTCCGGAATCAAACATGGTTTCACTGCACCGATTTGCACAAAATTCACTCTCGCTCGATAAATTTGGTGGGCATCTCGTTTACGGAACTGTATTCCTATTAGACGGAAATGCAGAAAATATGGGAAAAATTTATTCTACACTCGTAAGTAAAGTATGGCTTTCACAGCATGGACTTTAATGAAACTCAGAATTTTTAAACGGCACCAGATGTACATTTTCCATACAGAACGTCAGCCAAATGGTAAAAAAGTATGAAAATTAAGCACACGCCCTTAAGTAAAATACGACTCACTTAGTCGACTTTCACGAAACTTGGGCTTAATCGATACTCTTTTGTAATGAAACGCTCCGTGGAATTTCATGAAAATTCAACAAGCGATTTAGCCGGAAAGAGGAGAGAGACGGACGGACGGATCTAAAGACTTCGCAAAGAACGCCAAAAAAACAGTCTCCCCGCCAACAGCTAGTACCTTACAGAGAACACAACCGGGTAATTGTAGCCATGGCAACCAGGGTGCAACACAATCGCTCGCTCACACAAGGGTATTATATAAATCGGAAGTTCGGTATAATGTTACGCTGTGCCCTTAAATACACTGTTAAAACAAAGAGCTAAAGAAAGACGTCGTTCCTGACCATACGAGTATAGGGAAATTAGAGGTATAGCTCCATGCATTCTTAACCTCGGCATTAGATGCAGGTGAGTGGTCAAATTCACGCCCCGGTCGCTTTACTCCCGGGAAAGAATTCCCTGTATCCATTAAAGTGTACGCTCGGCGGGGTCAAAGGTTGGTCTGGACGTGTAAGACAAGTGAAAAATCCGTTACCCCGGCCGGGATTCGAATCCCGAACCTTCCAGCCCGTAGCCTAGTCGCTATTACCGACTGCGCTATCCCGACTCCACAATTAAACTGGACTCTAATTAATTTATTTTCATGTGCTGTTATTCATAAACTAGAAAACATAACGCCGATCCCAGTGACCGTGCGGTCGTTCGCTTGCTGGGATTGTGGGTTCGAATCCCACCGGGGGCATGGATGTCTGTCTCTTGTGAGTGTTGTGTGTTGTCAGGTAGAAGTCTCTGCGTCGGGCTGATCACTAGTCCAGAGGAGTCCTACAGAATGTATTGTGTTGATCGTGAAACCTCAATAACGAGGCCCTGGCCCACTATGGGCTGTTGCGCCATTGGAAAAAAAAAATGACAATATGACAAACAAGTTTATCACGTTCGTATTTGTCTCAACAACTAACGCTACACAATGCTTTAAAAATGCTTTCATGAAGAAAATGTGGGCTGCAGAGATGTTGCCAAACTCTTGACTCAGAGTGTTCAAAAACACCCGCTGTACAGTGTGAATGGTACAGCACATTCAAATATATGCAAATAGACAACACTCTTCTTTAGGTGGAGTTGTCCTGCGTGCTTCAACACAGTGTATTTATTATGCTGACAACAATCAGTTATCCCCCCTCTCCCCCCCCCAAAGAAGTACACATATTTTATAGCCTGAACTCGAAGCCTGGTGCGTCACAATATTTAGTTTCAGTAAGTATCAGGTTATAGCTAAAAAAGACCCCCTTCGTCCCTGCCCCATCTACCCAGTCAAACCTTCTGCATATTAATGATGATATTTGAATAATTTTCTATATGGGGGTCTACATTTTGTAACCCCCTCCCCCCCCCCCACTCCCCATGACATGTAAAATGTATGAGAGGAGTGTCAGTGACCCGTGCCTTAAGAATCATTCACAGCGCTCACCACACTAAGCTTAAGAATACAAAGTACATATAAAATTAACTGCACCGTGGGGCAAAGTAAAGCAAATCCAAGAAAACTTCAGTTGACATCACAAAGCGGCATATGTTGCGGATAGTAATGAAGATGCCGTTTTCGGTTTAAGATGCCATATAAAGAAAGGTTAAGTTATAATTTCACTTTATATTCATACTGCATCTTTTTATAATTGATTATTTGTATCAACAAATGCACTAAGACAGTTTTTTCACTGTTTTCTTTATTATAAGGATGCCCCAATACGCATTTCGGCAATTATTTTGCCATCATCAGGGGGTATTTTAAGTGAGTTTTTACATAGACCACTAACCACGCAGACAGGAGGGAAGGAGGTCCTACCAACAACATAACACACAGATAACTGGAATACACGCTGAAAATAAGACCACGCTGCCATTAATTAATAATTATACTATAGAGGGTAGTATAATATACTACTTGATTTCATTGTAATTTTAAAATTTTAATAACTTTTAGCAGCTTATCAATACCACTAATTATACAAAATTTTATACGATGTGGTAACAAATACAGACTCAATGGTATGACGTAATCAAAGAATTGGTCTATGTAAAAACTCACTTAAAATACCCCCTGATGATGGCAAAATAATTGCCGAAATGCGTATTGGGGCATCCTTATAATAAAGGAAACAGTGAAAAAACTGTCTTAGTGCATTTGTTGGTACAAATAGTCAGTTAAGTTGAAAGTTGTACCTGCCCACACCGTGAAAAAAAAATATAAGTGGAGGTACAGCTCCACTCATTCTTATATTCGGTAGTATATGTGTGTGCGTGGTCAGCTTCGCGTCCCGGTTGTATTTACCTACGGTGGAAGAGCCACGGGTACCCAGTGAGGTCACGATGTCATATAGCCAGCCGGGATATTTTGGGGAGATGTCCCTTGTCCCTTCCAGGATTTCAACGATTTCTCTGTCGCCAATCCTGTGTCCTAGTCCTACAAAGGCTCCAAGATTAAGCTCTCCTTTTCTGTAAGCACCAAATCAGGAATGTATACAGGAGCCACGGACGTCAAACTCCATGCATTCTTTTTCAATATTAATAGGGAAATAAGTCATCCTCACTCTCCGGCCGCGGTACCCATTTTACACCGCAAGAGACAAGCTCATTTCCAGTGTCGTACTTTTGTTGACGTCTGTGTTTCCCCAACATTTCTGGCACCAAGGACCGCTTACAAAATGTCACCAATTCTGCGGACCCCCTTCCCCAAGATCATCTCAACTCAAGGACCGCTTACAAAATGTCACCAATTCTGCGGACCCCCTTCCCCGAGATCATCTCAACTCAAGGACCGCTTACAAAATGTCACCAATTCTGCGGACCCCCTTCCCCGAGATCATCTCAACTCAAGGACCGCTTACAAAATGTCACCAATCTGCGGACCCCCTTCCCCGAGATCATCTCAACTCAAGGACCGCTTACAAAATGTCACCAATTCTGCGGACCCCCTTCCCCAAGATCATCTCAACTCAAGGACCGCTTACAAAATGTCACCAATTCTGCGGACCCCCTTCCCCGAGATCATCTCAACTCAAGGACCGCTTACAAAATGTCACCAATTCTGCGGACCCCCTTCCCCGAGATCATCTCAACTCAAGGACCGCTTACAAAATGTCACCAATTCTGCGGACCCCCTTCCCCAAGATCATCTCAACTCAAGGACCGCTTACAAAATGTCACCAATTCTGCGGACCCCCTTCCCCAAGATCATCTCAACTCAAGGACCGCTTACAAAATGTCACCAATTCTGCGGACCCCCTTCCCCAAGATCATCTCAACTCAAGGACCGCTTACAAAATGTCACCAATTCTGCGGACCCCCTTCCCCGAGATCATCTCAACTCAAAGACCGCTTACAAAATGTCACCAATTCTGCGGACCCCCTTCCCCAAGATCATCTCAACTCAAGGACCGCTTACAAAATGTCACCAATTATGCGGACCCCCTTCTCCAAGATCATCTCAACTCAAGGACCCCTACAGCATAACGCGCGTTAACATTTAAATTCGAATACTTACAAGCAAATAACATGCACAAAGCAAAAACAATTCACTGAGTCAGTATAAACATTCTTTTAAAAGGCGTGTTTTTCCTTGCAGTAATGACAAAACAAAGACGCTAGAAAAAGCCTGGGGGAAGAATCTTTATGTTCTGTTGAGTAGAACCTACATTGATTCACCGTTATCAAGATACACCTTTTTTTTAAATACTAAAAACACTAATATAATTTTTTCTCCTAATTTGTAACAGGGAGAAAAAATTACCTCGTTGAGTCCACCCCACCCCCGCATCAGCCATGGCTGACGAACACCTCCGGGTCTACGGAAAACACTCTGATAAACACTCATATAGACAAAACACTTCTCTGAAACACCTGGGCTGATCCTTGCAAGCAGAACAGCCTCATCGTAAAATAAACGAACACCAACCTGTGGTACTAAGTTACATCTGTAGCTGAAAACCGAAATTTTCGAAAGCCGATATACACATACCCACTTTCAAGTACAGTCAAACTCGGTTATAACGTCATGAAACGGATTTTGTGTCGTTATAAACGAGTGTTGTTATAACCGAGGAGCACAAGGTTATGGTTAAGTGACGAATTAATTTATACCATAGAATATGTGACTCTATAGGCGAGGTGACGTATAAACCGACGTCGTTATAACAGGGTTCTACTGTATTTAATTCTTTAATCGCTGATAATATTCGTATCTTAGTTTAGCGATGCTTTATTAATTACGTAATGCAAATACGACTGACGTTCAATTCAGCAATAGTAATAAACTGCTACAATACTATATTGAAAATTACGAAATCAGCATTTGATGCTACCGAGAAACTGTCAGGCCGGTCGGCGGAGATATAATCTAAACATGAAACTACAGAATGCACAACAGCGTAGAAGGTGTCTCTGTCCAAGCCACAAAGGCATATAGGGGGAGTAGAGGTGTAGCTCCAGTCATTCTTAACCTCGGTACTAGATATATGTGAAGGGTTAAATTTAATCCCCGTTGGCTTACCCCAGGTACCTAATGAATACGAGGCTGGGTGGGCCCCAATTTGGAAAAGAGAAAGATATCTTGCGCCTACTGTGATTCTTTCTTTCTTTTTCCCCTTTTGATCCATTTTGTACATTTAAATCCTTCCGTCCTTCTTCATGTCACTTATGTTCCATACTAGTCCTTGTACAACAAACACAACACAAACATCCATGCCCCCGGTGGGATTTTTTTTTTTTTTGCCTGTCCGGGGTTTTTCCCCTTTGATCCATTTTTGTACTGTTTAAATCCTTTCGTCCTTCATGTCACTTTACGGTCCATACTACCATCCTTACAACAAAAACAACACAAACATCCATGCCCCCGGCGGGATTTTTTTTTTTGCCTGTCCGGATTTTTCCCTTTTGATCCATTTTGTACGTTTAAATCCTTTCGTCCTTCATGTCACTTTACGTTTCATGCTACCGTCCTTACAACAAACACAACACAAACATCCATGCCCCCGGCGGGATTTTTTTTTTTTTTTTTTGCCTGTCCGGATTTTTCACTTTTTGATCCATTTTGTACGTTTAAATCCTTTCGTCCTTCATGTCACTTTACGTTCCATGCTACCGTCCTTACAACAAACACAACACAAACATCCATGCCCCGGCGGGATTTTTTTTTTTTTTTGCCTGTCCGGGGTTTTTCCCCTTTGATCCATTTTTGTACTGTTTAAATCCTTCCGTCCTTCATGTCACTTATGTTCCATACTAGTCCTTGTACAACAAACACAACACAAACATCCATGCCCCCGGTGGGATTTTTTTTTTTTTTTTTGCCTGTCCGGGGTTTTTCCCCTTTGATCCATTTTTGTACTGTTTAAATCCTTTCGTCCTTCATGTCACTTTACGTTCCATGCTACCGTCCTTACAACAAACACAACACAAACATCCATGCCCCCGGCGGGATTTTTTTTTTTTGCCTGTCCGGATTTTTCCCTTTTTGATCCATTTTTATACTGTTTAAATCCTTTCGTCCTTCATGTCACTTTACGTTCCATGCTACCGTCCTTACAACAAACACAACACAAACATCCATGCCCCCGGCGGGATTTTTTTTTTTTTTGCCTGTCCGGATTTTTCCCTTTTTGACCCATTTTGTACGTTTAAATCCTTTCGTCCTTCATGTCACTTTACGTTCCATACTACCGTCCTTACAACAAACACAACACAAACATCCATGCCCCCGGCGGGATTCGAACCCACAATCCCAGCAAGCGAACGGCCGCAGACCCGCGCCTTAGACCGCGCGGCCACCGATCCGTCCAGCCCGTAGCATCTCGCTAAACCGATTACGCTAGGCCGGCTCCTTTAGACAGTTAAAACAAAACTGAAGCTTATGTGTTCCTTGGCTAGACAGAAATGACATTTTTACGGTCTATTTGGTCCATGTTTCCCAGTGAATGGTTTTTGCATGAAATGTGGTATAAACACAGTGTCACTGAAGGTCACTCCAGCACCGCATGTTAAATAGTACTGTGTATGCGTTTATATATGTATGTAAGCGCATGTATGCGTGTAGACACATACACGAATAAATCACTAAAAGACATTGTTTATACAGTCTGCGCGTGTCCCAAGAGCTGACGACAGTAAAGTGTTTACGAGCTGAAAGACCGGTGTTCGATTACGAGCAGATGCACGTATCTTTCTCGTCGCCATCACGGCTAGACCGGCTCTGTAGCCCACACAGTCTCCTTTCATTAATCACGCCTGCACTCCAATACGAAAAAAAAATTATGATATACAGCTAGGAACGAACCAAAGACCGCAGCAGTATCTTACAGAGAGGTGCTCGGTTACTTCAAGTTTTTCTGTTGAACAAAATTTTTATCAAATTAAAAATGAAAGGTTTTTTTTTTCAGTCAAAGCACAACTTTACTAAGTTACAAACTTATGTTAACAGCAACAAATGCACTATTCTATATTTTATTCTAGGCCTACTGCCTTTTACATAGCTGCTACATGTTTCGGCGTAAAATCGCGCTATCTTTAGAAAGGTGACACCAAAGTTCCTATAAACTTACAGCAATAAATTAGGTCACAATAAGCGTACATACGTTGTGATCATCAATAGCGTAGAATAATACACTACTGATATCACAAAGTATGTAGCCTGTTGTATCCTAATTTATTGCTGTAAGTTTATAGGAATTTTGGTGTCAGCTCTCTAAAGATAGCGTGATTTAACGTCGAAAATGTAGCAGTATGTAAAAACCAGTACGAACAAAACATAGAATAGTGTTCTTGTTGGTGTTACACAAGTTTGTACCTTCGTCACAATGCACGGAACAAAAAATGTAAATACAGGGCATACACAAAAGAATGGTGCGGTTTTAATAGTGTTCACTATTACAATCGCACCATTCTTTTGTGTATGCCCTGTACATAACTTCAGTATTTAACAAATCAGCTACAAGTTTCGGCTATTGTTTTGTAGCCATCATCAGGCCGGCCCCAGGAATATAAAAAGAAGGAAATAATACAGTTGCAGTATTCGTCGGAGATCTCAGACCTTACAATGTGCTATGTAAATTATGTAACGTACATAATATGTATATTAGAAATAAAACAGTGGAGTTTAAAATGCATAATTATAAAACTCTGACCAATACTGCAACTGTATTATTTCCTTCTTTTTACACTCTGTGATCGGCCTGATGAAGGCTACAAAACAGTAGCCGAAACATGTAGCTGATTTGCTAAATAGTAAAGTTGTGTTTTGACTGAAACCCCTGCACTTTTAATTCCTTCTAAACACAACGAGAAAGACTCACATTAAGAAAATTTCTTTCATTCGTGTTAGAGTAAGTTTATTCCAAGAAGAATGAGATATAATCCCTTCTCGCCCTGAACAGGATGAACACACACAAAATGTTTGCATTTGCGCGCTACAGAAGGCTGTTCGCACTTGCATTCAGCACTTGTAATAACACGATATCTTATGCGTGCTCACAAGTACTGGGCAGAAAGCTGCGTTTCAATCCACCACCACGCATAAGTAAATATATATATAGGACACAGCATCATACAACGTTTCGTCTGGCTTTATTTGACGACTCTTTTCCAAATGCATGTTATAACATACGTATAAAACACGAAGGCGATTCAGAAATTTAAAATTGTAAACAAATGGGGTGTGGAATATTCCAATCTACTTTCAATTCCTTCGGACAGACATAGTTGTTGCCCTACAGATCAGAGCTTTGTGTGTTCTTCAACTTCTGAACCACATAACCGATTTTGACAAAATTCCATATGAACATCACGCCACTGGGGGACACATCAAAGCAGTACTTTTTTAATTTTCTACAAAAAAAATAACACGAAATATGGGCGTAATTCTGAGGTGGGAGCGACAATAACACCACTATTTCAAGATACTAAAATAGTGTACTATAATAATCTTCGGAATCCATGTATAAGCAACATTTGTTTAGATTATTTTTACAGACCATAAAATAATAACATGGCGACATTGCGAAATTTTTTGGGGGAGCTCCGGGTTTGATGGAGATTATATAAACCAATTAGTTAAGAAAAGTGAAATTTTGTAAGTAAGCAGTTCAGAGTCTTACGTAAACACTGGGTATTAAGCAGTCAGCTGTCAAACTTAGAGATTATATCTCTCGTAGCCAAAATATACATGCAATATGAATCTCATAAAAAGAAATAAAATTATCCAATTCAATTTAATTCAATTTTGTGTTATTAATGTGCTGACGCAACAGAATTACGTCCAATTACAGAGACAGCACAGGAACATGACAGAAAATACATCCAATAATAAACAATAAACGAAAACACACAGAGAACAAATAATAAGATAAAGTTTAAAAGAATCACATCAGGTAACAAACAGCATGAATAATATTATGACTTTTAAACTAAAAGTGTTAAGAGGGAAAACTTGTTCCTGAATACTTCGATAGTTATTGAATGTATTGGCATGCATACTTAGAGGCGCAGAGCCAAGTCAACACATGAAGAGGAACACACTAATAATAATAAGGCAACTGAAAACGGCCTATATAACACCACTAGTACTATCCACAAAGGGTACTTTTTTTTCCCCCTATGGCTCGACAGCCCTATATGGGCCTGGGCCTCCTCGTTTCGTCGAGGCTTCACGATCACACACTTTAGACACACCACACTCGGTAGGACTCCTCTGGACGAGTGACCAGCCCGTCGCAGAGACCTCTACCTGACAACACACAACACTCACAACAGACAGACATCCATGACCCCGGTGGGATTTTTTTTTTTTTTTTGCCTGTCCGGGGTTTTCCCCCTTTGATCCATTTTTGTACTCTTTAAATCCTTTCGTCCTTCATGTCACTTTACATTCCATATTACCGTCCTTACAACAAACACAACACAAACATCCATGCCCCCGACGGGATTTCTTTTTTTTTTTTTTGCCTGTCCGGGGTTTTTCCCCTTTGATCCATTTTTGTACTCTTTAAATCCTTTCGTCCTTCATGTCACTTTACATTCCATATTACCGTCCTTACAACAAACACAACACAAACATCCATGCCCCCGACGGAATTTCTTTTTTTTTTTTTTGCCTGTCCGGGGTTTTTCCCCTTTGATCCATTTTTGTACTCTTTAAATCCTTTCGTCCTTCATGTCACTTTACGTTCCATATTACCGTCCTTACAACAAACACAACACAAACATCCATGCCCCCGGCGGGATTTCTTTTTTTTTTTTTTTTTGACTGTCCGGGGTTTTTCCCCTTTGATCCATTTTTGTACTCTTTAAATACTTTCGTCCTTCATGTCACTTTACGTTCCATGCTACCGTCCTTATACAACAAACACAACACAAACATCCATGCCCCCGGCGGGATTTTTTTTCTGTCCGGGGATTTTCCCCTTTGATCCATTTTTGTACTCTTTAAATCCTTTCGTCCTTCATGTCACTTTACGTTCCATGCTACCGTCCTTACAACAAACACAACACAAACATCCATGCCCCCGGTGGGATTGGAACCCACGATCCCAGTAAGCGAGCGGCCGCAGGCCCACGCCTTAGACCGCACGGCCACTGCGATCGGCCCACAACGGTACTATCCCAAACAAATTACACGACAGTTTGAAACTGCTTAATCTCCGCCCTGCTCTGTATATTCTAATGCACAAAGCAGTGATATTTAATACATGCTGTACAGTTGGCAAGTTTTTTGGCAGGACAGTGAATATGAAGTGCTTGGTCAGTGAGACCGCACTGTGAAGTGAGAAATGTGGATGATGATGATGATGATGATGATGATAGATGATGATGATGATGATACCTGTAGAACTACAAACCTAAGCAACAATTACGTTGGTTTCATGCGTTTTGCAATAAATTCTGTTTTTCTGTAACTTTTTTCATCTCTCTCTCTCTCGCTTCCTCTTTCTCTTTCATTCTCCCGCTCTCTTCTTTCCCAGTTTCCTTCTCATACTTCCTTCCTGCCCTGTCTCTTGTCTAACTTTCTCTCACACAGCATAAATTCCATCTGTAAACGTACACCGGTAACCACCACTAGCGAGGGCTGCTCCAAGTTGAGCCCCCAGGCGCTAGGGGCCCTCCCTCGCCTTCTTCATATTAACAGGCAAGAAACCGGCAGTAGGCAAAACCGTCTCGTCTGTTTTCCTTCCAGTGCGACTGTTTTCTTTGATGTGGTTCATTTAATGATTCATTTCCCGTCTTTTGTGGAAAGCGAGAAGGGTGGTATCCAGCACGTGGCCTTTCTGTGTCTAGGATGTAATTGCACAGGCGTGGCTCTGTATTTAGGGTGGGGGGGTGACTAGATACTGTAAGAGCCTCGAGAAACAGGCTCATAGGTAATTTTAAAAAAATGTAGTGACTACAAGGTAAAGGTAAAGGTACAACGTAAAGTTGGCCCTGTACAAGACATTAAGGCACATGGGAGTAGAGACACAGCTCCATCCTATTCTTAACCTCGACACCAGATGGAGGTGAGTGGTAAACTTCAAGCCCCTGTCTTTTAACTACCGGAAAAAAACCACGGTACACCCTAAACAAGAGGCTGGGTGGGCCCCAAAGACAGTCTGAACGTTTTGGAGAGGAGAGAATGTAATAAAAGTAAAAAAAATATAACCCCAAAATACCCCTTACTCAGCTCAGTGGCACAGAAATCAAGAGTACAAGAAGGGTACTGAGGAAATGGCGATAAATAATAATTCTTTCCGCAGTGCCCCTTATCAGACCTAGTTAAACTGAAACACGCATAAAAATTACAGAAAAGAATAATTAATAAGTTTAATCAATCGGTCAGCCATAACCAGTTTATTTAGCTACGGACAGCTGTGTAATAAAAAGCGCCTGTGTCAGACTTTGGCAGCCATAATTCATCAGCAAATAAAGACAGAAGCTTAAAATTCTGCCAGTAGTTTTAGGTGACTGTGTTACGGTGACTGTGTTACGGTGGCTGTGTTAAGGTGACTGCGTTACGGTGACTGTGTTACGTGGCTGCGTACGTGCTGCGTTACGGTGACTGCGTTACGGTGGCTGCGTTAAGGTGGCTGCGTTACGGTGGCTGCGTTACGGTGGCTGCGTTACGGTGACTGCGTTACGGGACTGCGTTACGGTGCTGCCTTACGGTGACTGGCGTTACGGTGACTGCGTTACGGTGGCTGCGTTACGGTGACTGCGTTACGGTGACTGCGTTACGGTGACTGCGTTACGGTGACTGCGTTACGGTGACTGCGTTACGGTGGCTGCGTTACGGTGACTGCGTTACGGTGACTGCGTTACGGTGACTGCGTTACGGTGACTGTGTTACGGTGGCTGTGTTACGGTGACTGTGTTACGGTGGCTGTGTTACGGTGCTGTGTTACGGTGACTGTGTTACGGTGGCTGTGTTACGGTGACTGGTTACGGTGGCTGTGTTACGGTGACTGTGTTACGGTGACTGTGTTACCGTGGCTGTGTTACGGTGCTGTGTTAAGGTGGCTGTGTTACGGTGGCTGTGTTACGGTGACTGTGTTACGGTGGCTGTGTTACGGTGGCTGTGTTACGGTGGCTGTTTACGGTGGCTGTGTTAAGGGGCTGTGTTACGGTGGCTGTGTTACGGTGACTGTGTTACGTGGCTGTGTTAAGTGGCTGTGTTACGGTGGCTGTGTTACGGTGGCTGTGTTACGGTGACTGTGTTACGGTGACTGTGTTACGGTGGCTGTGTTACGGTGACTGTGTTACGGTGGCTGTGTTACGGTGACTGTGTTACGGGCTGTGTTACGGTGCTGTGTTACGGTGACTGTGTTACGGTGACTGGTTACGGGGACTGTGTTACCGTGGCTGTGTACGGTGGCTGTGTTAAGGTGGCTGTGTTACGGTGGCTGTGTTACGTGACTGTGTTACGGTGGCTGTGTTAAGTGCTGTTACGGTGGCTGTGTTACGGTGCTGTGTTACGGTGACTGTGTTACGGTGACTGTGTTACGGTGCTGTGTTACGGTGACTGTGTTACGGTGACTGTGTTACGTGACTGTGTTACGGTGACTGTGTTACCGTCTGTGTACGGTAGTGGTTACGGTGACTGTGTTACGGTGACTGTGTTACGGTGACTGTGTTACGGTGACTGTGTTACGGTGACTGTGTTTAACGCGCCGTGGCAAACATAATCAACATCGTGGTCGGCATTGTTCGCCGTAATATCTATCGAGCTGTCTCTTAAAAATTTTCAAATGAATAACAAATATTGAGTGGAACTGTGAAAATTTCCTGTCGAAACGCCAAATGGCCGTATAATATTAAACAGAATATGAAGATGGGGATGTAACGCAAGTGAGACATTAAATGTGACTGAAATTGTGACGTAATAATACGGTAGAAATGTCTCCGATATGCAGTAAGTTTTGTGGGAAATGTCAACGTTTTACTGTGTGGAATAATCCAGCTCATGGTATCGGCAGGGTGGCCAACTGAATATCAAATTAACCCTCCCCTTTAGCAACGTTCAAGTATTGACGGACCAACACACAAGTTTATTATTCAACTCGTACAACTAACTGCAACCTGTAATGCTTAAATGTTTCAAACATCTCCAGATTTGTATCGCGCTTTGCGTGTTTCATGTTTCAGGTCGTCGGTAAGAGAGCTCCCTCGTCTGACATGTAATTATCAGCATGCAAAACGAGTCACTTTAAACTTAAAAGGGTGTATAGGACAACGTAATATCTCCAGAGAAATTCGTCACTTAGTTCTAATCACTTTTAAGAAATAAAAACTAAGAAAGTTTACAATATGTTGCAGTCTTGCAAAATTTCGCAATAATATGCAATGCCGCCGTATGAAATATATACAGGGTGATTCTAAATTAAATACTAAATGTTCAGAAGCTGTATGTCCTAAACAGAAGGCCAAATTGCTACACTTCTTACAGCACTTTAAACCCCACACACTACCATTAGTGTCACATTTTAACAAAGTACCCAACATCTTGCACACACTTCTACAAACCTGTAACACACAGCCTCAACACTTTTCCTCATAAAGTCAACAGATACAGCGACAAAATTACCTGAAATTTGCTATCCCAGAAATTCAGGTGTTCTTGGTTTTGATCATTGAACTTCCTCTTCACCAACCCCATAAAAAAAAGAATAAAATTCGGTACTTCGCGGAGGTCAATTTGTTGGTTCCCCACGCCCAATCCACCGAGCAGTGAAATGGTTGTCAAGCCATGCACAAAGAGGAAACGCAAAATGTGTGGTGCTCCATCTTGCATGAAGTACAGCCCCTCGTAATTGTCCCACTGAGAAACAATGGGCAGCAGAAAGAGGAGATAACCGTCACTTAACATTACGTGCTACCTTAAAATCACCTTGTATATACACATGCTGGATAGGTCGAACCGCGGAAAGACAAGCGGGCAGTTGATCGGGTAGTGGTAAGGGTCATACAGCCCTACTAGACCATACATAACCAGCTCTTTTCCTGAATGCTCAATTCAGATTTTAAGCCCAGTGGTTACTATATGTACCACCACGTTTAACACTCAAAAATTCTACATTCTGCACACAAAGTGTATTTATGTGTTTTGTGTCAAGGCAGTGATTTTTCCTCATATATAGCCTTAATTGATCGGTTTTCATAACCGAGGTTTAGTATGTTTACTGCGCGGTACGAACTGATTCTTCAACTATAATTCAGGTTATTTTTCGTCTTTAAAGCCGTGCCAAGGCTCAGTCGGTTAGTCGCCGGCCTCTGACCGCCAAGACCAGAGTTCGATCGTAGGTCAGTCCAAGTGAGATTTGCGGTGGGTGAAGTGGTATTGGGACACATTTTTCCCCGAGTACATTCTTTTTTCCTGTCACTACCTTTCCACCATTGTTTCATAATCATCATCTACACGTTGATCTTAACAGAAAAACAGAAAGGCGAAGCCTGGGAACCTTCCAAAAAGGAAAGCCTTTCGGAAATCTTGGAGCATTGGATAGAAAAGTACTTTCACATTTCCTTTCTTCTTTAAAGAATCTACGCAGCCATTGTTTTTTAGGGGTAGGAGCTGGGATAGCTTAGCCAGTAAGGTACCAGCAAAACTATCGATGAATCGAGGTTAGATTTCAGGCAGAAACAAGAGAATTTTCTCATCAGAGTCCGTCTCCAGACCGGCTCTGGATCGCACTCAGCCACCTATTCAATGGGTACCGGGATTCTTCCCCTAGGGGTAAAACGGCAGGGGCGTAAAGCTGACCACTCATCTTCATCCACTTCCGAGATTAAGAATGCGTGGAGTTACACCTCCACTCCTCCCACATGTCTTTAATTGTTTTGTGATCAGATAAACACAGCTACAAATTATATGATATAACCTCTCTCAGACCAATCATTCAGTCTTTCTTCCTGTCTCACGGCTCTTCTTTCTCTCCCTATCCATATTTTTCCCTTCTTTGAACAGCGATACTCTCCTTTATCCCATCTTTCTCTTATTAGACTTCTTTGTTTCAGCAAAGCGTGTTTACGTTTATTCCCCATCTCTTTTTTAATCCCTTTCTATCTCTTCTCCCCCCTATGCTTCACATTCATTTCATCTTTATTTCATTTTTTTTTAGTAGTCCTCTTCTACCTACTCCAGTGTCGAGGTTGTAATTTCTTTTGATCACAATGAGAGACACACCACAGTCGGTAGGACTCTTCTGGACGAGGGATCGGCTCGTCGCAGAGGCAACCTGACAACAACACACAACACTCACAACAGACAGACATCCATGCCCCCGGTGGGATTCGAACCCACAATCCCAGTAAGCGAGCGGTCGAAGACCCACGCCTTAGACCGCACGGCCACTGGATCGGCTTTTATTTCATAATTAATTAACAAATCAACATCCCTGTCAGTCCAGTGCCGTCCTGGTGCCACCCCATATCAGCGCCCATGTTGACCTGCACCAAGCATCAGTCGGCACAGTTTCACACAGACACACACAATTCCACACTTGACCTATACACTGGGCACAGATCGCCCTATTTTCCTGCCGAGGTAAGTTTATCGGTGTTACCTGCAGAGGATCAAAGCACTCGCCAGGCATTTCTGATCCACTAATAACTTCACAAACAGTGACATTCTCAGTAGGAAGGCCTTCAGGCTTGCGACAACGCCACCCCTTTTGCCTGCTTTGCTTTACAAACAAACATACGCCTAAGTCATATGCATGTCTGTCCATGCTGTTTGGTACATACACACACGGCATGACATTGGAGGCTATAAAACAATGAATTATATATTATACATATACCAACATGACGGCCGTGCAAACTTCTGGGGTGGAAACAACGTTAGCGACATTCTATATAGAATTTTAGAATTGTGTAAGCCGAAAGCTTCTTCACGAACATCCAAAGCTGTTGACGTTTTTTTTTATTTTTAAATTTAAAGTAACAATCATTTTGCCATGCTAACTTCACGTTCAACGCCGTCTGGTGAGAATTCTAAAAAACCTTTGGTCACAGACAACTGAAATTATAAGCATAAATTCATAAACCAATAAAGGAACCGATTAATAAGTTACTGGTATATATATATATATATATATATATATATTCACAGTGATGTTGATAATAATGATTATGAGTATGGCATCGATATTCATTTACCAAACATGAGGTCTACATTCAGACACTAGCACCAGATTGACATGAGTGACGTATCTCCGGCCGCCTTTACCCATAGTGCCATACTTACGAGCCTATCTGAGCAGAAGAGTTGGTCTAGTCGCAGCGGTGATGAGATAAACTCTGCCCCTGCCAGAAACAACTATCGCCTTCCATTCGATAGCGCCCTTAACAATCTCGGGCAGCAAGGCAGCATATAAATTGCACGTGTCTCGTTAGATGGCCCCACTCAATCGACATAAAATAGCATACGCGGTCCCCTAATTATTTATTTCCCTTTAAAACCCATGTATAGATAAGACGGGAAGACGAGGAAGAAGACGTAAGCAGCTATTGAATGATCTTAAGGAAAAGAGAAGATACTGAAAATTTAAAGAGGAAGCACTAGATCGCACCCTGTGGAGAACTCGCTTTGGAAGAGGCTACGGACCTGTCGTAAGACAGACTGCAGAATGAATGGAAACCCATGTTGTTGAAATAATTTTTGGAAAAAAGTAAATTTGTCCCAAGTACGAAATGTCGGGATTATGCATTCAATTCCAGTCATAAACAATAATATATAAGATCTGAGGGTCTCACAGCGACGAATGTGACGCCGTGTAGCTTTGTAGATAGGTACTACAGATTACGAGAAATGTGCTGCCTCCGTCTTCAGGGTGGAGGAGTAATTCCTGAAAATAGACGTAGAAGGTTCCCATCTACCAAACTACTGTTGTTGTCACACGAGAACTAAATTGGCCTTGACAGTGGTGGCGCAGGAGAAAGGCCGTTGGATGTTTATGAACAGTCATCAATGTGACAAAAACACATTACGCTGATGTGAAATTGTGCGTTTTGTGTGCGAGCTAATATTATTTTCTGCGGTGTTCTATCTGGTTACAGCGGTGCTTAAATTTTGTTTACGCCTAAGAAATGGCTAAGTGGAAAATTACGTAGCGATAATGACATGTTTTTGAGACGAACTACATATCTTCTCACCAAGGTTAGATCGCAAATACGGGAACACATCCATGTTGTCAAGGTCAACGTTTTTCTCTTCAGTCGATGTCTGTACACGGTACCACATTCTAGAAGACCGTAATTAAATCGAGCAAGGCTGACATGTTATACCATATCACTGCTGCTAACTCAAGAAAGATCAACAGATTGTCAAAGGACCATCAAAAAAGGACCTGTCACGCAGAGACCAGTCTCACAAGGGCTATTCTGTGTGCACAAGCAATGTGGGCCCCATTTGTAACTGTCTCCGACCCCAGGCACCATGAATACACACATGCAACCCGAAATCAGAAACAGGACTTGTGAGGACCAAGTACTTTTACAGAACTCTGACACCCGAACATGGGGCTGGAACAAACACGTGACAAAGTCTGCCTTAACAAGAATCGACTGTAACTCAGACCTGTTCACACGAAACTGATGAGCATCAAAAGGCAATTTAAACAAATTTGTGCGAGAAACTAAGGTCCTGCCTTTTAAGCATCTGTCGCTTGGTCTCCATCCTACGTATATTCACTTCTCGCCTCCAAGACACCATACACTGCGTTGGAGCTGTGCTAACAACAACATAGAAATGTAATTCTTCTGGGACGTGACGCCGTGTCGTTAGGCGAGTAATTCTCGGAGTGTCTAATGATCGTAGTGTCCACAATCTTCATGGACTGCTTCAATCTAAGATGAGGGCACTACGGTCCTCCGAAACGTAGATAACTACTCACAAAGATAAAGCGTCACAGCCCAGACGACTTGAATCTTTAGCAACACAGCTGTGAGAAGGTCAAATCTCTAACAATACTATGTTTTCTTTCTCTCCTGCCTTTTTCCTTAGTTTTTTTAATCTCCTCTTTTTTTATCGCTTTAGAATTTCCTTTCTTTCCCTCTCTTTTGTCTTATCTTTTCTTGTCATTTACGACGTACATCTTTTACTTTCATTTCCTACGTTCCTTCCCTCTTTCCTAATAATCTGCTACATTTAATTCTTTATTTATCATTTTGCTTCATTTTTATCTAATTCTCCTCCGTAATTGTTTATTTTCTTTTCCTTCTATTTGGCTTTTCTTTATATAATTTTACTTGTGTATCCCAGAAGATTCAATTTGACAGACCGCTCAAACCATTTAACATTCTCAGACCCCGTAATTGTACCCCCCCCCCCCCCCCATTATATCAGTGCATGTTTCAAATTCCCTTCTTCGCTGCGGCATTCAAGCCTGTGCCGCACTTTGCTGGCGTTGGTGCGAGCTGTTTGTATTTATCAAACGTCAGGGGACGTTTCATCGCAACTTTCTGGCACGCTGAAACAAACATTCCAAGCTTGTGCGACTGTTACAAGTTACATGTTCCATCAACAGCCCTCCGCTCCCCTCCACCAAGTATGTTTCTATGCTATACTTTCCAATTAAGTGTTTCACCATCACGCAAGGCAAATATTAATGAGAAAAGTTACTATATTCAAGAGACAATTGGACTACCCTGAGGACGCGAGCAGCAATCTCCTACGAAACTTCGGTATCTATATGCCAATCTACATGGCATCATATCCCAGAATACTTGAACCAATCTAATATTCTTTGTCAAATTCAGAAATTAAGCCACACTTTATACTGCGATATACGAGTACAAAACTCAACCAAGAAAATTCTCAGTATTTTTCCTTAGACATTTATATTACAAAATCACACTACTGTGCATTTTGTTGGTGATTATTGTGAATTGGTTACCTATAGTGCCCGGAATTAACAATTGTATCTACCCCCTCTCTCATCCTGGTTCTACCCTACTGGCTGTCATCACATCACACGCATTGCCACCCCGCCGTACTTTCCAGAATCTAGTTATAGGTTGCTGGTTTCATTCCTATTCGGACTCTTGACCCGTGAAGATGGGACCGATACGTTGTCCCGTAACGTCGGTAAACAATTACCACGCGACGCCGCGTAATACCCAGAAGAGCGCAGATTTCATCAACATCGCGGCGGAAGACTGAAATCAAACTGAACATAAAGGAGTTGAAGAGCTTTCGCGCATTACCGTGTGCTTGTGGGCGCGTGAGATGAACAAATACGATAACCGTGCTTGAGTCCTAATCCAGATACACAGAAATTAGCAACTAGCGATGCATTTGTACGTACGACACACTGCTAACCGGAACTGTGATTGGTTATGGTGCGTTGGCTGTGAGAATAGAAACAGTGCAAGTTGAACCACCTGAAGACTTCCCCCTTACCCAGATTTGCCCTAGTGGCCACCTCCTTAATTTTTTTTTTTTTTGTATGGCTCGACAGCCTTATATGGACCTGGGCCTCCTCGTTTCGTGAGGTTTCATGTCACACACATTAGACACACCACAGTCGGTAGGACTCCTCTGGACGAGGGACCAGCTCGTCGTCGCAGAGACCTCTACCTGACAACACACAACACTCACAAAGACAAACATCCATGCCCCGGTGGGATTCGAACCCACGATCCTAGTAAGCGAGCGGCCGAAGACCCACGCCTTAGACTGCACGGCCACTGGGATCGGCCCTCCTTGATTTTAATACTTGGAAATCTCTTAACCGCATTAGAACAGGGGTGGCACCAGTAAAAACAAATATGGTGAAATGGGGTAAAACAGACGCTGGCGACTTATATTGTGGCTGTGGAGAGGTACAAGATATGGGACATATCCTGTCATGCAAGGACTGCCCCCAGAAATGCACCCTCGAGGATTTATGGCTTGCAAATAGAAAAGGAATTGACGTAGCCCAATACTGGGCAAAAAATCTTTAATTTAATGGTCCGGACACGATAAAGCAAAGTATGTGAGATTAGACACCACCATCTTTACAATCCCGATCTCACCCCCTTCCCAGTGATTACATTCTTTGGACCCCTCAAGAAACATCTTCCTCCCAAGCGATTTGTAACAGACGCCGACGTGAAGCAAGCTGTCACCTCCTCGCTACAGGCACTTGACACCGATTTCTTCCACACTTCTGTATACTAGCTTTGGTGCCATGGTGGGACAAATGCTTATATGTCTCTGGTGACTACCTGCGGGGTCTGGTGTGTACCATCTGCTACAGATGTGACACGCATACATGAAAGTCGAGACAAAGTTCTCGGTACCAGAGCAGTTACTTTTTTTTTTATATGTACAGTCTGTGCAGTCATGTGTCTCGTAGTAGGGCTAATATCAGACTCTTTTTAAATGGGTCGACCTCGGTGGACTAGTGGTTAGCGTGCTCGCCACTGGACCCAAGGTTCGCGGGTTCGATTCCGACCGAGGTCGATGAATTTTTAAGGGTGATAAAAATCCGAGCACCACTTCCTTCGGAGGAGAAGTAAAGCCGTCGGTCCCATGTCGTAGATTTACGGCATGTAAAAGAACCTTACGGGCATGAATAGAAATGTTTCGTAAGCAAAATGCAGCCACTTTCTCACCCTGACTGCCTGCCAGATCAGGATTAGAACAGCGCGGCCATCGGCTGGTCTCCGAACTGCCACAAATACGCAGAACCACGTAACCTCGGAAGAGGAGGCCCAGGCCCATATAGGGCTGTCGAGCCATGGTTATTATTATTATTATTATTATTATTATATTATTATTATTTACTTCTGGATTCTTAGATACTTAGCAATTCCTGAGTGTTGAGTAAGTTTTAAAGAATGACTCTTTATAAAAGATTCTGTCGTTCAGTAGACCTGACTGTTAAGTTCTTGGCACACATAGGCCTCTCTGCCATGTGTCTGTTTACGATTTTGATTTCCAATCAGCTTCACCGTGCCAAAACAACTGAATAAGTATAACAGGAATTAAATGTAAATACTGGCAAGTTTCGACATTCTCTTTAATAGGATTACCGACGGATTTTTCCCCCGTTTCATGTTGTAATTTCCCAAATAAATCCGCACCCAGTGTTCAGGAAATAAGAATGATCTATATCGACAATGAGGACTTGTATATAAACATGCGACCTCAATTCCAGGCAATCTGCAATTAATCTAGTCTCGGAAATGGTAAATAAACCGCAGGCGACGGAGAGTAACATAATGCCCAGGCCGTTTATTTTATGGTCTAGAGGCATTTCAGGCATTTTGGTTTACAAAGCGCTTATTTAACTGGATATCGTAATGGCCAGAACTTAGTGTAAATTATTAGCAACAATAGAAAAGGTTAGGAAAAGCAACCAGAAAGTGCATAATACATTGTAGTGTTCTGGAAGACAAGTGCTAAATCATATTCCTTTCAATCTTTGTACCTATCTATCTATCTATTTATCTGTCTGTCTGTCTTTCTACCTGTATATCTATCTATCTATCTATCTGTCTGTCTGGCTGTCTCTGTCTGTCTGCCTGTATACCTACGTACCTATCTATCTACCTACCTAACTACCTACCTACCTATCTACCTGCCTACCTACCTATATACCTATCTACCTACCTACCTATCTATCTATCTATTACCTACCTACCTATCTATCTATCTATTACCTACCTACCTATCTATCTGTGTCTATCTATCTATCTACCTATCTATCTATCTATCTATCTACCTATCTATCTATCTATCTACCGTACTCTTCTTCATTCCTTCTTTCTGTCTTTCTCTCCTTCCCCGACTGTTTTCTTTTCTTTGTTATTTATTAACTCTTTATTATCATGGAAAATACTGATTAAGAAATTTCCAAAGAGTACTGTATTTATACCTAGCTTTATTCTACAGCAATCTATAATTATTCGCATAGACGTCTACCACGATATATGCAGGGGTGCACGAATCCTAGGCGCCACGTCGCCCGGGCGACTAAATTTTGAGCGTTGGCGCCTAAAATTTGTGGGTCCTCAGTATGTAAGTTGCCTCATGTCGCCTTTCTGGCATCTAGAATTTTGAGGTGGTTCCTATATTTACACGTCCCCTAAACCCACCGGAAAGAACTGCCTATAGCATTAAAACTCAAAAATTAAAGAGACGCTTTTCACAGACTCAGAGTGCCTGAAAAGACATGGGATATTTTTCTATTTTAAACTTTATTTAAACTTCAAAATTTTGTTATAAAATTCAAATCCTACATATCCAAATAAAACGCCCTAAAATATAACAGTTTACACCACTGTCAACAAGATTTCGAACTTTTCCTCGACGCAAATGTTGTCACGAAGACACATCTTCACCTGTCAGAGATAACGTCTTATTGAAACCCTCAGAAAAACTAAACCACTGTAAGTGCAGTTCGAGCACGCTCTCTCACGGAAGTATTTTGATAAAACAGCTCATGTCTGGGTGTTCTGGAAAAGACGTAACGTACGTTGTAAGCGATGTACCTTCAGAATCTAAATTCTCGTACAAACACACCGAATGAGCGAAGAAATTTTTTCTTAAATCAAGTGGTTTTGTTGAAAATACATCGGAGGAGGCGTCAAGAAAGTGAACGACCGTTCGAATGACGCTAATATTGAATACAGGAAGAAAACCCGCAAATAAAGTGAGCAGCCATTGTGAAGAGGATGACAGAACAGTATCAGAGAGACAGAGCGGCATTGCGTGTCGGTCTGCGCCAACAAAAGGGGGCTTCCGACAGAAAATAGACCAAAACAAGTGTTTGCAACTTTCAATGAGAAAACTCTTTTGGGTTTCTTTTGCTTGTTAATTAATTTACGTGAGAACTGTTCGGAAAATTTATTAGTAAGGAGCACAAGCGTCCTGAAACGCCACAAACACGAGCAGACATATCTAGTGAGCAGAACTGTCTTTACTCTTAAAATATCCTACAGATACCACTGTACTAGGGATTGTAAGACTATATATATATATATATATATATACCACTGTAATAGGATTGTAAGACTATATATATATATATATATATACCACTGTAATAGGGATTGTAAGACTATGCATATATATGTATACCACTGTACTAGGGATTGTAAGAATATGCATATATATATATATATATATATATATATACCACTGTACTAGGGATTGTAAGACTATACATATATATATACCACTGTACTAGGGATTGTAAGACTATACACATATATATATATATATATATATACCACTGTAATAGGGATTGTAAGACTATGCATATATATATGTATACCACTGTACCAGGGATTGTAAGAATATGCATATATATGTATACCACTGTAATAGGGATTGTAAGACTATGCATATATATGTATACCACTGTAATAGGGATTGTAAGACTATGCATATATAATATGTATACCACTGTACCAGGGATTGTAAGAATATGCATATATATATATATATATATATATAATATATACCACTGTACTAGGATTGTAAGACTATACATATATATATATATACCACTGTACTAGGGATTGTAAGACCATACATATATATATATATACCACTGTACTAGGGATTGTAAGACTAGCATATATATATATATGTATACCACTGTACTAGGGATTGTAAGAATATATATATATATACCACTGTACTAGGGATTGTAAGACCATATATATATATATATATATATACCACTGTACTAGGGATTGTAAGACTAGCATATATATATATATATGTATACCACTGTACTAGGGATTGTAAGAATATGCATATATATATACCACTGTACTAGGGATTGTAAGACTACATATATATATATACCACTGTACTACGGATTGTAAGAATATGCATATATATATACCACTGTACTAGGGATTGTAAGAATATGCATATATATATACCACTGTACTAGGGATTGTAAGACTACATATATATATATATATACCACTGTACTAGGGATTGTAAGACTATACATATATTCTAAGAATACTAAATTTTTTTTTTTTGTGGTGAGGGGGCCCCGCAGCAGATGCTACGGACGCACCGCAGCCTTAAGGCTTATTGTGCAACCCTGTGATGAAGATGAAGATGAGGATGAGCAGTTTTTTACCAAGTTTTACAATTAATGGAGCACCAGTGGAATGAAATTGACAGGGGAAAACCGACAACTCGGAGAAAAACCTGTCCCAGTGCCACTTTGTCCACCACAAATCTCACATGGACTTGACCTGGGATCGAACCCGGGCCTCCGTGGTGAGAGGCCGGCGACTAACCGCCTGAGCCATGGCACGGCCACAAGAATACTAAATTAATGTCGTTTTTAAGTGTAAGACACCCCCGTTGGTGTTTCAATCATAAGTATACATATTTTATTAACTCTACAATCAGACCCAACAAGTCGTTTAATACACGTGTTACTGGCAACTAGTTCCGGCTCATTAAGGAGCCATCATCAGGCCACAACAAAAACCCCATATATTTTAGATAGGAGATCTCCCCGTTTCCATCAGTGAATACACTGCACATGTATATAACAATTAGAAATATTTTGTATATACATACAGCCTATGTAAAACGTTAAAACTAAAGTAGCTACATATTAAAATGTTGCCAATGTTGTTCTACTTTTGTAACCGATTAGCGTGTTTACTGCGCAGTACGGACTGAATGTTTAAATATAACTCAGATTATCGTATTTAAAGGCCTAAGCTATAGAAATAGAGTTTTTTTTATACGCAGTGAAGAAAACCATAGGCCAATAAGATGCTCTTACATGCATAATAAATCCCTTCAATCGTGCTGATGTTGAAGTGATAATTGGTCTGCACGCCACTGCACTCTAGGGATTAAACGAGAAGCATCAGCGTCAAAACCAGCTCCTTTTTAAGTCCAATAATCCTGTTTTGTACGCCGTACGAGGGAAAATATAATCAATGGCATTTAATAGCATTACGTTAGGAGCACGGAAGTGTGAACAGTTATTACAGAACACAGAAAATGGAGACAAAAGCAAATAGAGAAGAATTAAGAAGCGCACTGTGAACGTTGAAACCGGTGCAGAGTTCAGCTCATAACCGCCTGGGCTTTAGCATCGTGCAAGTTCGTGGGTCACAACCGACGTTTCCGAGTAACGTGCTGCCTGCATTTGTAGGGTGACGAACATAAGTCCAGGTTGACGGAACTATCATATATGTAGCAGGTTGCTACCGAAACGTCGGTGTAAACTTACCAGCCTACACTGTGTCAAAACCCATAGGCCTCATATCTGAAAAATACCTACAGCGAAAAACTGAAAATCAGTACAAAGTTGTATAAAAAAAAGGAATACCTTAAGCTGTCATGAGCCGTCGGCTCTTCTCATGCCTTATACTTTTATAGAACTTAGGCTAGAAGCTATGAGTAGAAGGAAGCGGGAGGCGACACTGTCGGTTTCTGCAAGCCGATGTTAATTGTTTTCGTAACGTTTAATTTCCTTTTTTATGCGATATTTTCATGAAATAAATAAGAAGGATTAATAACAGACACGCCATGTGTCTCTGTGTACAACATTCCCAAACACGTTGACGAATTTACATCGGGTGTAGCGTGTCTATCACTCTTAAGATCATTAGCTTCATGAACTTTGTCTATCGACTAATAATAAATAATAATAATAACCATGGCTCAACAGCCCTATATGGGCTTGGGCCTCCTCTTGCCGAGGTTACTAAGTCGTTCGCATTCGTGGCAGTTGGTGACTGGCCAACTGGCCGCGCTACAATTCTATCGATCCTGATGTGTCCGCCAGAGCCATCTGGCAGGCAGTCAGGAGACTTGGGTTAGAAATTGAGGCTTTGAATTTAGCTTACGTAACATTTTTATTCATGCCCGTAAGGTTCTTTTACATGCCGTAAATCTACGACATGGGACCGACGGCTTTACTTCCCCTCCGAAGGAAGTGGTGCTACGGATTTTTATTACCCTTAAAAATCCATCGACCTCGGTCGGGATCGAACCCGCGAACCTTGGGTACAGTGGCGAGCACGCTAACCACTAGTCCACCGAGGTCGACTTGTCTATCGACTGGTGTTTTAAATTTAGTAAAGTAAAAATATAAGCAACGTAGTGTAATATAACATTGTGGCGCGTTCGCTTAACCAGTTGCCATGGAAACGAAAAAATGAATTCCATTTGTATTTTTTACGTTATATTGACCGTGCATTCTATAGCAATTGGAAGTTATTTATTTATCAAACCAACTCATGCACAATTTTACAACATTATTACTTCACCCCTATACGTATTTCGGCATTCAGAATGCCTTCCTCAGGGGGTCACAGTGTTAAAAGCATAGACTATACATCGATTCAGCCGTTCAGCAGTTGTGTGGTCACCACACAACGGCTGAACGGAGCTGACACGACGTAACACACAGCAACATATACAGTAAACTACTACATCCCTACGGTAACGAAAGGATAAAAGACCAAATCTGCCACTAATTTTAAAAAACTTAAAAAATGTGTAACAATTTTAACATTTTAGTGATATTTTAATACACATATAGTGTATGAGCTCAATCAGGACTCAAAAACAATAGACTAATATATTTTAACGTTCAACATTTTACTCATATAGATGTAACATTTTATACAATCGATGTATAGTCTATGCTTTTAACACTGTGACCTCCTGAGGATGGCATTCTGAATGCCGAAATACGTATAGGGGTGAAGTAAAAATGTAAAAATTGTGCATGAGTTGGTATGATAAATAAATAGCTTCCATTTGTATTGTTGTTAACCTACATGTAGCTGTCAATAATACAAAACCGCTGATGTTTGCTACGGAAAAGGAATCATAAGTTCCCTCTGCTCTGTTGTCGAGGTACAAAATAATTCGTACTGCTATCAGCAACAATATAAAGGCAATTGGGCCTTCATGTAAAGTGCCAATATTGTTGTCCGAATTTAACAAAATTCGTGAGCTTCTCGACAGATTTTCATAAAAGTTCCCAGTATAAGATACCATGAAAGTCCGTCCAGTGGTAAACAATATAAATATACTTACGTCTTCACATAAAGTGCCAGATATTTTTGTCCGATTTGAACCAAATTTAGACTTTCTCGACAGATTTTCATAAAAATCCCCGATATCAAATTTCACGAAAATCCATCCAGCGGGAGCCGCGCTGATACACGAAGATAGACAGACATGATGAAGCTAATAGGGGCTTTTCGTGACTTATGCGAACGCGCCCGAAAATAAATGATATATGAAAATCTACGTTCCGGGGACATGATGGGACCCCGTCTTCTGGCTCAGTTGGGTCCGACAGTCAACCTGTGACCTCAGTTGTGGCGGAAATACGTGGAAAGTAAGGGATGACAGTGCAATTAAATGTGACTTGTTTGCTTATAGAGTTCAGAAGAAAGAACACACAATATATGGATGGTAAACGTATTTTCTGACCAAGACTTAAACATTGTTTGGGCTACTGTAATAAATGTGAAGATTGTACTGATCTGAGAGATTGTAGTTCAATCGAATTCCCTCAGAGCTTTGATTGAGTGCACGTGACAGGAAGATGTGGCCAAGCCAGGCCTATGAAAGGCTACGTTCCGTACGTGCAATACGTTCTCAACAATATCGGGGTCAGTAAGTGTATTTTACTTGAATAATGGACACTACTGAATCTAGCCAAAGACATGCCCTCATATATTTTGTTATTTTTATTTGGTATCATGCATTTCTAGGATATCTCCAACTGAAATATGACGCAACCCCATTTACGATGACATTAATACGTTTCAGCAATGCAGAAACTGGAAACTGCCACAGCAGACGCAAACTAAACTTCATAGACGGAATGCTCTATTTTGTAACCCTGTAACAAGCTAGTTTTCCGTAATTTCATAATGCCCTATAAGTTATAGGGCATTATAAAATTACGGAAAACTAGCTTGTTACAGGGTTACAAAATAGAGCATTCCGTCTATGAAGTTTAGTTTGCGTCTGCTGTGGTTTTAGGCTATAAGTCCTCATAAAGTTCGTAACTCCAAAGCCTAGTTTTTGCTTTCCTCGTGAATTTCTATCACCATATTTCTGTCATTTCCTTTTTCTTCCCCCCCCCCCCCCCCCCCCCCCGCAGGTTCTAAACTTTTCTTGGTGCAATACTTAATGAGATTCAACTTTCTGGAAGGAATCCATATCTGTAAATAACAACGACTTGACAGTCAAAATTGTTTCCTTCTTACTGCCCGGCTCACCCTATGCGATGTCAGTTTTGTTGTGGATGTTGAGACAACAAACTAACTAACTACTAACTAACTAACTCCATGGAGCACAGTCCTTCTTGAAAAGCTAACAGGTCCTCAGCTAGTCAAGAAATTCCCCGCGTTTTATGGAACCCGAAGGTTCATTACCGCACTCACAATTTTAAAACAATTTTAAGGGTTAACATTTGTTTTTATTTACTGCTTTTGCTACGTGTAAATTGTTCACTAGCTGACTTAAAAAACTAAGTCACTTGAACTACAATTTGTGTAATTTGTGTTATATTTAATAAAAAATCTGCTATTTATGGACGCTGTTGTATGTGTGAAGCCGATCCCAGTGGCCGTGTGGTCTAAGGTGCGGGTCTGCGGCTGTTCGCTTACTGGGATTGTGGTTTCGAATCCCACCGGGGGCATGGAAGTCTGTCTGTTGTGAGTGTTGTGTGTTGTCAGATAGAGGTCTCTGCGACGGGCTGGTCCCTCGTCCAGAGGAGTCCTACCGAGTGTGGTGTGTTTGAGTGTGATCTTGTAGCCTCGATAATGAGGAGACCCTGGTCCACTATGGATGTCGTGCCATGGGAAGAAGTTGTATGTGTGAAACCATGCAGAGTGACGAAATATGAACAGGAAGAGTCGCCTGCTAATTTCGCTAGGTATAGGGGCATTTCGAACATAGTTTCCAGACTATCAGAAAAAAACATTATTTTCTGCTTGAAATTCTCTGAACGTTTGGCATTTTATCAACCTATTTTATTTTTAAAAAAATTTGTACAAAACGAAAGCCAAGACTTTAATATACGCTGCTAGTGAGCAATCCGATCTTCTGTAACGTTACTGCCTGTACAGGACGACAACGTCCCAAGCGGCAGACATTCACCAGATTGATTGATTGATTGATTGATGAGCGATTCCTCGCTGCAGCTACTACCGAGGACTGGTAGTGCAGACTGATAAAGCAATCACACCTAGCAGCGTGGCGCAACTCACAGTGTTACACTTTCTAAACAGTTCATTTTCAAAACCCACAAAAACTGTTCATTTGAAACAAAATTATACCAACACACTACATGATTTTGTGTGTCGCCTTTACCACATGTTTCAATCTTGAAGATATTCATCGGGAGATAATTCAATAACACCAAGAGTAAAATAACAGAATGTTTTGTAATGCCAGGTTTTCCAAAAATCTAGAAGCCACCTCAAAATTGAAGGCCCAGCTATGTGATATGAAACAAGTTCCAAACTCAGCGCCCACAAATATTTGGCGCCACCATACAAAATTTAGTTGCCCGAACAATCTGGCACCCGGAATTTGTGCACTCCTATGAAAAATAAGCAGATAATACTACAAAACACATTAAAAAGTCATCAAATACGCAGATCTTTAAAACTGAAGATTTTTTGTTGAAGTTTTGAGTGCGGTGTTTTAATATATTGTATGTTTCACTTAATTATGGCTGTGTATGTACTTACATTGTGACACGTGCTGCTCCAATCTTCATGGTAACGAAAGATCTCCTATTGGCGGTCCTTAAGACCCAAACCACGAATGACAAAATTGTAACGTAAATAAATAAGACAAATTCCCCACAATATGACAATGTAATTTTGTTTCACTTCCACCGCAGTAGTTTGCATTCACATTCCTTCCTTTTATGATTTGCTACTTTTGAATATATTTTTGCTTCTACATTTCTTCTTTTCCTTTACTTTTCTCGGGTTGCTCCTTTATTTATAAGCTCCGTGCCTTCAGTTCCAATTACAATTAGTCCATGATCGCACGCTTTGCAACAGCAAGCTTGCCAATCGTCTCCTCACCACGATAAGACAAAAAAAATACACATTTCATAATGTTAATGATGGCACTTGAACACCATCTATTGTTAGAAGGAAACTCGAAAAACAGCGAAACAAACTGCTACTTCCAGCGGGCAGGGATCTACATAAACTACAAAGGGGATTTATTTTCTTTAACAGAGTCGAACTCGGTTATAACGTCATGAAAGGGACTAAATATTTTGTGTCGTTATAAACGAGTGTTGTTATAACCGAGGAGTATAATGTTATGGTTAACAATGAGGAATTAATTGGTAACACACAATATCTGACGCTATAGACGAGGTGCCACATAAATCGATGTCGTTATAACCGGGTTCCACTGTATTACTTAATCATCCTCAACTCAGTTATCATCATCCTTAGTTTTTCTTTCTATTCCTTATTTTCCCCTCTCTATTTTCTCCTTTCCTTTTCTCAGTTTCTTTACTTAATCCTGCCTCCAATCCTTCTTTCTTTCTTTGTTCGTTTATTCCTCTTTATTTTCCTTACCCTATTCCTGCTTCCTCTTCTTTTGCCTTTTTATTTCGTGATTTGTCTTCCTGTCGTTTTTCTTCCTTCCTTTTGTTAAATGCTATTTTCCATAAGACAGTCTCGTCTTCCGGTGAACGCAGTGTAAAGCGGTACTAGTGCCCGCATGATCTACCCCTCGCACGGCCACTAACTAGCAAGCACACTGGCTGTTACAGAACAGAGGGTGGAACTGTTCATCCCCTTTCGGCATATCGGGTCCCGATCTAAACAAACATCCTCCAGGTTAATATGGGTAGCTTTCCGGGGATCAGCTTTGTACATTATAGCATAATATCTATCTATCATATATGGAAGGGGTGGTTGCTATGATCGCTCGTTAACTCCCCATCTATTGCGGGCAACGTGACAACATTTGCTTAGAATTCGCTTGAAATTTATAGCAGCTACATATTAGGGGAGGCCTGTGGATCAAAGCCCGACGCCGGCAGTCGTATACAGTATACATGGGATACATTTCTCCACTAATTCACAATACAACGCATGAATACAATGCTTAGCTCTGTGGGTCGTGGTAGCTCAGTGAAATGAGTGTCAGCGTGATCCTGCATTAGACCGTCTGGATTTTCTTCGATTGTCAGTTGTCTTTATGGTCTAGCTGACGACATTATGGGAACAGCTAATCCAAAAATGCCTATAGCAGAGCAGTGGCGTTTGCTAGGCCTATTTACATACCTATTTGTGGGCTTTACAACATACACACACAATTCGCGCAGAAAAAAATTACACACCTCAAGAGTTTGTGAGGAATGGAACAACAAAGAGAAATTAGGGTCTCATCTTCTTCGCTGCTGCTTTACAAAACTTGACCCTGCCCGCAACCATGCGCCACGCCAAGCAAGCAGTGGATATATATACCTTTACTATTAGGCTTCCCCCAACATTAGACGGGATAGTCAGCTATACGCACTGGTGAAAGCAGCGCAGTAAATGCGGGAAGTGACAAATGATAACTGTCACATAAATAATGACCCTGTATAACGTAATACGTTTTTCATTTTAAACTCGGTTCAACCCTACGATTTTATTAAAAATTTCGTGTTTTATTGCAGTTACCGTCGTTCTACGGAAGTGACATCATATGCAGAATAATTAAAACATGAGACATTTCCCAAAGTGTTGTTTTCAAGGACAAACTTTGCTCAGTTACGTTTAAAGACAACGTACACCAATGTGCTGTGAAACAGAAAAGAAAAGTATCTTAAGAGGCTTCCGAATATAATACCAGAAATACCACTGCATGGCGTGAACCTTGAAGAAGACATCTTGGGACAAAAAGGAAGATTACCTGCACTGTTGATACCAATCACTGAAGGGTCACGAATACTAATGCATACTCAGGTCTTGTATCAGTTCCACGGAGCCGCAAACATGGAACCCATTAAAACTTTCCCTGACTTACAAGATGCAAACTTTGAACTCCTCCAACTGCACTTTGTCTCCACGTTCCGCCCTACGTGGATGAGGCTGAAGTCTGCCTGAAGTCTTAAGTCAATCGCCTTTTAAGTGGCCTTCATAGGTCTTACAATTTTTCCATTGTACCAAACCGCCCTATGAAATTCGGTTTAAGGTCATTCTAGTAAGAACTCCAGGCACGCGGTGACGCAGTTGGTTGAGGCACTGCGTTACAAGCCGAAAGATCGCGGGTTCGATTCCCGATGGTGTCATTTTTCATTGACATAATCCTTACGGTCACATTATGGCCCTGGAGTCAACTCAGCCTCTAACAGAAATGAGTACCAGGAATATTTCCTGAGGGGTAACGGCGGCCAGTGCGTAGGGCTGACAACCTTACCACCTTCATGTGCTGATTGTCTAGAAATCTGGGAGCCTCAACCTCCTGGAACCCTCAGGGCCTGTCCAGGGTTTGCTTTACCTTTACCTTTACCTCATTTTCCTATTAAACTTGACCATTTTTCCAATAACTAAATAGTTTCTTCTGCATTTCTCCATTCGTTTGAGGGTTGTGCATCGAGTGCATACAATTATATTTGTCCGTCCGTCTGCCCGTTTTCCACCATTAAAACTACTGAGTATATTCGATCAAATTTTATTCCGAAAACCAACACCACAATTTCGCATCGCGAATCTCATTCCGGCCAGCGCCATTTCTGTAAATTTTTTCGGTTGTTCGGTCATTCTTCTTAAGCCACGTGTCATCGGACTGTCATCGCCTTGTAGAAATTTAACCACATTTCATGATATTTTATATTTTTTAATTTGCCTTCTAAAACACGCTGTTGAAGGAAAGACAGAAGGACGAAGTGGCGGGAAGACGAGAAAGAAGAAGTAAGCAGCTACTGATGACTGTAAGGAAAAGAGAAGACACTGGAAATTGAAAGAGGAAGCACTAGATCGCACCCTGTGGAGAACTCGCTTGGAAGAGGCTACGGACCTGTCGTAAGACAGACTGCAGAATGAAGAGGCTATGGACCTGTCGTAAGACAGACTGCAGAATTAAGAGGCTATGGACCTATCGTAAGACAGAATACGGAATTAAGAGGCTATGGACCTGTCGTAAGACAGACTGCAGAATGAAGAGGCTATGGACCTGTCGTAAGACAGACTGCAGAATTAAGAGGCTATGGACCTATCGTAAGACAGAATACGGAATTAAGAGGCTATGGACCTGTCGTAAGACAGACTGCAGAATAAAGAGGCTATGGACCTGTCGTAAGACAGAATACGGAATTAATAGGCTATGGACCTGTCGTAAGACAGAATACGGAATTAAGAGGCTATGGACCTGTCGTAAGACAGAATACGGAATTAAGAGGCTATGGACCTGTCGTAAGACAGAATACGGAATGAAGAGGCTATGGACCTGTCGTAAGACAGACTGCAGAATGAAGAGGCTATGGACCTGTCGTAAGACAGACTGCAGAATGAAGAGGCTATGGACCTGTCGTAAGACAGAATACGGAATTAAGAGGCTATGGACCTGTCGTAAGACAGACTGCAGAATGAAGAGTCTATGGACCTGTCGTAAGACAGAATACGGAATTAAGAGGCTATGGACCTGTCGTAAGACAGACTACGGAATGAAGAGGCTATGGACCTGTCGTAAGACAGACTACGAAATTAAGAGGCTATGGACCTGTCGTAACACAGACTACGGAATGAAGAGGCTATGGACCTGTCGTAAGACAGACTACGGAATGAAGAGGCTATGGACTTGTCGTAAGACAGACTATGGAATGAATGAATGAATGAATGAATGTTATGCCGTTCAGCGATCGACAGTACCATGATAACTTTAGTATTTCGCTAGTGAATCGCGTGGTGGATGGTCAAGTATCTCGCGATGCACCTACCAACTGTTCACGGCGCACAGTTTGAGAAGTGTTCTTATGGGGAAAGAACGTTATACGCCTCCAGGGCATCACTTTGATACCTGCATTGAGTTTAACATTAGTTACATCTCTTTGCAGAAGTTTGTAACCTTCCAGGATCTTTAATACATTTTTTCCACTAACTCCAGCAAACCTACTTTTTAGAAACTGGAAACATATTCCCTGCAAGTTCACAAATGCCGCCCGTTTTAAGATGTAGCAACGCTGATGTCAAATTTAGGAGAAAACCACACAAACGTAATATAATCAGGAACAAAATTACACGGCTAGATAAAACTGTATTTCTCTTAGACATCAAATTGATCATGGCGGATACTTCTTCTTCTTCTTCTTCTCTATGGCTCGACAGCCCTATATGGGCCTGGGCCTCCTCGTTTCGTCGAGGTTTCATGATCACACACATTTGAGACACACCACACTCGGTAGGACTCCTCTGGACGAGGGACCAGCCCGTCGCAGAGACCTCTACCTGACATCACACAACACTCACAAGAGACAGACATCCATGCCCCCGGTGGGATTCGAACCCACGATCGTAGTAAGCGAGCGGCCGCAGACCCACGCCTTAGACCGCGCGGCCACTGGGATCGGCAGGCGGATACTAGTGTTTCTGAAAGAATTATAAATCACGTATTATTTACGGAAAAAACCTCCCACTGTCAGGGCGAGACGCAATAAATTATCACCTGATGATTTTCGAGTAGGGTTTACAGTATAGGCAGAGCTCAAAACAAACTGGCCTCTCTGTCGCACCCCGTACGTCCCATGAATATTCACGCCAGGCACGCACGCCATATTTCATAATTAACAAACACGGGTATTGTACAGGCGACGATTTCATGAAAAAACAAGCACGTCCTCAGATTTATCAGAGACAAATTGCAACAGACTTTGCGAATATTGAGCAGAACACGGGACCAGGTTTCGAAATAGTCCACGTCCTCTCACAGCGGAGACCCGGGTTCGATCCAAGGTCAATCCACGCGAGATTTCTGGCGGAAAAAAAGTCGTACTGGGATAGACCGTACTTGGTTTTCCTCCTGTAAGAGAAAACTAAGTACATGGTCATGTCTCGAGATCAGAATGCAGGACAAAATCACAACATAAAGATAGATAATAAATCATTTGAAAGGGGGAACAGTTCAAATATTTGGGAACAACCCTAACAAATCGAAATTTCATTCAGGAAGAAAATAAGAGCAGATTGAAGTCGGGGAATGCTTGTTATCATTTGGTGCAGGATCTTCTGTCTTACAGTTTGCTATCCAAAAATACAAACATTAAGATATACAGAAGTATAATTTTGCCTGTTGTTTTGTATGGGTGTGAAACTTGGTCTCTCACACTGAGGAGGAACATAGGCTGAGGGTGTTCGAGAATAGGGTGCTGAGGAGGATATTTGGGCCTAAGAGGGACGAGGTAACAGGGGAGTGGAGAAGACTACATAACGAGGAACTTAATGATGTGTACTGATCACCAAATATTATTCTGGTGATCAAATCAAGAAGAATGAGTGGCGGGCATGTAGCACGTATGGGTGAGGGGAGAGGTGCATACAGGGTTTTGGTGGGGAGACCTGAGGGAAGGAGACCACTTGGAAGACCCAGACGTATATGGGAGGATAATATTAAAATGGGTCTTCAAGAAGTGAGATGGGGGCATGGACTGGATTGATATGGCTCAGGATAGGGACAGGTGGCGGGCTCTTGTGAATGCGGTAATGAACCTTCGGGTTCCATAAAACGCGGGGAATTTCTTGACTAGCTGAAACCTGTTAGCTTCTCAAGAAGGACTCTGCTCCATGGAGTTAGTTAGTTACTCAGTATCATTTCATCAATACTCCATACTCATATTCGTCTACACGTTGCCTTTACCAGAAGGAAGCTGCGGGACCTTCCAAAAAAGCAAAGCTCTTCCATAAATCTGGGAGCACTGGATATAAAAGTACTGTCACTTTTTTCGTCTTGAACGGGTTAATTCCTACTCATACAACATTTTACATTTGCGCAATGTTTAAGTCTACGCCCAAACATTTCTCTTATCAGCCCCCGCCATCATTATCCTTATCAAGCATTACACAGTTTATCTTTTATGACTCAACGTAAGATAATAAAGTTCAGAACCCGGTTCAAGAACGTAACTGTTAAAAGTGCTAAAACCACCAAATATATGAAAGCCCTTTGCCCCTTCGTTTCTGACTCCACATTCACAAGTGTGTTTGTCGGCTATTCTTCTACGCTTCCTTGTGTATTCTGCTATTCTTTGAATTTGTATTCTTAAATATTTTTCTACCCTTTCTACTGTATCATTCTCTTGGCTTTGTATTCTTAGGCCTGCAGACGATATTCTCTTGTTCTTGTTCTGATACTAACGGCTTTAAAGTAAAAACGTTGAAACAAGCGCAGTGCTTCAGACCATATAAGCGGTGCTGTAAAAATACTGAGCTGGCATCTGGAATTGTTCAGCTCGTTTTATAGCTTACTGTGGGTGTCAATATTTACATGAGGGCCAATATAAACTGCGCTTTGCAGTACGCAGCACAAAATCTGCACTAAAATTCACTCATGAACATGTCTTGCAACTCAGCCACAAAGATCAGCCTGCAAAGTAACTGACGACGGGGGGACACGTCCGGGGTTCGATTCACGGTACAAGCAACAACATCTCTTCGTCATTGGGTCTAAACCGGCCTGGGGACCACGCATTTCCTTATCCAGTGGGACACTTCAGCTCGGATAAAGCATTAAGTTAACCATTCATCTAGGTCCAGTGCCCAGCTAAGTGTCTCAAACTTTATCATCACAAGAAGAACAGAAGCTTTTTGTTCAAGAATAACGCCATTGTGCAGAGTTTGTCTTGCAAAAACCTCTCTCAGCCAGTCACCAAAATCCTCGATATTACAAGCCACAGTACATAATAATATACCAAACAGTTTCACTGTATCGCCACGTAATTCAAGTACCAGACCTATAGAATATAATCAAATTAAACATAACTGTTCTTTGTTTCACCCTTGAAATTTGGACCGACATATTGTCCCGAAACGTCAATAAACAACTATCAACCTAGGCCGCGCAACATATCAGAATAGGGAAGGCCTCACTTACACCGCGGAGGAATCCTGAACTCTCGCACGGCCTAAAGTAATAAATTCATTCCGTAGTCTGTCTTGACAGGTCCATAGCATCTTCCAAAGCGAGTTCTCTACACAGTGCGATCTAGTGCTTCCTCTTTCAATTCCCAGTATCCTCTAGTTGCCTTACGATCATCCAGTAGCTGCTGGATGATCTTAAGAAAACTAGAGGATCCTGTAAATTGAAAGAGGAAGCACTAGATCGCACTCTGTAGAGAACTCGCTTTGGAAGATGCTATGGACATGTCGTAAGATAAATTACGGGATGCATTAAGGGTAGGCTAATGCAGCATTCAGTATATGTATAATCAACCCAAGAATAAAACAGCGTATATGTAAATATATATAAATAAATACTCTCTGCGCAACTCGGAGGAAAGGGGGGGGAGCCACTGAGGTTCATAGACGACAGCCTGACAGGATTTCAAGAACTCCTTCATACGACCCTGTTCAGGGCTGCTTAAAATTCCACTTCACATCCCCATAGCTCATCGCCATGACTTCAAAACCCTTCACCTCATTCAATCTATTTCATATATCGACAATTTATTAAATTCTTCAACTTTCATGGCGTTACAGCCCGGGTGGGCCAGAGCCTCCTTCTTTTGGGATTTCATCCCGAAGGTTTCCTGGTCGGTAAGTGTGCATTCTGTAGTGAGTGACCGCACAAGTTTTTGCTCGATCCTGATGAGACTGCCAGAGCCATCTGGCAGGCAGTCAGGAGACTTGGGTGAGAAATGGCCGCTTGAATTTTGCTTACGGACACTACTAGTTCTATTCATGCCCGTAAGGTTCTTTTACATGCCGTAAATCTACGACATGGGACCGACGGCTTTACTTCCCCTCCGAAGGAAGTGGTGCTCCGGATTTTTATCACCCTTAAAAATCCATCGCCCTCGGTCGGGATTTTTTTTTTTTTTTTTACTAATTCCTGGGTTTTTCCCTTTGATCCATTTTTGTTCTGTATTAATCCTTTTTCGTCCTTTCATGTCACTTACGGTCCACAACCGTCTTTTACAACAACACAAACATCCATGCCCCCGGTGGGATTCGAACCCACGATCCTAGTAAGCGAACGGCCGAAGACCCACGCCTTAGACCGCACGGCCACTGGGATCGGCTCTCGAACCCGCGAACCTTGGGTCCAGTGGCGAGCACGCCAACCACTAGTCCACCGATTTTACGTAAATTACGTTTCGGTATTCAGCTATGTATCCATCTCCTATGTCACATTCTTCCACTAAGGTTTCTAACAAAAATTGTGTATGCATTTATTTCATCACCCCATGCGTGCTCCGCAAATTTCAGTTGAATTAACTCAATAAGTACAATAATAACAATAAGACAGGAAGAAAAATGAAGATTCAAGTCTTGAATGCTCAACACCACAGCGAAGACCTCAAGTCTCAGAAACCAAAACGATCACGTTTGCAACAATTATACAGTCAGCTCAGTAAGTTGTGTTGCATTACATTACATTACATAGATCTGTGTGTGGAAGCTGTTTTGGTACACAGCTTCTGTGCTGATTACGCCTTACAACATATTGTCCAACGCACAGCAAGCCTACTACCAAACAGAAGGGAACATTTCAATGTCTTTATCACCAACCAAATGCACTTTCTTAAAAAAAAAAAAAAAAAAAAAAGTTTCTTTAAAATATTTAAAAACCCCTACTTATGTTTCGGCTCTCTAGAAAGCCATCTTCAGGGGGTGTCACTCAACTGCATTTGTTTAAAAACACGTCCGTGCGTTCGTTCAATAGTTTACGCATATATTTCACCACCTTCACCACTGTATTTTCACTGTCACTTTCTTACACCATATGTTAAAATGAGAAATTTTTTTTAAAATAAAGTGCATTTAGTTGGTGATAAGACATTGATTTGTGAAAATGCACGGTGATTTTAGAATAAAGAAGGGAACATTGTTTGAGCGATCTTAACTACGAGAACATATGCATAAAGTATATTATTCCTTATACGGGTTTAATAAAGTGAAAATGTCTTCATAATTTTATAATCTTATAATTGCAATTTTTAATTGTTAAGGGGAGGCCTCCACCTCAAGGCATATTTTTCTTTTTATGATTTTTGAGTTTCTACCTGATGATGGCCAGCGTACGCGGCCGAAACATGTAGTAGAAAATAAAAAAAAGAATGTTGTTTTTCTGTAATGACTAAAACAGTGAATGGATCATATCGGGACGTCGCGTTCTGCTTTGAATACTGGCCCAAGGGTGTATAATTGTCTAAAAATCTAGGAGCCACCTTAAAATTCTAGTCGCCATAAGGGTGACACGAAGCAAGTTACATACTGAGGGCCCACAAATATTACGCGCCAAAGTACACAATTTAGTCGCCCGTGTGACCTAGCACTCGGAACTTGTGCACCCCTGTATTAAGACGGCCTACAAGCCCAGAATTCAGGTATTTCATGTGCAATCGCCGTCAAAATACTTCAAAATTGATGCTCAAGACGGCTGGTCGCCGGCCTCTTATCGCCGAGACCCGGTTTCGATCCCAGGCCAATTCTCCTGGGATTTGTGGTGGAAAAAGTGGCACTGGAACGGGTCGTCCTCCGCCAGTTTCCCCCTGTCAGCATCATTCCACTAATTCTCCATGCTGACATTGACGTGCTGCTACCGGAGCTGTACAGTGTCAGCAACCGACTGTCGTTATACACAACACTTCACTTCACTTGCAGGCTAAATATGCCCACTGCTTCTCTTCTCGTGGTACTCCCCGAAACGTCCTACCGGAAACTTCATAAAAACTTGCAATGAAATTTCGTGCAGACAGACGTGTCAGGTTTCTTTGATCAGCCAACCTGTCAAAGACGGATTCTGTCTCAATCATCACTGTCTTGGTGCCAAGACGCTGGTGATGGAAATCTTCAATAAATACAGTCCTTAAGACTTGTTAAGAAAATTACGGATTATCCAACACTTGAATAAAAATAAGTATTTATTCTACTTCCGTTTATTGCTAATTTCCGTTTTGCATGGGTGTGAGTGAAACTTTGACCCTTCCTTCCACAAAACAACATAAAATTTAATTTTTGAAACCCAATTAAAGTAGAGATAAATTTTGCTGTGTGCATACCGTGAAGGGACACGGGAGTAGAAGTATAGCTCCACTCATTCTTGAACTTAGCACTTTGAGGTGAGTAGCCAGTTTCACGCTCCGGCCTCTATCTGCGGTGGTGGGGGGGAAGGCACCCAATCCCGTACGTGTTGGATAAGGGGCTGGGTGAGCCCCAGAAATGGTCTGGGCGATTTGGTGAAGAGAAGAATCTTTTCCCCTTTCAGGAATTGAACCACGAACCCTCAGTTGTCCAGCCGTGGCCAGACAGTAAGCCACGCACTTTACTTCGAAAGGGAAATATGTAGCAAACCGATAGGAACGCAAGCAATGTAATAACATATACGCTTTTAATAGGCCCACTGCAAAACAAGCAACCTCGCGATTTTAGGCCTAATGCTGTTAAATTAAAACCTTGAGGGTTAGGATGTTGAACCTCGCATAAATGCAACTCGCATTTGTTAAGCCCACGTTACTTCTAAAAACTACAGGTATTTTTGATTAACTCGCACCAAAACAAGTTTTGTCGTTGATTCCTTTATTAAAAGATTACCCAATACGTATTTCGGCACTTTTTTACATTGCCATCATCAGGGGGATCGTTGAAGTTTTTACACAGACCAATGTTCTTGAGTTACATCCGAACAATCAAGGCTGTGTATGGTAATATTACAACATTTGTTGTTATCTTGTATAAAATTGTACAATAGTAGTATTGTTAAAATTACTAAAACGATAGTAAAAATCTATAATATATTATATTAAAGTACATGCTGTGCTGTGATTAATAAATTATTGGCAGCGTGGTCTCTGTATTTTCCGGTGTCCTGAATCGTGCCGGTCTATCTGTATGTATTGCTGTGTGATAGGACCTCCTTTCCGTTCCTCCGTTTGGACGGTCTCCACTGCTAAGACCATATAGCATTGATAACGAATGAACGAATATGGAGCATTGGTGGAACGATACTTGCAGTGTAAACCACAGTACTCGCAGAAAACCCTATCCCAATGCCCTTTCATCCACCACAATTCCCAAACGGGCTAGCCTGGGATCAAAGCAACAACTCCGCGGTGAGAATCCCGACATTACCAGAGCCACTGCACGACCTTCCTTCTATAAAATAACCACCGTGCATATAATAATGCGCTCTTGCTTTAGGGTAAGTGACGGCTTGTGTGGCTTATGAATGTCTTTAATATCCGTAACTTACTTGCACACTGTCTTCATAATTTAGCGATCAAACAAAGACTAAACGTGCCACATCCAAACCACACGCTTCAAGCTAAGAGTAAACACGTCAGCATTCTCCACGAGTACAATTAAACAAACATACTGCATGCAGCTAGTAGACTTTTGTTAACCGTGAGTTAAAAACCACAGGCCCCGTGTGGACAGTCGCAAATGTAAATACCTGTGTCACGATTCCTCGACTGCTTGTACAAACAGATCACAACAGCCCGCAATCGGCCCTATGATCAGTCAGCTCTGTCCAATTCACATTTCAACAAACTTCTATGTCTATAAAACTCATTTGAGTATCTCATAATGTGATCAGTATTTACAGGAGTTCTCGTTTTAGCGTCTCCCCGACCACGGCAGCTTTTATCACATGGGAAGACCTGCATCCGCGGGGACATCTCGTGACAACCGCGGTGCTCAGGACACCGTTAAACAAGACTCACAATACACGGACGAATGAAGGGTCATTAAAAATGTACGTATCTATGTGAAATATCCATTAACACAAGAGCTGTAGAAATAAACAACTTGTCAAACCTCCCTTACAAAACAAAATAAACATAAGATCTCCGAAACCCAAAATAGATACGAAGAACTCGGTCAAGTAAAAGAATTGTATTAAAACTTAATTAACATGCAAAGTTATGAAAGTCTGCATTGTATTCACACATATGTTGATAAAGATACTTCTATAACTCCAAACAGCGGAGTCCTTGAGATCTGAGCTCTTATGGGATGTTACGCAGCGACCACACGACGCCGCGTAACATCCCAGAAGAGCGCGAATCTCAACATCGCGGCGGAAGCCTGAAATCAAAGCGGAGTCCTTCTTGAAAATGTAACATTTCCTCAGCTAGTCAAAAAATTCTCCCCCATTTTTTATGGAACCTGAAAATTCATTACCGTGTTCACTTGTCCCTGTCCAGAGCCAGATCAATCCAGTCCATACCCCCCCCCCCCATCCTCTTTCTTAAATTTTGTACTTTAACATTCCGTGTGGCTGCCATGTCAATTACATACATACACAATACACCGACTTAAGCCTTTGCTCACGAACACCAGATGTTACGACAAATGTAAGTACTGCGGCTCACTTGACCCACTGTCAGTATCATCGTACAAAGCGTACATGAAAATTCTGCTAATATTGGTAATATACATATTTACCTAAACTGGATCTTACGGAAATCGGCTGGGAGGGCTTGAATTGGATTGATCTGGCTCAGGATAGGGATAAGTGGTGCGTTCTTTAGAATGCAGTAATAAATCTTCGGGTTCCATAAAACGCGGGGAATTTCTTGACTAGCTGACGACCTGTTAGCTTCTCAAGAAGGACTCTACTCGGTGGGGCAGTTATGACGTCAGTGTCATTTTCACAATATTGTAAGTCAGGGGTGCACAAATTTTCTAAAAATGCTACGAGCCACCTGAAAATTGTATTCTACAGAAGGGTGATATGAAGCAAGTTACATACTGATGACCCAAAAATATTAGGCGCAATTTTACAAAATTGACCATCGCGACCCTGCACCTAGGGTCTGTGCACCCTTGTGTACCCTACCCTCCTGTAAATAATATTTTGACTCAGTAAAACACAGCAGATCGGCCTATGTGCTAGGCTCTGGTTAAGTGTAAAATACCGTAATAGGCTGCTCTATTAACAAACAGCGTGGAACGACCTGATGAAAATCTCGTAGTATCATCGAAACTTGTAGTGGATCTGAATTCAAAACGTAGCCATTTATACGACATATATCCCTTTGTTTTCATGGTACTAAAATTTAGTACACAGTTACCATCAGCATAACTATTTACTGGTTTTTTTTAATACAAATTACATGGCTACATGTTTCGACAAAATCTGGTCATCTTCAGGCCAGTACGTGACATAAAAATAAAATTACAGTTGCAAATTAATTTGATTGTTAGATTGAGATCTCTGTCGATCGTATAGGACACGTGTTAATTATCAGTAGGACTTAAAATACACTACATAATGGAATGATACAATGTTTAAAAGTTGTCAGTTTAAAATTATTGTCTTTTATGACAGACCCAAGATAAAATTCGTCTAAACACAACAACGTTGCTTTTATTTACAGAGCAACATATTCAGACCGCTTAGGTCATCTTCAGGTTCACAATTCTTATTTTTCAAAACATAGGAACGAATAAAAACCTTAGGATTCGACGAAAATGTTAAATATGTTATTGTCAAATTTTTTAATCGTATTTTATAGATTTTCATTCATTCCTCATTACGTTCTGAAAAATAAAAATTGTGAAACTGAAGACGACCTAAATCGGCCGAAACATGTTGTTCTGAAAATAAATAGAACGTAATCTTTAGTCTTAATTCACCGTGCATTTTTATTATTCTAGACATTCACCAACAAAATGCACAAATCACTAACAATGTGCAATCAGCCCTTTATCATAATCAAACCCTACACATGTTTCGGCTCTCCATGAGCCATCATCAGGGGTTTTCCAATAGTGCTTTTCAATTGCTAGATAGATCTGCTAATGACACTCGTAAAGTTTTGCACTGTTTATGATCATAAAACATCTGTTTCGTAAGTCAAATTCACGAATTTGACTTACGAAACAGATCTACCCAGCATTTGAAAAGCACTATTGGAAAACCCCTGATGATGGCTCATGGAGAGCCGAAACATGTGTAGGGTTTGATTATGATAAAGGGCTGATTGCACATTGTTAGTGATTTGTGCATTTTGTTGGTGAATGTCTAGAATAGAACGTAGTTGTTTAGAAGAGTTTTATCTCGATTTCTGTTACAAATAACAAAACAGAATAACGTGATTTTAAAAAAATAGTGCTTTAATTTGATTATCCTCTTCCTGAAGAATTTTGCGTGTTTTGATTTCCTTACCTCCCCCGATAATTTCTACACAATTTATGCGGCGTGCAATGATATGCGGATGTACTTAGTAAGAAGTGCGTTGGTATAAAAGAATTATTCTGTTAATATAAGTTTTGCTTATGTTATATATTTTTGTATGTAAACAGAAGTATCTTCTATGTCGAAGGTTACTGTTATTATGTTCGTATCGATGTATAAGAAGTCCGATTGTTATTGTTTGTGTGGGAGTTTGTTCTTCTAATGGTGCGTTCAGAACAAGCACTATCAGTCATGGCACATTCACTATAGAAGATATAGAGATAGTCAGGTCTTGGGGTAGACAAACTTCCTGCAACTCTTAACAGCCACCTAAACATTCTAAACAACACAAAGACGACATAAGGCAGGTCAGTACTGTGAAAACACAAACATTAGGCACCAACGTATAAAATGCAGTGGGCCCGGCGTCTGTGCGGCCCCAGTCACGTCTGTACAAACAATGCGCGTTCGTAACATAGGCCAAATCTTTGGCGTAACTCCTCTATGACTTCTCCACCGAAAATTATGTACGCATCCTTGCTTTCCTTGTATTCCCATATGACCGTCACTGGTTAATCCACCCTGATTGAAACGCTGATAGTCGTTTTATTATCTGTTTTTCTTGAGTACTTCTCTTACTCTAACTTAGATCCAAATATTCTGGTCAAAATTTTGTTTCCAATCAACTTCAATTTTAAAAGATTACTGTCTCTTAGGAGATGTTAACGTTACACCGGAGAATGTTGCCTCCGTCTTCATGGTAGGAGGATAAGGAGTTGGTCTCCTGAAGAGAGAAGAAGCAGGTTAACTGAAACTTCGGCGCCTACACACAGGCACGTCCCAGAAAGTGTCATTGCCGTCAGAATCTTACAAATACCAACTTCTAATCTTCTGTAATAATATCAGACCACCAAAAACAATACTTAAGGTAATAATTTGTTCGCGTGCTTTTTTTTCTACAGGTACTGCATAAAATTAACGCATATTAGGTCCACCATGGTCGTTTATATGCTTGAAAGCGTTACCCTTCCTGTCCAATACAAAACCACTACGAGGATTTAGATTAATTTTGGTACTGGAAGCCTAAAATAATGGTTTTTCGAAAATTCTTGACTTGTTCCTGTATAAAAATAAATACAATTACTCGAACACAAAAAAATGGAAACTACGACATAGGCCTTTTTAACGTCTAAGACCTCTGAAATCGTTTGCTTTTCAGTGAAGAGTGTAGACGATATATAATTTACAGTGACTTTCCATATTTACAGTACTGTTTGAAAAAAAAATTATATTCAATTGAATTCGTAAACAAAGAGAGTAGACTGAGTTCTATAAATGTTTTCTGCCTTTCATTACACACAAATCGTCTTCTCGGTTTTCATCAAAATGACTACGACTAAAATACTTTGCAAACTACAGTTTTTAATACATAAGTCTTCTGGGATGTTACGCTGTGTGTCGAATGGTAAAAAGTCACCACTACGTTCATTCTAAACGTCGGTAACTACGAAACGACAAGGCACCGCATCTCGGAAGACGCATCTTCAGCACCGTCGCTGTCAGATCATCAAATCTTGCCAAACTATAATTTTATGTTGGTATCTCTGAGGAAAGACCGATCCCAGTGGCCGCGCGGTCTAAGGCGTGGGTCTACGGCCTCTTGCTTGCTGGGATTGCGGGTTCGAATCCCACCGAGGGCATAATCTCTTGTGATTATTGTGTGTTGTCAGGTAGAGGTCTCTGCGTCGGGCTGATCACTCGTCCAGAGGAGTCCTACCGAGTATGATGTGTCTAAGTGTAATCGTAAAGCCTCGATAAAGAGGAGGCCGTGGCCCATTAGGGGCTGTTGCGCCATGGGGAAAAATATATCTGAGGAAAGAACAAAGATTGAGGGTAATTTCTGATCCGAGTTCTGAAAAGAAATGACAGAAGTCCGGAGAAAATTGCAAACTGCGGAACTCCAATAATTTGTAGGCCTTTTTTCTCTATGTTATAAGTAATAAAATCAAGGAAAGGCCATACATGTTACATGCAGTAGAAAGAGAGGAACAGGTACAAAAAAATTATTCAAAAACCCTGAAGGGAAAAGCGATTTTGGAGACCTGAGCATAGAGGAGAGGGTAGAGTTTAAGTCCATCTCAAAAGAAAGTAAATTTTAAGGATATGGAAGGGATTAATCTGGCACACGACAGGATGCAATGACAGGCTGTTGTGAACACGGTAATGAACCTTCGGTTTTCATAATCGGCGGAGATTTTCTGACTACCGAATATTCATATATCAAAGAAAAGCTGCCTAGGCTAGTCATGAATCATTGTTTCGAATACTAAGTTAATAATTCCATAAAACACGCACAGTTTATTTAGTCGATTAATCAGTAAATACACATTACGCCATTACCGAATATTAAAAAAAAGAGGGGTACACAAATTTTCCAAAAATCTAGGCACCACTTAAAAATTGTAGGTGCCAGAAGGGTGACATGGAATAAGTTGCATACTGGGGACCCACAAATATTAGGCGTAGTATGTAGTCGCCCGGGATTTGTGCACCCCTGTTCTTAAAACATACAGAAGTTGACAGAACTCTGCTATCTGATTGAATTCCAAAGTGTAACACTGCTCCTACGTGTCCATTTCGCTGCTTGTCAAACAGCTCCATCCCACTTTGCACTAAAATGCAAACTTAATGCAATAACGTAAAATACAAAAAGCCTTAACAGCAGTCAATGTAACCCCGATACAGGGCCACTGTTTGTTACCGCAATTTGCGGCTGTGTGCAGGGTGGCGCTATATCGAAATTGGCAGTAACTTGTAATGTGGTTTAGTACGGAGTTTCTGTTCACATAATCTCATGGGTCGTGAGAGTGGCGCTATATGACAAGCTGACAGTCGCTCATATTGTTACCATATTTACAAAAAACCCTCAAGTGACCCCCCCCCCTTCCTGCACTAAATAAATTTATTCTTCCCCTTTATTCTCCATTTCGAGATTCATATTAATATTATCCTACAATCTAAGCCTTGCTCTAAGAGACATCTCTTCACGTCTTCTTCATGCATGTTACATCTCTCGTCCATTTCGTCGCCGCTGATTTTATAAAACTCGTCAAATTTTAAGAAAATTACAAATTATGAAGTTCGTCGTCATGCAACATTCCCTGCCATATGTTAATTCCTCTGCCTGCGCTCTAAATACAGCTGAACTCGGTTATAACGCCATGAAAGGGACTGAATATTTGTGTCGTTATAAACGAGTGTTGTTATAACCGAGGAGTATAATGTTATGGTTAACAGTGAGGAATTAATTGGTAACACAGAATATCTGACGCTATATACGAAGTGTCGCATAAACCGATGTTGTTATAACCGGGTTCGACTGTATTTTAGAAAGCACATTATTTCTGGACCAACACCAAACAACAGGGCCATCTTCCTTCCAGATCGACACAACAGGCAGGCCTAAATATCTCAAAAACCTGATCAGCAAGTAGAAGAGTGTCTCTGTGCGTTTTACTAACCCCTGACATGAAATCAAACAATGGCCCACGTGCAATGTGGCTGTATGCAGTGACTGTACCAGCCTGCTTTTCTACCTGCAGAGGGTCTTCAACCTTGAAACTGCAGTCACTATTTTGTTGCAGTGTTTCTTGCAACTGGGCATTGTGGTTCACTCTAGTTCATGAATACTTCGTGTTCCACGGACTGCCTATAGACGATTTTTTGAGTAAGATTTATAATCTTTGCAAAAGAAAACCGAGACAAATATGTAGGTGCATGGATACACCAACAGATGGTGCTGGCTGGGTTGTTACTACCTTGCATTATAATTTACTGGAAAATTTTTATTTTGTTGCTTGTTCATGTCCTGTGTTTTTCAGTTTTAATAAGAAAAAAAATTATTTCATTTTATTACAATTTTTAGATTGAGTATTGTATAATTTATTTTTATATATATAGGTCTGTTTATTTTGTCTCTTGCTCATGAATTTGTAGGTTTTTGGTTTCTTCTAGATTGTTAATTATTCTTAATACTGTAGTTTATCTGAAGACGAAAGCAGTTTGGCTTTCGAAACGTCGTGTTTGTATAATCAGTGACGATGGAAAAAAATGCAATTACACATCAATGATATTTCGCATGTTACACCATTGTCTAAGAATGACAGTGTACAATTTAGACATTCTGTGTCTAATGTACAGCCTTTACCCGAATGCGAGGGTAGTTAACAACAATGTCCCCTACACATGCCCATAACAGACTTAAAAACTATTCTCTATTCCAACGTGTTCAGTTGTGGTACGTACTTTACAAGAAACTGCCCATGGAAATACACTTTTAACTCTTTAAAAACAAAATACGAGTATGTCTGTTTTATATGGCTCCGTGCGTACCGCGCAGTAAACACTGTCCACCTCCGTTATACAAAACCAATGTGTTAACGTTGTATAAGGCAATAGTCGCTGTTTGTTCGGATATCCATACAAAACACATAACCACAACGTAAGAACCATGTAGAATTTTTTAATGTTAGAAACCTGGTGGTACGTAAAGTAACCGATGGGTTTTAAAGGGTTAAATTAATTTATTTTTTCATATTTTGAGAGAAAAAAATACACAATTTAATTTTTAGAATTGGTTGTCTCATAATACACAACAGGGCATTAATTCGGGCAAATATGACAGTAATCTCAGAACGGAAAAGAAATATATCTGATGATATCACGATCATCAGATATAATATAGTACAACAACACAAAGTTATTTATGTGTTGTAACACTTTAGATACTATTTTTTTTTCACGTTACTATCACCGTGCATCTTCACTAGTTAAACAAATGTTTACACCAACCGATGCACTATTAAAACCACCTTTATTGTAGCTTTTGTAAATATATACCCCTACATATGTTTCGATCCTCAGATCATCGTCAGGGAGTTTCCTTTTTGAAAGCCACTAACACTTCAATTACATGATTTGAAAGATCGAAGAGCACTTGTGTCTTAATATTGTATAAATTGTCTTGGTTTAAAATTATAACACATTAAAACTTATGTTACATAAGTTAAAATTGTGGTTAAAAGTTAAAACTTTTACAACCATTTTACAAACTTTTAACCACAATTTTAACTTATAAAACATAAGTTTTAATCTGTTATAATTTTAAACCAAGACAATTTATACAATATTAAGACACAAGTGCTCTTCGATCTTTCAAATCATGTAATTGAAGTGTTAGTGGCTTTCAAAAAGGAAACCCCCTGACGATGATCTGAGGATCAAAACATATGTAGGGGTATATATTTACAAAAGCTACAATAAAGGTGGTTTTAATAGTGCATCCGTTGGTGTAAACATTTGTTTAACTTTACATATTATCATTATTTTTGATGTCATAATTTGTGTCCCCATGCAAAGCCACTGTTGTTATTTATAAATTTAGATTAAAAGCAAGTTTTGTTGATACGTATTCGTATTTTACCCATCTTTAAATTTTACCATCGGACTTTTACTCTCCTGTTCCTGACCCAGGAGTCATATAGGCCTCCAGTAAAACACCTACAGGACTGTCTGTCAGTGCAGGACCGAACCGTACACCGCTACAGTGGCCCGACATGACAGTGCCACCCCGCATCACTTTGTCGATAACCCGCCGGAACCCAGACACTGCACGCAATTGACTTCCGCTGTATAATGGCCTTCCTTTTAAAGTTTTTGAAAACAAATTTAGATATAATACAGAGTCTAGAATGTATGCGTGAAAGGACAGGCGAAAATTGCTGTTAACCTTTATCGTACCGGGATGGGTATTTAAATTTTAGCATAAGGTTTATGAAAAACGTGAGTATTATTTGAACAGAAAAAAGATGAAATGATGAAATAAACGGCATTTTGTGTGTGGGGGGAAAAAAACAGAGATTATGCAGCATGTGTTACAAATGCAGTAAATTTCCTCGTTGCCTAAATATGTAGAATAATTTCACATTATTTCCACCGTGCATTTTGATAATAATTCACAATTTTAAAAAACCAACAAATGCACTATATTATCAAGTATTGTTTAATATCCCCTACATATGTTTCGGCTCCAGCTGAACCATCTTCAGAGGGTCAAGGTTTACATTCATATTACATCCATTAGTTAATCAGATGATATAATATATATATACATCACAATATAAAGTGATATTAACTTGATTTTATATTGTGATGTATATATATATTACATCATCTGATTAACTAATGGATGTTATATGAATGTAAACCTTGACCCCCTGAAGATGGTTCAACTGGAGCCGAAACATATGTAGGGAACATTAAACAATACTTGATAATATAGTGAATTTGTTGGTTTTTAAAAATTGTGAACTACGAGTATGTAAAATAAATTTCTAGTAAACAAATTTTACTTTCACGTGCGCTAAGGACGTCCGAACTTTCAAGCGACGTCAATATGGCTGGCTGATAATAATATCTAGATATTTCATATGGCCCAGTTTTATCACAGTAGAACTTTTACATTATGCCTCCTATTATGTTCAATTAAAAATGCGTGTATTTCTTTTATCCTCTACATAACGTGTTTGGCCAGTTGCAACCCCACGCACCGCCAGCCGTAACATTAACAAACTCAGCATTTTGCCACACAGTGTGTTTAAGTGCTAAGTACAATTCACAAACAAATACACATTATATCCCTACACCATATCAATCAGATTGTCTTTCTAATAGATATGGACTTTGTTCTCCGCGAGGTCCGGACTAAATATTTACATAGTTTATAGGAATGCGGTCTTCAAAATGGTTTTGCAAGTACCACGGTGCTACTTGATGCCTCTCATTCGGCCTTTCCTACTTAAATAGATCAAAATTAATCCCATTGCTCAAAAGACCACCAAATTCTGCACGTCAGCATTAACCAGTATATCAAAATTCCGCGTTCTTTTTTTTTTTTTTTCCAGCTACAATTCCTCACAATACCAAAGTCTTGATATTCACGGTCCTCGCATTAGAAGGACGAGCGGGCGGAGCTTGAGAAACTTCTAAGAAAGTGGCGCTCTTTCTTTCGCTTTAACTGAACGAGTTTCTCACTTCACCCTCATCTTTCCCGTTCTCCTACTCTTCTGCTATGTTTTACATCTCTGTCATCGAAACGGAGAAGTTGTTAACTGCGTTTTTAAATGTAATGTTATTTGACGTCACACGAGATGAGAAGATGATTATGAACAGTGAATATCCAAGGACCTGGAAATAAAGAAATTGTGACTTGTTTCATGGAATTTAGTAAATTGGCATTAGTATGGAGATTCCAGGGTAACGACTCAATCAATCACATTACAGAAATGCGGTCCGAAAGTGTATCATTCAACACTTGAGTTTGCACAATTTGTTGCGTCGTAAAAAAAATATTTCTTAAAAGCAGACTAGGGTCCGATAGGATGCTCAACAAGTCTATTTCATATGTGGGAGATCTTCGTTGTAGTACCGAGCCCAAGGATAGGCTACCCAGCGATTATTTTGAAAACTACTGAATCAGTCGGTCAAGGTGAATATGGAATGCAAGCAGAGCACTGTAAATCTTCCTATCACAATCTTCTGGGGCATTACGCGGCGTCGTGTGGTAATTAATTACCACACGACTCCGCGTAATGCCCCAGAAGACCGGAGATTTCACCAACATCGCGGCGGAAGCCTTAAATCAAGGCTTCCTATCACAGCCTCCTCAAAACAGATTTCCATTTGACGGTATGTAACCAGTGAAACTGATACAGAATATTTAAAAAGAACATTACTTCCATCATTATTCTAATCCGTACCGCCTGACACGGCCTTAAGACATAACGGAAGGCCGGAACCTGAAATTGGCAAGTCTGATATAAATTCGTAAACTAATACCAAGGTACGATTTCCACACAGACTGAATTGTTTCGTTTATGTCTCGCAGAACCGTTGTTTACAATCACACGCAACACACCTCACGCACAGTAGATGTGTCTGTTGCCCGGTTTATACTCACCGTTTGCAGACACTGCGCGCGGCACTGGGCGACCCTCAAGGGCGATCCGATTGCCTCTTCACCGCTGATGAAGGTCCCTGAAGATCCGGACAACAGCACCAGCCACCACACGGACACTGCAGCCCCAATACATCCGGACACATTTATTTTCTTTCCCATCGTTATAAATGTGCACATATCTTACACGTAAGGTTAAATTTTTGTAACACACAACACTATGACACAAGGCTCTATAACAGAATTAAATGAAAGTGAGAAGTCATTGTGCGAGCAAAAATGTTAAAATAAAAAATGCAGAATTCACTTTCTTCCTGATTATTCTTTGGCCGATGATTTTAGCTGAAAGTATCACCCCAGAAAGATATTATAATTTTATCAGAATAAAATACGTGATTTAACTAAACGTTTAAAGGATAATTATCTCAAATCACATATTCTGAACAGACTGTAGATTCACAGAAGAAATGCCTGCTTTAATAACAACAGAGTTGAGCTGCAGACACTGGACATATATTAACGACTAAGCACGCAACGCGAAACTGGTTTCTATACAAGCCGGTATTACACAGTAATCATACGTAAATATATTTTGCACTTTACGAGAAGCAGTGAAACTATTTTTGTACATTAAAACAAAAAACACCTCCAAATTACTTCACAGCACGGACTCTTGATAGCCATCACTTCGTATCCAACGTATACAATTTATATTTACGTTGCATACTCAATAACAACTTGAAACACAGCTTTGCGTAACGCAACGCTACCTCGGCTCCGTCAGCCAACCTAACACTCCTACCAGCGCGACAGCTGGATCACTACTGAAGCCGTGTTCGAGCGTCAGCACGGGGGCCGGGTACAAGCTAGCCCGCCCAGTCAGGGATCCCCCAATGGCCGGCATCAGCCAGCGGAAGAAGGACGGATCACCCTTCTCCACCGCCGAAAAATGTTTCAAACGCCCGCCATGTTTCTAAACCTTCCTACAGTACATCAGAGACATCTAACGTATTCCCATGAAATTACTTGATGTTCTTTTTTATACGTAATGTTTGGCCGTATCGTTACGTGGTAGGAGCAGGTCAGAAGTTCAAAACGTTAAAAAGTTGTTCTATTGTTAGGGTTAACATCATCCTGCTGTTTATTTTGGGGTTTAAAAGAGACAGGAGTACATGTTAACACAAAACTTACATCAAGTAGATAGTCTTTTGGATTCCTGCACCACGTAGGTTAATGAGTTTGTTAGCAGTAACGTACTGCCTCCATCTTCAGGGTGAAAGAATTTAGTTCAGGTGGATGTTGAGGTGATTGGTTAGGGGGAAATGTGTCAATTATATAGGAAAGTTGTGGCCCATTAGTGTCACAGAACGACAAGAGGGTAGATAAATAGAAGAGTCTCCTATTGCCAATCACTTTCAGCATCCGACTGAACCACATTATCACCCTGAAGATAGAGGCAGCAAGGTTGACCGAAACGTCAGATTAAATTTATAATCCTACACGGTGTAAGGATCTAGAAGAATCTAATTTCAAGCCGTTGCAGCCTGACAACTTACATTAATGTACATTAATTTACATTAACTTACAGTAACTTACATTAAACTTACATTAACTTACATTAACACTACATAACTGACATTATGTACAATAACTGGACATATTAACTTACAATTAATCAACATTAAATTACACTTACATTAACTTATCATCAACCCTTTCTAATAATACTTAAAATTACATAACTTACATAACGTACATAATTACATTAACTTCCGTTAACTAATTAACTGTACCATAACTTACAGTAATTTACACGTTCCTCAAACGACTACTGCACGTGTAGAGACAGGCAGCACAAGAATGATTTCCTTGGTACAAATCTCGGACACTATTTCAACCACAGTGTTCAAATCAAACATAAAAGTTCACCGTCCGTAATGACTTCAGTCCATCAGTGTCCTTGCTTCAAATCCAGATATCGTTAAAATACATAACAATCCTACACACAAGAACCACTACGCGTATGCTGCAGTTGGGTCTTCCCCATGTAAAATTCCCAACATGTACCAGAGTTAAGTAATTCCATGGAGCACAGTCGTAGTAGTAGTAGCAGTAGTAGTAGTAGTAGTAGTAGTAGTAGTAGTAGTAGTAGTAGTAGTAGTAGCAATAATAACAGTAGTAAGGTAAAGGTAAAGGTACAGCGATCCCATTACAGGCCTGGACAGACCCTTAGGTTTCCAGGAGGTTGAGGCTCCCAGATTTCTAGACAATCGGCACATGAAGGTGGTAAGGTTGTCAGCCCTACGCACCGGCCGCCTTTACCCCCCAGGAAATATTCCTGGTACTCATTTCTGTTAGAGGCTGAGTCGACCCCAGGGCCATAGTGCGACCGAAAGGAATTATGTCAATGAAAAATTCCAATGACACCATCGGGAATCGAACCCGCGACCTTCCGGTTTGTAGAGCAGTGCCTCAACCAACTGCACCACCGGTGCCCCAATAATAGTAGTAGTAGCAATAATAATAGTAGTAGTAGTAGTATCAATGCCGATCCCAGTGGCCGGCGGTCTTAGGCGTGAGTCTGCAGCCGCTCGCTTACTAGGATTGTGGGTTCGAATCCCGCCTAGGGCATGGATGTCTGTCTGTTGTGAGTGTTGTGTGTTGTTGTCAGGTAGAGGTCTCTGCGACGGGCTGATCACTCGTCCAGAGGAGTCCTACCGAGTGGGTGTGATCGTGAAGCCTCGGAAAATTGAGGAGCCTAGGCCCCCAAGGGGCTGTCCAGCCATTAAAAAAAAGTAGTAGCAATAATAATAATAGTAGTATAGTAGCAGTAGTATCAATCATAATAGTAGTAGTAGCATCATAAATAATATATAGTATAGTAGTAGTAGTAGTAGTAGTAGTTACACAACGAAGCCCTTCACATCCACGACGATATACACACAGAACCAGAGCACAACTGAACCGGGCAATTCGTCATGAAGAAGGTATATACAGGGTGTTTCTAAAATAGGCGGCCATATTTTAGATTCGTGGCCTACGGACCAAAACAAAGAGAAAACTTCATACGGATACAGTATATGTCCTCGGGCGCTTGGGTTCTTCGTTACGAACACCTTGGGCATTAATAGGGTCCAAACATGGAAACAATTCACATTCCAGACACCAGTGCCAATGGTCTTAGGATGACGGATTGTTATTTTCCACTTTCAAATTCGTACGGTACACATGCAAACCTTTCACAACAGGTGCTCAAAGTGTCCGCCTTGCACTGTTAAACATGATGCTACCTACCATTCTCATACTCTGATGCCTAAAGTGGTCATATCGCGAAAACAATTTGCCCTAGACGCTTACATGTATAATGCTTCTTCTCTGTTTGGTCCACAGAACACATATCTAAAATATGGCCGCCTATTTCAGATATACTCTGTATATATCTGTGTTTTAAATATTTCTACTATGAGACGTTTGGTCCACAAGTTTTAAGTTAAGACAAACTACAAACTACAAACAAGAAAATGATATGAATTATTGCATGTGTGATCTGTATCTGTACTGATGCATAATTTCTGGCATTATATCCTACAGTGTATCTTGGTGAATTCTTCTAATTCATACTCCTTGATAAAAGCCCAGTAGGGACCGAATACTATATGTAGGAGATGAATTGTAGACAGGCCGATCCCAGTGGCCGCGCGGTCTAAGGCGTGGTCTGCGACCGCTTAATATGCTGGGATTGTGGGTTCGAATCCCGCCTAGGGCATGGATGTCTGTCTGTTGTGAGTGTTGTGTGTTGTCAGGTAGAGGTCTCTGCGACGGGTGGTCCTCGTCCAGAGGAGTCCTACTGAGTGTGGTGTGTCTGAGTGTGATCGTGAAGCCTCGACGAAACGAGGAGGCCCAGGCCCATAAGGGCTGTCGAGCCATAGGAAAAAAAAAATTGTAGACAGTCAGGGGTGTACAGTATTTGGTGGTTTAATTACTACGTTTCCTTCTTGAAAAGTTATAGTCCCACAGCTAGTCCAGAAATTCCCCGAACTAATTGAAACCAGAAGTTCATTGTCATTTACAACACCTCGCCACTGGTCCCAGTCCTGAGCCAGATAAATCCAGTCCTGGCCCCCCCACCCCCTAAATCCTATTTCTCTACGACATACTGGAGTTACCAGTACATTTCTTTCTTCAATAGCAATTGTCTTTCGTCCCCTGCTATATGATGGTGTAAGGTAAAGGTAAAGGTCACCCAGAACAGGCCATGAAGACCCAAAGGGGGAGTAGAGGTATAGCTCTACTCTTTCTTTAACCTCGGCGCTAGATGGGGGTAGGTGGTCAACGCACGCACCAGGCCACTTTACCCCTGAATGACCGGTACCCATTGTACAGGAGGCTGGGTAGGCCCCAGGGCCGGTCTGGACGGGTGCTGAAAATCTCGCCCCCATCGGGATTCGATCCCCGGACCGTCCATCTCGTAGCGAGTCTCTATACCGACTGAGCTATCCCGGCCCACTACGATGGTGTTCAACTTTCAAAAAGTCCAAAGGCTACAATTACTACCAGTTGCCCACCGCTTCACCTCCGTACATTTAACCAAACAACAAACCACAAAGCCAATTACGAGCAGAGATTTGCGCCAAGTCTCTGCTCTTTGTTATGTTAAACCAGTCATACCTACAAAACGTACACCTACTTATAATTTATTAAATATCACGTGACGTTTAGACGAGGGGCAGAAAGACATTTACAAAATCCATAATAGAATCTGTAAAGAAAAAGGTGCGAGGTTAAACAGGTCGCCGAATTAGAACTAGCAACAGATAGTAGGTAGTGTAGTAGACACGTTGGTTGCACATGGAAGCGAAGGATGTAATGAGAATTTGGCATGAATTGCAGACAACTTACGAAAAGAGAGTTGGGCTAAGAATTTAAAGGAAGAATAGAAAAAAATATGATTATCGTAAATTTAACAGAGCCAAGCAGACATTAACATAAGCGGGTTTGTGGAGCAGACACAGAAATACCAAAGTTACTTGTGGGTTTAAAATAAAAGCCATTTTGTTTTGCTACTGCGAACAGCAATACAAATGGGACTTACTGATACTACTTACAGGTCTGTTCAAAGAACGACAGAAGTGGAATAATATGAGTCAGAGGAGGGATTTGGAAACTGCGACAGACAAGAACAGGATTTGAGAAAGGAGCATGTCTGAGGTATTAGGTGTCAAACAAATACCGTGTAACGCTAACCTTTATTTTAGGCTTCCGCCGCGATGTTGATAAGATCTGCGCTCTTCTGGGATATTACGCGGCAACGTGCGGTAATTGTTTACCGACGTTTCAGGAGGTATGAGGTGTCAAACAAATACCGTGTAACGCTAACCTTTATTTTAGGCTTCCGCCGCGATGTTGATAAGATCTGCGCTCTTCTGGGATATTACGCGGCAACGTGCGGTAATTGTTTACCGACGTTTCGGGAGGTATTAGGTGTCAAACAAATACCGTGTAACGCTAACCTTGATCTTAGGCTTCCGCCGCGATGTTGATAAGATTTGTGCTCTTCTGGGATATTACGCGGCAACGTGCGGTAATTGTTTACCGACGTTTCGGGAGGTATGAGGTGTCAAACAAATACCGTGTAACACTAACCTTGATTTTAGGCTTCCGCCGCGATGTTGATAAGATCTGCGCTCTTCTGGGATATCACGCGGCGTCGTGTTGTAATTGTTTACCGACGTTTCGGAATGTATGAGGTGTCAAACAAATACCGTGTAACGCTAACCTTTATTTTAGGCTTCCGCCGCGATGTTGATAAGATCTGCGCTCTTCTGGGATATCACGCGGTATCGTGTGGTAATTGTTTACCGACGTTTCGGGAGGTATTAGGTGTCAAACAAATACCGCGTAACGCTAACCTTGATTTTAGGCTTCCGTCGCGATGTTGATAAGATCTGCGCTCTTCTGGGATATCACGCGGTATGGTGTGGTAATTGATACCGACGTTTCGGGAGGTATTAGGTGTCAAACAAATACCGTGTACCGCTAACCTTTATTTTAGGTTTCCGTCGCGATGTTGATAAGATCTGCGCTCTTCTGGGATATCACGCGGCGTCGTGTTGTAATTGTTTACCGACGTTTCGGGAGGTATTAGGTGTCAAACAAATACCGCGTAACGCTAACCTTGATTTTAGGTTTCCGCCGCGATGTTGATAAGATCTGCGCTCTTCTGGGATATTACGCGGCATCGTGTGGTTATTGTTTACCGACGTTTCGGAAGGTATGAGGTGTCAAACAAATACCGTGTAAGGCTAACCTTTATTTTAGGCTTCCGCCGCGATGTTGATAAGATCTGCGCTCTTCTGGGATATCACGCGGTATCGTGTGGTAATTGTTTACCGACGTTTCGGGAGGTATTAGGTGTCAAACAAATACCGCGTAACGCTAACCTTGATTTTAGGCTTCCGCCGCGATGTTGATAAGATCTGCGCTCTTCTGGGATATCACGCGGTATGGTGTGGTAATTGTTACCGACGTTTCGGGAGGTATTAGGTGTCAAACAAATACCGTGTACCGCTAACCTTTATTTTAGGCTTCCGTCGCGATGTTGATAAGATCTGCGCTCTTCTGGGATATCACGCGGCGTCGTGTTGTAATTGTTTACCGACGTTTCGGGAGGTATTAGGTGTCAAACAAATACCGCGTAACGCTAACCTTGATTTTAGGCTTCCGCCGCGATGTTGATAAGATCTGCGCTCTTCTGGGATATTACGCGGCATCGTGTGGTAATTGTTTACCGACGTTTCGGGACAACGTAAAGGTCCCATCTTCAATTCTCAAAAACGTTCTGGTATAAAAACGTGAAGAGAGAAATTCGCAAGCTGTAAGTGGTCGAATATGAAGTTGTAACCTGCAAGAAGGCATTAAACTCTAGAAACATTACAGAGGTAAACAAGACAGGCAGTGTACTGTAAACGTAACAATGAGGAGCGTTCGTTTAACCATTGTTGCCGTGGAAAAGCAATAAGTATTACATATTCTCAGTGTGTGTCTGCAGCCTTAGTTATGCAGCATGCAAAGCGCATGCGCCGTATTATATTGTCATCTGTGGCCTGTCTGGATATAGCTATTACATTTTTTCCACATTAACCCATACATGGCAAGATTTTTGGATTTTTGGACATAAAATGTGTATTTTGATATTCTCTGCAATTTTTTGTCTGAAACATTTCTCATTCTAAGAATAATTCAGCGAGATATTATCATAAATGTACGTAGGTCTTCATGTAAAGTACCGTTATTATTGTCAGATTTTAATAAAACTTGAAGTTTCTCTACAGGTTTTCGAAAAGTACTCAAATATCAAGTGGGCCGGGATAGCTCAGTCGGTATAGCGACTCGCTACGGGCTGGAAAGTCCGGACATCGAATCCCGGTGGGGGCGAGATGTTTCGCAGCCTTCCAGACCGGCCCTGGGGCCCACCCAACCTCCTATACAATGGGTACCGGGTCTCGGTCCCGGGGGTAAAGCGGCAGCGACGTGGAGTTGACCACCCACCCTCATCTAGTGCCAGGGTTAAAGAAAGAGCACAGCTACACCTCTACTCCCCCTCTGGGCCTTCATGGCCTGTTCTAGGGAGAACTTTACCTTTACCTTTACCTTTACTAAAATATCAAATTTCATAAAATCCGTCCAGTAGAAGCCAAGTTGTTCCAGACTGATAGACATGACATAGCTAATAGTTGCTTTTCGCAATTTTGCGGACGCGCCTAAAGCTACTGGTAAATATTAGTGTATATAGGAAAGTGGAATCAGTACGACAATAGCCTTGTATGACGTCACAGGATAACAGGCAGGGAAACCGACAATTTGGTAGCGAAATGTGGAATGTTATGTTAGCAGTGTAGCATTATCGAGACAAAATGTGTGCGCCTGAACGAAGAGATAAAAAACCAATATAAATTGAGTAGAAAGAAATTCAGATGCGTAATATTCCGGTGTTAGCAACGGAACAGTAACACGGAAATTTTAAATATACAGGGCATACACAAAAGAATGGTGCGGTTTCAAAAGTGAATAAAAAATTTATTTCTCACTTTACACGGGCACAACATACACCGTCAGCGGCGGCAACTGTCCAAGTTTCTCATTTGGTAATTACAATCCTTCAATGTGTGCACCCTGGGTCACACGACACACATCCACACGGTAATCAAACTCATCCCAGACCCGGTGTAGCATGTCCGCTGTAATGGCCTGCAGTGCATGCGTTATCCGATCACGAATTTCATGGATGGACGTGGGCAATGGTGGTACATAAACGCTGTCTTTAACGAACCCTCAAAGAAAGAAATCACGCTGCACTGTAATCACAGATCTGGATACCTCAAAACGGAGCACACAGAAAGCCTTCTCCTGCTGCAACGCCATCTTTGAAACTGGCCCCGCGGCCACGCAGTAAGCATGAGAAGCGAACTGCTGGTAGCGCATGAGAAACTTGGACAGTTGCCGCCGCTGACGGTGTATGTTGTGCCCGTGTAATGTGAGACATAAATTTATTAATCACTTTTGAAACCGCACCATTCTTTTGTGTATGCCCTGTATTTTCACACTGTCAAGGTCAAAGCTATTCTCTTCAGTCGATGCCAGTACAATTTCGATTACTTGTTTATGGCCGACCTTGCACTTACTACTTGTCTCTCCTTCCATTTTAAGAGCCAATAAACGTAGATACAGATGTGACAGTAAATGCCACGTGTGCTAGAAATCTAATAAACTTCCTCACAGACCGCCAACATCTAGATATTCACAGTTTGTATACCAATAACATACGTAGCTAGTTGCTTCAGGAACAGCCATAGAAGTCACGTGATAATACGTAGTGGCTTAATGAGTACCTAGCTTCGTTAGAGCAGGGGTGCACAAATTCCGGGAGAGTAAAATTTATACAGTGGCGCCTGATATTTGTGGGTCCTTGTCAACCGTCTGGCACTCAGAATTTTGAGGTGGGTTTCAAATCTGTGGAAAATTCTTAAATCCCTGCGTTAGAGATTAGTAGCCAAGATAATTCACGAGTCTGCTTGCTAGGTATCTAGATAGCTACGGTATTTAGGTAGCTATTTATTTCTCAAATAAACAACAGCATTTTTATATCTATTCTACGTTCTATAAATCGACTTTAGTTTTATTATAATAGACAATTTTCAGTCAGCTACGTGGCTTTTCTGGTGCACACACACAAATAAACCCCTACAGCAAGATGTACGAGGATTGTGTTTAGCAGACAGCGTCAATAATTTTATATGATTATAATTTCATAAGATGGAGGTTGAATCTGATGCTCACGCAATGTCGGTCAATGACCGAATTAAATCGAAAACGCAATATCACATAAAAAGTGAGTGTGAACAGTTTTAGCTGCCTTACGTGTGGCTCAGTCAAGAGTAAACTGAAGCACACGAATGGAGCGCGTGGAAAAACTAGCGAATATCAAGAAGCGAGAACTATTTAAAGTAGTGCGAAGTACTGCAGGTACAAGCATAGAAAGGCCCTGAGAATAGGCACGTACTTAGAGGAAGACTAAGTTGGTTTTATTACAATTAGATGTAGCTGTCTGCGCAAACGAGAACTGCAACTGCATTTATATACATACAAATATAACTACAATTTCCATGACTCAATCGCAGTGTCCTATCTTCTTGTTTTAATTTTATTAATTCATTTTTGAAAATTCTAATTTACTAGTCATCATGCGATTTCATTGGCTGATTTCGGCTGAAGGGTAAGTATGTAAAGTTCACCCTAGAACAGACCATAAAGGCCCAGAGGGGGAGTAGAGTTATAGCTCTACTCTTTCTTTAACCTTGGCGCTAGATAGGTATGGGTGGTCAACGCCACGCCCCGGCCACTTTACCCCCTGGAATGACCCGGTACCCATGTACAGGAGGCTGGGTAAGCCCCAGGGCCGGTCTGGAAGGATGCTGAAAATCTCGCCCCCACCGGGATTAAATCATATAAAATTTTTAGATCATAATATCTACAAAATCTGTGTTTTTTTTAAACTTCAGTTTTGGGGGTTTGCAGAGGGCTGCAGCCCGGCATACCCTCCCCCTACCTTGGATGCGCCGCTGGGCAGGGGACAGGGATATTTGGAGGCGAACTGTTGAAGCGGCCAGGGCGTGATGCGGTGTGCCGCGCCATTGAACAAGAAGAAAAAGAAAGCCAAATAAAACCAGACTTATTTGCCCAGTTCTAAAGCACTGAGTTGTAGCAAGTTAACATATCTGATTTGATATTCCTACAGCACTGACTATAATAATTACAGTATTTTCGGGTGTGACGCAGTGTAGTTTCTTAAAGACGATACGGCGTAACATCCCAGAAGACAGTGCTATTTACAATCGGAACATAAGTGCCAAACACGTCCCACAACTAGCGACAGAAACAGGAAGTACGGAACGGCCTGAGCGCTCTCCTGACGTGTCAAAGGATGAACTCACTGCGGTGAACCAGACAAAGTTCCCAGATTTCATACTGTTTATCCAAAATCTGGACTTGCTTTTCCTTGATGGAGTTCAGTAACGAGATTTACCTAACGAGATCAGAATTTCAGCACCTGCACGAGTATCAGATCGGCATTGTTAAGGGCGCTCCGCATTGTGTGAAAGACCAATGCAGCTTTCTCGCTACCTAGCAGGCTGCATTAATTGTTAGTGACTGATTAACTTTAAAACCGACAAAAAGTTGCTAATTACATTACAAATCCCAGGTAACATACAGATACGTTTGTAAGTCATTAATTTTTGGTGTCAACTTCGGTGACATGTTTGAATCACAAGTTGGAAGAGGAGGCGTTGGAGAAGAAGTAAACATACCGTAGTAGTTCTCAATGAATGTGTCCTGAAATGTAACAGTAAACTAAAATATTTTAACCTTGAAAAGCCAAAAGTTTTCCCCCCTCGTAACTAATTTTGCCTTCAGAATATTGTCCATGAGCCTCCTTGACCATAGCTGTTATTAACTTTGTTTTGAGACTTGAGAGAGTGGACTGACCACAATGTAGCAGAACGTATTACTAACACATCAGTGTGACAATTAAGAAATAGAACTCAAATTAAAGAATTGTTTATATATACACATATATACATACATTCCTCATAGACACACATACATTCCTCCTGAAGCACTCTGTGTATATATATATATATATATATATATATATATATATATATAATGATTGGTGCTTACATACAGAGTTCTGATATACAGAATGCTTCGTGAAGAAAGTACCCTACTTCAGAAGGACGTTCCTTATCTTAATTTACATTGATATAACCAAACATACTTATAACAGAAGTTGAAACATTATAGTGATGAGTCGAGAAAAGTTAGGCCTTCTTGTAGTTCAACTTATTGTACCTGTTTAACACGGTGTGTTGCCGATCCCAGTGGCCGTGCGGTCTAAGGCGTGGGTCCGCGGCCGCTCGCTTACTGGGATTGTGGTTTCGAATCCCGCCGGGGTCATGAATGTCTGTCTCTTGTGATTGTTGTGTGATGTCAGGTAGAGGTCTGTGTGACGAGCTGGTCACTCGTCCAGAGGAGTCCTACCGAGTGTTGTGTGTGTGTCTAAAGTGTTATCGTGAAGCCTCGAAATACGAGGCGGCCTAGGCCCCCAAGGGGCTGTCGAGCCATTGGGAAGAAGAATAACCAAGCATACGTATATCAGAATTTGAAACGTTATAGTGATAATGAGTCGAAAAAAATTAGGTCTTCTTACAGTTCAACTTATTGTACCTGTTTAACATGGTCCGTACACTGCGCAGGTCCGTCCTTGAGCCGATAGGCCAAGTCTTGCGCAGGTCATTTAATGCCGTGTGAAGTATCTGTACCCTAGGGACGATGTTTATTAAATTTGTGCGAGAGTTTCTTGCTTAATTATTGTCTTCATGTCACCCAGATATTAATTAGATGTTAAGTATAGGTGTTAAAATTACCCAAACTACAAATTCCTCCTCGTTTTAGTAAGTATTTCTTAACCAATAAATGTGTAACTGTTCTCTTTCCATAAAACTCATCTCGCCATTATCTCTGTAAAAGTTCAACTTCGGCTACAGGTATTTTTTGGCGATATCGATGTAATTTAACATAAGGAACGTTCTCCCGAAGTATGGCAGTTTAATCCTAAAACACCCTGTATATATTTAATACATTAACCAACTTATGCACTTAATTAAAATACATTCAGAAGAATAAAACTCCTGTAAAATGCCTACATGTTTCGGCACCGGGATGCCATCGTCAGAGAGTTATTGTGACAAAGGGTTGTAAGGCCAAAACGTTTAACTAGGTACTGTATCGCCTTCATTAAAATGATGAAAATATTACAATTCTAAAATGTACAACGTTAATAATCATAAAATTACAATGTTGTAAATTTAAAATTGTTTTAAAGTGAGATGTTGCAGGTAGAGTTTTCCAGTTGTTTACACTCTTTATGGAACATGCATATACGTCACACAAACACAGACTTAAAATATGCCTCCTTAATTTCATCTTAACAATTACAATTTACAGTAGAAACAACTTGCAACACCAAAATCTTTGTTCTGGCCATAATTGTGTCTCTTTCTACGCCAAAGAACGTCAACGATCCACCGTCTGCTTTGATTGTAACAATATCACACAAGATACCTTAATGTTCGCAGCATTGAGAGCAAAGTTAGGAGCATCCTTAAGCATCCTTGATACTTTTAAAGCATAAGAGTTGAGGTCGTTGCGATGCAGGAACTCTAATTCTATTAACCCATCCTACTAATTAGGGACAGCTACAGAGGGAAATGGACTAAGAAGAGAAGGGTGGGGGTTAAATTTACTCTGAGTACGGTGTCAAAACATGGCTGCCAGGGTGTTTCTCCCTCTGTGCCAGCTACTTCGGAACCAGTGCTCTAATCCTTTGATGAGGAAGTAATTAATTCGACACTTATTTAGTTGCTTAATTAGATGGTCTACACACTCCAGCAAGTAAGAGATGCAGATATAATTACGAGTAATATGAAGCAGAAGTAGCCTGAAACTGTCTGTGAACTATTCAAAATTTCAAATAGATAAATAAAAAGTAAAGTTATCCCTGTCCACGCCATGAACGTATAGAGGGGGAGTAGAGGTACAGCTCCACTCATTCTTCACCTCGGCGCTAGATGGAGGTAACTAGTCAATTTCACGCCCCGACAGCCTTAACCCCGGGGAAAGAATCCTGGTATTCATTGAAAAAATGCTGCTTGGGCCCCAGAGAATTCTGGACGATTTTGGATAAGAGAAAATATCTTGCCCCTATCGGGACACGAACCCCGGATCGTCCAGCCCGTAACTGGTCGCTATACCGAACCAACTTCAAATAAACTGATAGGCCAATATACTGATAGGCCAATATATTGATAAGGCCAATATACTGATAAGGCCAATATACTGATAGGCCAATATACTGATAAGGCCAATATACTGATAAGGCCAATATACTGATACGGCTAATATACTGATACGGCCAATATACTGATACGGCCAATATACTGATACGGCTAATATACTGATACGGCCAATATACTGATACGGCCAATATACTGATACGGCTAATATACTGATACGGCCAATATACTGATACGGCCAATATAACACTTCGCGAAATATAGGCACGGTGAATTGAAGAAATCCGGTTGGTTTCTTATGTTACCGTTAGAAGAATGTGAAAATGTTCACACCCTGAGAGACAAAATCCCCAGAAATGATTAGGTGCAAATTCAATGCAACAGATAGCTTTTATCTTACGTATAATAACATTATCCATTTATACTTCCCACTATAAGTGCGAACTGTTAGAACATATACAGGGTGATTCAGGAAAAAGAGTCAATATTTTGGAAGGTGATGACATCGGTCATTGTCAGAAAAGATAGTTTATATGTGTGTGTCTAATAGCGCTGTTTGAATCTCCAGACCTAACTCCATTATTTTTTTATTTGTGGGGTTGGATGAAGAGCGAAGTTTACAAAAGTAAGGTGGATACACAGACGAATTTCTCGCTCGCATTTTGGATGCTGCTGCCTGCATACAGAAACGTGAAGATCAACTGAGGCGAACAACAAGCGAGTTGCAAAGTGTACTGAGGTTGACGGGTGGGATTTTGGAACATTTATTGTGAACTGTAAAAAATTGGTCACTTCTGTGTAACAAAATTGTCATTTAAACATTAAAATTAAAATAAAATTAAAACTAACTAATTTCTATATTGTTATTACCATTCACAATGCTTTTGTATTTGTGGATTCAAACAGCCCTATCTCGGTAACCATTCAGAATTAGACACATGTTCATATAAACCTTTTTTTCTCACAAAGTCCGATACTATCACCTCCGACAATATTGTCCTTTTCTCCTGAATCACCCTGTATATACATTCCTTTTTGTATTTTTTCTGGTAATATGCACCGATAGATTAAAAAACCTATTCCCACCATCAATAAATGAAGCCTGATTATAATGACAGTAGCCAGTTTATACCAGCATAACACAAAATATGATACTACAACTATATGCCGTATAAGGAATTATAAGTAACTGAAACTGACTAAACTGGCGCATAGTAAAGTTCAACGACAGGCTTTATGTTAGCTGCATGAGCCTCCTGTTTGTAGAAGGAACTGTCTGTCTGAGCTGCAAGGAAGTCCCGGAAATTAAGCCTCTTCAGCAAAAAAGAAGTTGCAGAATCTTTCTGTGGAAACATCTAGCAAAACAGTCACTTATAAGGCCGAACAAATGAGAGCAGAATAATATTAGAATACATCTCAAGGAAGAAAGATATGATGATTAAACTGCCTTATTATTAGGCTTAATTATTTATTTTTATTTACAGCAATTTTCTTACCAGAAATTTAGTAATATTATAAGAATAACAGGCATTCAGGTCTATACATGTAGATCTTGTTTTACGCCTTTTTGCCGTAACGCCCATTGCCAATATACATCACTGTTTAATTTACGTCCTCTCATTTTCAGTTTAACGTCCTTTGGCTGGATGCGTTCTATTACGTTGACCCCTTATTTCTGACGGCAATATCATTTTTGGGGGCACGCGGTGGAGCAGTTGGTTGAGGCACTACGCTACAAACCGGAACGTCGCGGGTTCGAAGCCGATCCCAGTGGCCGTGCGGTCTAAGGCGTGGGTCTGCGGCCGCTCGCTTACTGGGATTGTGGGTTCGAATCCCACCGGGGGCATGGATGTTTGTGTTATGTTTGTTGTAAGGACGGTAGCATGGAACGTAAAGTAACATGAAGGACGAAAGGATTTAAACAGTACAAAAATGGATCAAAGGGGAAAAATCCCGGACAGGCAAGAGAAAAAAAAAAAAAAAAAAAAAATTCCCGATGGTGTCATTGGAATTAATTCCTTGACATAATCATTTCGGTCACACTATGGCCCTGGGGTCGACTCAGCCTCTAACAGAAATGAGTACCAGGAATATTTCCTGGGGGGTAAAGGCGGCCGGTGCGTAGGGCTGACAACCTTACCACCTTCATGTGCAGATTGTCTACAAATCTGGGATCCTCAACCTCCTGGACCCCTCAGGGCTTGTCTAGTCCTGTAATGGGGTTGCTTTACTTCTTATATCATTTTTGATTTGGGCCCACTTTTTCAGAATAGGGCGTGTAATAAGATCTTGGTCTATAGCCATAAGTGAACGTATTTTTGACATTTAGAATAAGATCTGAGATTCAAGCAGACCAGATTTTGGAAACTAGACTCCGATTACAGAAATGAGAAACAAATTACCAAATTATAGTGAGGAGACCAGATTTAAAAAGTCACACAAAATAAGCCAGAGGACGATAAGTGGATTTAGGAATATGTCCTTTCTAGACAAAACCCAAACAAGCTGAGTTACAATTACTGTATTTTGTGTTGGGTGTGATGACTTTGCTCATTCTAGTGACAAAATATTTATTACCTGCCCACTTTGAAATTCTCCAAGCGATGCTGTTGATGGTTCAAATCTTCTGAGATATTAGTTCGTATCGACTGGTAAATAGATACTAACGTTTCGCCGCACCTTATTGCCTTCATATTCATGGCCAAGTAGTCAAAAGCTGCTTACCGCCTTAAAGGACCTTCTCCACTGAATTACCAGAGTTCATGGACAGGTTCATCATGGTTCATAAGGAATTTATTGCAGTGTCTGTGATGGGTTGGCTGGAGCACGGAGTGTTATCAATATCCGTGATCAAATTTCTTTCTCTGTTCCAATTACAGCAACTAATGTAGATAGCCTCATAAGTCAGGTGAGTCTAACCCCTTGAAACTAGCCTCAAACTGTAACACGTGACTGTCTCATGTGACATGTGCCTCCAGTAAATGCTTGTCATCTGGATCGCCTGATGGAGCAAGACAAAAGCGCCTTTGGTTTGTTTGTTCCAGTGCACAAGACAATGATGCTAAAATGGTACAAAATACCGTAACGATTATATAAAAAAAAGAGAACCAACTAGATGCACAATCACTATTAAAAACTTTAATAATAGTATTACATTAAACCCGACATTTTTCGGTCAGGTACCTGACCATCTTCAGGGGTACACTACATTAAAATGCTATGTCCATGTGTATGCTATGTGTCGACCTCGGTGGACTAGTGGTTAGCGTGCTCGCCACTGGACCCAAGGTTCGCGGGTTCGATCCCGACCGAGGTCGATGGATTTTTAAGGGTGATAAAAATCCGGAGCACCACTTCCTTCGGAGGGGAAGTAAAGCCGGCGGTCCCATGTCGTAGATTTAAGGCATGTAAAAGAACCTTACGGGCATGAATAGAGATGTTTTGTAAGCTAAATTCAAAGCCTCCATTTCTCACCCAAGTCTCCTGACTGCCTGCCAGATGGCTCTGGCGGTCACATCAGGATCGATAGAACACCAACTGCCACGAATGCGCACGACCCAGTAACCTCGGAAAGAGGAGGCAAGAGGAGGCCAGAGCCCATATAGGGCTGTTGAGCCATGGTTATTATTATATTATATGTATGCTATGTCCATATGGACATAGCATTTTAATGTAGTGTACCCCTGAAGATGGTCAGGTACCTGACCGAAACATGTCGGGTTTAATGTAATACTACTATTAAAGTTTTTAATAGTGATTGTGCAACTAGTTGGTTCTTTTTTTGATATATACGAGATGCACGGTGAAAACAATATTAAATACCGTAACGATTGGTCCCTTATGCTGCATCATAGACGAACCCAGAATTTTTCTTTGGCGGGGGCTGACCGTGAGGCTATATATAATTTATGCTTCATTTTTCAAAAACTATTTTATGAAAAACACGTCAAAATCTCCGAAGCGACATCAAGTTATGTTACAGGGAAAATTAAAACTAAATTGAAAAAGCGAAAAACATCTACATTTTCGTAAGTTTTTATTATATATTTCAATATTCCAATGTACTAGTCATCAACCGATTTCGGTAGCTGATTTAGGCTGAAGCGTAAATAACGTAAAACCTTTGATATCATTGTGTCTACAAAATCTGTGTATTTTAAATTTCGCTTTGGGAGGGGGGGAGCTGCAGCCCGGCAGACTCCCCCTCCCTTGGGTGCGCAAATGTGCTGCACAGTTATGGTCAGTTGGTTGAACTATGTGTAAATGAATGTTCAGTCGTTTACAGAACACTGGTAACTAAACAAACCACCTATTTTGACCGTTAAATGCCGGCCTCGGTTCACCGTATGGTCGTGAATGCTTTTGAAGTGCTATAAATTTAATACCAACCCGTCCTGGGCACTATTTGGAAAATAAACCCCAGCGTCATTAGGTGGTTAATATTTCAGATCTTTGCTATATTGTTTCAGAGTGTAATTTTGGATTTCACATGACTCTCAGTACCACAAAAGGCCATTTAACATATACAGGTATACAAATACAAAATTTAGACGTTCATTAGACCATCACACATTTACGACATGCGGGTTCTAACTCGACTAAGTCGTCTTCAGTGTCTCTTCAAATTGATTACGTGAAAGTTTAATTTTAAAAATTCAAAAATAGTGTAAAATTTACAATTACTAATTATTACAATAGTGGATTAAGTTAATTTATAATACGAAAAAAACGAAGTATACACATGTATTTCCAGCAATAATGAAGGAGATGAGAGCAAAAATATTGAGGGGGATGGGACACCTCTCTAGAACGCAGGAACAAGACCCTTGCAGGAAGAAAACATTGCATATACCATAGGGCAACAGACGAGTAGGCAGGCCTGCTCTTAGGTGCCTGGATTCAGTGTAAGAAGATAATGAAATTACGCATCTCTCCTGTCTCCCATACGTGCCACATGCCCTGTCCATCTCATTCTTCTTGATTTGTTCACTCGAATAATATTTGGTGAAGAGTGCAGATCATAAATCCCTTGGACTGTTTATTATTATTATTAGGCTATTATTATTATTGTTATTATTATTATTATTATTAGTAGTAGTAGTAGTAGTAGTAGTAGTAGTAGTAGTAGTAGAAGTAGGAGTAGTGGTAGTAGTAGTAGTAGGAGTAGTAATGACTTCAGTTCCTACGTACCGAAAAACACCCGGCTCTCACGGTGGTAGCCCTTCGCAATTTGATGCATATGATACACACAAGTATTTATCTACTTAAAACATTTAAAACATTTAACTACCCAAATTTAAACTTTTTGTGACTAACGACCAATCCTCCACAACCCTCCGAAACGTGGACAACTATTTACTGCTCTACATGGCGTAACGGGCCGGGATAGCTCAGTCGGTACAGCGACTCGCTACGGGCTGGACGGTCCGGGGATCGAATGGCCGATCCCAGTGGCCGTGCGGTCTAAGGCGTGGGTCTTCGGCCGCTCGCTTGCTAGGATCGTGGGTTCGAATACCACCGGGGGGCATGGATGTTTGTGTTGTGTTTGTTGTAGGACTAATATGGAACATAAGTAACAAGAAGGACAAAAGGATTTAATACAGTACAAAAATGGATCAAAGGGGAAAACCACAGGGAAAAAAAAATTCCGGTGGGGGTGAGATTTTTCGCAGCCGTCCAGACCGGCCCTGGGGCCCACCCAGCCTCCTATACAATGGGTACCTGGTGTCTTTCCCGGGGGTAAGGCGGCCGGAGCGTGGAATTAACCACCCACCCTCATCTAGTGTCAGGGTTAAAGAAAGAGTACAGCTTTAGCTCTACTCCCACTAAGGCCTTCATGGCCTGTTCTAGGGAGAACTTTACCTTTAAATGCCGTAACACAGGGAAAGAACGGAATCTTAACACCGCTGTGAGAACCTTACAAGTAGCAAGGTGACGAACGTTGGAGTTTCAATAGAACAGAACTTTTTGGAGCTGGGTTTCATCTTCTAAAAAAACTCCTCGCCGTGGAGATAACGTTAACAGATTTTTTGTCACATACCTGCACACACATAGTGCCTTTTTCCACTTAGTAGTAGCTTTAATCTGCAGTAAAATCGCTACCTATAGCTTCTCACTCAAGTATGTCGACACAAATGAAACTCCTTTTTGTTAGCTATTACTCTCAAATCATTAACGTTGGCCATCTGGCGGTAGATTCTTTTAGATCTCTCCAAACAAACTAGGCTCTCAGATTTCTTATTATCTTCCGTCCCTTTCACTTGTTTCTATTTTATTATTTTCATTCTCCCCCTTCTTCCTGTTTAGTAAGTAATTGGACCCCCTGCAATTCAGTATAAGATTCTAACAGATCATTGAACGTTACGCCTTTTATTACTAATTCCTGTAAGTCTGTAATGAATGAAGTTTTGTGTTCAAATTTGGCACAAGTTGAAAACACGAGATCAACGACTTTGTGATTCTCAACAATAGAAGTAAAAGTTGGATAAAGCAACAAAATAACAATTTATCAAATAAGATTTAAAAAAACGCGTAGAGAATACAACGAAAAACGAAAGCAACAATGAGCGGTAGGTCAGCCATCAACGCACAGTTTTTACGCGCGTTCGAAAACATTGCGAAAAGCTACTATTAGCTACGCCATGTTCGCTCGTCGTGTCTGCGCGGAACAACTCGGCCTCAATGTTATACGTTTATACGTACATTGCCTGTCTTGTTTTTCTCCAGTGACAATGGACGAGTTTCCACGCTTCCAAATCTTAACAGACATCAGTTGTGTTCTTACGTTTATGAAATCACACTTCGCATACCTAGTCCTACGTACAGTACACTAAAACAGGGCTGCTCCAAATTTCTGGTACATCGGGCCCCTTCCACACTCTCCCTAATTTTGTGGAAACCCTCCCCAAAATTATCCCAACTAACAGATTCCAAAAGCACACCTCGAAGTATTATATACTCGTCAATTTCGTATAATTACAAAGAAATAACATATTTAAACTCTAAAAAAAATTATTAGGTTAATGTAAAAATTCATTACAAGACACTACTTTTCTAGCAGTAACGAAAATACAACCATAGTTAGAAGAAAACTAAATGGTGTGGGGGGACTCTATGTCCTACTCAGCATAACCTACACAGTATTAAACAATTATTCCATATAAATACAGTACATTTGTAAAGAAAGCCTATTTGGAAGACAAAAATATTCTTATAGATCCTTTGGACAATCCCCGCTGACCCCTAATTTTCGTGGACTACGTTTGGTAACCAATGCCCTAGACGAGGGGTCTAGGACATCGGTTTTGTTGGCGTACAACTAGATGAATTTCAAAAATTAAATGCAACACAAATATTTTTGTGTATTTAGATAAAAAAAACTGAATAAGAAAGAGTGGCCGACGGTAGTGATGAGTTATATAATGTTGCCAGCAGTGCTACATGTTAGCAAATACAAGTGGCTTATATTTTATTTACTTTTTAAACTCGTATCTTTTTCTAGGTTTCAATTTTTTTATTTAGGCCGCGTATCAGTCAACAATGTTTGGCGTACAAGTAGCGGTACGCGTACCACAGTTTGAGAAACAACGCCCAAGACCCGTCTCATAAAACATGGGCCTCTGTTTTTATTCTTTGCCTACTGGTAAAGGTAAAGGTAAAGGTAAAGGTAAAGGTAAAGGTAAAGGTTTCCCTAGAACAGGCCATGAAGGTCCAGAGGGGAGTAGAGGTATAGTTCTACTCTTTCTTTAACCCTGGCAATAGATAGGGTGGGTGGTCAAATCCACGCCCCGGCCGCTTTACCCCCGGGAAAGAGACCCGGTACCCATTTTGTAGGAGGCTGGATGGGCCCCAGGGCCGGTCTGGAAGGCTGCGAAAAATCTCATCCCCACCGGGATTCGATCCCAGTACTGACCAAAATAACAAGACAGTCAGTTTGCTAACGGCTTTAATATTGGTCCGCATAAATTTTAGTGTAAAATTTCGTGATGCAAATCAACAAAAATGAACTAAATTTTTTATATGTCGTGTGACTTTGTAAATTATGGTTAATATGTCAAAAACATTTATCTGATTTTTTTTTCCTATGGCTCGACAGCCCTATATGGGCCTGGGCCTCCTCGTTTCGCCGAGGTTTCATGGTCACATACATTTGAGACACACCACAGTCGGTAGGACTCCTCTGGACGAGGGACCAGCTCGTCGTCGCAGAGACCTCTACCTGACAACACACAAGAGAAAGACATCCATGCCCTAGGCGGGATTCGAACCCACGATCCTGGTAAGCGAGCGGCCGCAGACCCACGCCTTAGACCGCGCGGCCACTGGGATCGGCATTCATCTGAATTTAGAGGTTTAAAATTCATGTCTGTGTTATGTAAGTCCTCGATTAAACACAATGTCCCCCTGAGCCTAGCCTCGTATTAATTTTAGGAGAGGAAGCCCTTGATAAATTATATAAATATATATATATATATATATATATATTGCAGAATAACCTCCCTCTTTGTCCCCACCTAACATCCGTTCTCAGTACGAGAAAATACTAAAGGCAAAGCACGTAAAACTTGTTCCATTAAAGAAGTGCCTACAATAGTGTGTTACTCATTGTGCCTACATAAGCAACCGGAACACATTCAATTCAACAACTGCCAGAGAAAAAACGACACAAGTCGATACTCGTACTTCAAACAAGCTCCGATACAATACGTGCGTGCGATCAGTGTTTTTTTTCCTAATATTTATATCCAACGGTATCTTTGTGCCTCTATTTCTGGCGTTAAACTATTGTTGCACAGCTCATGACACTACACATATAGACCTCTTTCACAGTCAGAAATTACAGCAATTGTTAAGTGGCCAATACGTGAAAACAAAAATGGCAGTTGTGTCTGTCTTTATTTATTGGCCACTAAAGTCTGATAACAATGGGATGACTGTATTTAAGATTACAGTACCTGTATTTCCCTAAGTATGTGGTTTATAAAATTTCTTTAAAACGAAACTGAATAGCTGTATATTTTGTAAACAGAAATACTGTTTTTATAGATAACTGCTTTTTTTAGATAATTTTAAATTGGTTTTTGTGCAAAGAAGTGGTTTTGTAATTCATCAGTAAGCATCAAAACTAAATTCGCTGGGTAAGTTGCAGTATGGACGTTCAAAACCAAATTTAGTCAAAGTCCATCGAGTAGTTTCAGCAATAAAACCGAAGTAGTTTCAAACACGATCTCCTCTAACGCATTTATATTTCATCTTTCTGTGAAGAACGCATAAAAGCAATACCGACTCATGTCGATTTTATCCCTTTTGAAGCTTCAGTTTGACCTAAATATTGTATAAAATTTCAGAATACACATTACGTCACCGTTGCAAAGATAAGAATTGATTGATGAACGATGTTTAGAGACACGCTAATTGATATTTAATTTAATATTATTCATGTTTCCGTGCACCAAACAAATTGCTATATAAGTCCAACAAAATGCACTTACAGCTGCGAAATATTTAAATGTATTATAACGTAATATACTCTCCTATATGTTTCAGCCCGACGGAGAGACATCTTCAGGGATACTTACATACAAAGAAATTCAGTACGTCGACATATAAAACATATGAGTTTAAGTGATGCAAGGTGTACACGTGAAATTAAATCCAGAATTGCCATGGCAAAAGCAGCATTCAACAAGAAGAAGAATCTTTTCACCAGCAAACTGGACTTACATTTAAGGAAGAAACTAGTAAAGTGCTACATTTGGAGCATAGCTTTGTGTGGTGCTGAAACGTGGACACTTCGGAAAGTAGATCAGAAGTACAGTGATACCTCGGCTAACGAAGATAATTCGTTCCGGAATCACATTCGTTAGCCGAAATCTTCGTTAGCCGAAACGTGAGCAACTTTCTGCTTCCCTTGGGTTTGTCTCTTACTTTCTTTGGTTGGTGGGTCTCCCCTGTGTGATGTGGTCAGCTCATTTCTTTGTCACACACATTCAGACGGAAAAGATAAGCTCCTGGAATGGCCCGACCGTTCATGTTTGCTGCTTTATGTTAGCGCGAGCATCCACTAAAACATTCGTTAGCCGAATCCATATTCGTTAGCCGAGTCCGAAAAATAGCGAAAAAAATCTTCGTTAGCCGAAAAATTCGTTAGCAGGGTCACTCGTTAGCCGAGGTATCACTGTATCTGGAAAGTTTTGAAATGTGGTGCTGGAGAAGAATGGAGAAGATCAGTTGGATCGATCGTGTGAGAAATGAAGAAGTATTACACAGAGTCAAGGAGGAGAGGAATATCGTACATACAATAAAAAGAAGAAAGGCTAACTGGATTGGTCACATGTTGCGTAGAAACTGCCTTCTGAAACACGTGATTGAAGGAAAGTTAGAAGGAAGGATAGAAATGACGGGACGACGAGGGAGAAGACGTAAGCAGCTACTGGATGACCTTAAGGAAAATAAAAGATACTGGAAATTGAAAGAGGAAGCACTAGATCGCACCCTGTGGAGAACTCGCTTTGGAAGAGGCTACGGACCTGTCGTAAGACAGACTACAGAATGAATGAAAGAATTTTACAACATCTGTAGACTAATCCAAAATGTTTCGATCCTTCCTGGGATCATCATCAAGGATTCGTGTAAGAATTGCATAAACAGAACTAACAATATATGTACATGGTAAAAAATACAAAGTGTATAAAAGATCGTCAGTTAACATGTAGATGACTTCGTAGTCGATCCCTGGTCTACGGCAAATTAATGTTAAGACATTAAATTAATTAAAAAATATATAAACATATAGAACCAATTTAAAATACATTAATGTACAAAGCATATTTAAAAACCTTTCATCGTAGAACGGTAGTTGCAGTGATCAATATAGTGCATATACAAGGTATGAACAATATAAAAAAAGGACTACAAGACGTTTCGGTAATTCGTTCCGCATACATTACTATAGGCCTACTGGCATAATGTTTAGTATTTTTTGGTAGCAGCTTGGATCGACTTCAGAGAGAGACAATTCTATGTGTGAAGTGTTTAGCGTGTGAGTTTAACAGACTTACACAAATCTTACTCAGACAAATGTACACGGATTCATGTTATTCAACACAACTTTTTATTAAAGACTGCCCAACATATTTCGAACCTATTTAAGGTTCATCTTCAGGGACTTACTTGATGAAATTACATCACCTATACATCTGGTATTAAAGTTAATTATACTATTACAATGCCGTTAGATGTGTATGGGTTTTGATTTCTGTATCAGTTACTTTGTGTTCACTATAGATTTGCTGGTAGCCTGAACACAAAATAACTGGTACAGAAATCAAAACCCATACACATCTAACGGCATTGTAATAATTTATGTAACTTTAATACCAGATGTATAGCTGATGTAATTTCAACAAGTAAGCCCCTGAAGATGAACCTTAAATAGGTTCGAAATATGTTCCTGTATCGATATAGGAAGGTATACCTTCCTATGTTGACATCAAAATAAGTGGAAACAACGAAAGGAGTCATAAAACCAAAAACGCTGCAACCAAACACAGAATTAATACCGAACTCAAATTTCTGTATAAGAAGAAATCAAATTTAAACCAACTATTATATAACACACACCTTGACTGCGCTAATTACTGGAAGGAGATGTGGTTCTTGATAGAAAGGTCAGAGCATCAAAAATTCCAAATCAGGAATGACATACTGTACAATATACTTAACAAAAAACTGGATCACCTACGGCACAAAAAAACACAACTTACAAAACAACAAGGTAACAAAAACACAAATACTAACATCACTTTCCATACACGTGTCCAAAATATGTCTGACGTAAAATTCAACAAAGAGGAAGAACAATTACTAAAACAGGTTCGAAATATGTCTTAAAATATGTGTAAAAATATGTCTTTAAAAAAAGTTGTGTTGAATAAAATGAAACAGTGTACATTTGTCTGAGTAAGATTTGTATAATCAAAAGTGTACGGTACAAGTAACGTAAAGTTTAACAGACTTATTCTAGGAGTGTACTCTCACAAACAACCCTCTTTTTCATATCTGAAACCTTAGTCCACTGAAGCCAACGTGGGCAATTTTTCACAGATTTCCCGACGCCCATCAGGAATACCTCTAAGCCCTATCAGGATGTCTGTCCTCTGGTCTGAGATTCAAAGCCGGGAACCCCAAAGATAATGAGAGAACAGGAAATCAGATATCAGGACACGTCTACAGACAGGTAGCCAGTCGTTTGACAAGTTTGGAGCATTACGGAGGATGAATGATAATGCTAAATACGAAACATACTTGATGGAGGCGCATATGAAGTCCCGCTGTTTGAAAGGCCGTCTGTCAAGCGGTCAGACATTAGATTGGTAAGCGGCTAAAAACCAATACATTTAAATGGCACTCGATAGTATTGAGAGATTGTGCTCCGTGCCACGCCACTGACAACACCGGCGAATTTATAAAGAAAACAAAAACACTGCCTTTAGTTGGTGGAAGAAAGAACTAACTCTCAGTGTGTAGGATTTCAAAAATTATACTGCAGTAGCAATAATAAGTCACGTGGATCAGCACCCTCCAACTTGTTTTTTAAATCAGGGGTGTCAAAGACGCCACCCGAAATTTCATTTTGAACGGCCCTCTGACTGGAATGTGGCACAGTTCCGTAACGAAGAATTTTTTGATTTAATATGTTTTGTGTCACCGATCTTATGGCTCAAAATTGTGTTATCACTGGCTGTCAGCAGAAACAGACAGATGATAATTCAACAAAGTTTTACACCAATAATAATAACACACTCTGATTTTCTTATTAAAACTACGAAGTTTATTTAATGGTGTATTTAATTTTAACGAAAGTATTTATTATTACTTTTATTGTTTAAAATGAGGCGCTGTTCACTTAAATTTCGACATACTGTTTGAATTAGAGAGAGCTGCTTTAAATCTCACGTTTCCCCATTCAGCACAGACCCCATTCAGCACACAGTCCCCATTCAGCACACAGTCCCTATTCAGCACACAGTCCCTATTCAGCACACAGGCCCTATTCAGCACACAGTCCCTATTCAGCACACAGTCCCCATTCAGAACACAGTCCCCATTCAGCACGCATTCCCTTCCGGTCGTCTAACCAATCTGTTTATGGCAATGTTGTTAGTGGTAAACACGAAAGAGTTTTTAAATTTTCTTAATAATTACATGGTTCAGCATCTCTGAACACGCAACATGACACATTGACTCTGCACCTGTCTCACAGTATGTGTGTGCACGTTATTCCTGATGCTTCATTACACTGTTTATACGGGTACATATTTGAACAGACCTAGGCAATGCGGTTCTTAAAATTCGAAAAATTAAAACATAAAAATTCAAGACATCTGGGACGTTGCGCCGCGTAGACTGGTAAATATTTACACGACGTCACGTCCCAGGAAAATTTGATCTTCATTAAAACAGCTGTGAGAAACGCAAATCTCTCAAATTAGACCATTTTACTAACCATTAACTGCCGATCCCAGTGGCCGCGCGGTCTAAGGCGTGGGTCTGCGGCCGCTCGCTTACTGGAATTGTGGGTTCGAATCCCACCGGAGGCATGGATGTCTGTCTCTTGTGAGTGTTGTGTGTTGTCAGGTAGAGGTCTCTGCGACGGGCTAATCACTCGTCCAGAGGAGTCCTACCGACTGTGGTGTGTCTAAAAAGTGTGTGATCGTGAAGAATCGAAAAATGAGGCGGCCTAGGCCCACTAGGGGCTGTCGAGCCATAGGAAAAAAAACTAACCAGTAATGAATGGCAATTTTATTTTCAATGGCTCGACAGCCCCTTGGGGGGCCTAGGCCGCCTCATTTTTTTAGGCTTCACGATCACACTTTATACACACACCACACTCGGTAGAACTCCTCTGGACGAGGAACCAGCTCGTCGCAGAGAACTCTACCCGCCGGGATTCGAACCCACAATCCCAGCAAGCGAGCGGCCGCAGACCCACGCCTTAGACCGCACGGCCACTGGGATCGGCAATTAATGACAATACTGAAACAAAACGTGAGAAGAGCAAAGTAATTCAGAGAGGATAAAATCGCCGTAAGAAAATATAATCGGCATTAGTATGAAGTAAAACCATGACATAGCACATATTGAGAACAGAAATGGTAGGCGTGGAGATTTTCTGGACCGAATCTGCAGTTTCAGGACACATGTCCTCAAGGAGACCCACTGTTACGTAACTAAAAAAGTGCTGTTATAAAAAGCAGAGGCTAAGCACTTCGCAACAAAAAACACACATTACATAAATGTCCGCAGCAGTAGCAGCAGCTGGACCAGGCCTTATAATTATCCAATATGTATTATTCCTGCCTCTCCCTTTTATTGTAACTCCTACTTTTTTATTTAGACACAGCTACTTACTTCTAGCCTGCCTTTGTTTTATATAGACGTAATATGAGCTTTCTTCTGGCTCTCCAATTTAGATAATGCATCCATCGGTTTATATAATCCGTAACGTGTCCTTCGGTTTTAGTCCTTCACTTGTTTCATACATTTCAGGTGTTGACTTTTGCTTTTTCGGAATCAGTGAAGAACTAGTACGAAAATCTCAAAATATGCACAGTCTTTTTCTTTTTGGTTGTGAAAGGCCCCGCAGCAGATGCTACGGACGCACCGCAGCCTTAAGGCTTATTGTGTAACCCTGTGATGAAGATGAAGAGATAGATAATCAGTTTTTTTTTTTCTTTTTCCAAGTAATGGAGCACCGGTGGAATGAAATTGACAGGGGAAAACAGAAGTGCTCGGGGAAAAACCTGTCTTAGTGCCACTTTGTCCACCACAAATCCCACATGGACTGACCCAGGATCGAACCAGGAACTCTGCGGTGATAGGCCGGCGACTTACACTCTGCCTTAGGGCACCAGACAACATATCAAGTAGTTTTGGTTATGCTCGCGGTAACAGTCAATATAAGTTGTGATTTAGGGTCCAACTGCTTTTGGCATTTCAGTGTCCTTCGTTCGACGCACACGATTCGACATTTTTCCCCGTCATCTCCAATGCCTTGCAAGTATTGTTTCACGGTGTCATGGTCCTGTATGGTGTGGACCGTTGCTTACCACGACCCCTTCCGTACTGCGTGTCATCACCATACAGTAGTATAATTTTTTTTTTCAATGGCTCCAGAGCCCCTTGGGGGCCTAGGCCGCCTCATTTTTCGAGGCTTCACGATCACACACTTTTTAGACACACCACATTCGGTAGGACTCCTCTGGACGAGGGACCAGCCCGTCGCAGAGACCTCTACCTGACATCACACAACAATCACAAGAGACAGACATCCATACCCTAGGCGGGATTCGAACCCACAATCCCAGCAATTAAGCGGCCGCAGACCCACGCCTTAGACCGCACGGCCACTGGGATCGGCACAGTAATATAATACCATGATGAAACGTCTCCAAGACACTGAAGACGTGAGGAAAACGTTGAAAAGCGGTACGTCGTAACTAAAATGCTAAAGGCAGCTAGACTACACAATACAACTTACAAAAAATGACACACGGAACATATAACATAAACTTCAGTCAATGGTTAGAAAAGCAGAAAATGTTAATAATCAATTATTAAAATTAGTGACAAATGTCTGTACATATCATCCACTATTATATATCCTCACTATTTTACGTTTCACTCACAACACCTTTCATGTTTTCACACGGCTGTGCCATGGCTCAGGCGGTTAGTCGCCGGCCTCTCACCACGGAGGCCCGGGTTCGATCCCAGGTCAAGTCCATGTGAGATTTGTGGTGGACAAAGTGGCACTGGGACAGGTTTTTCTCCGAGTTGTCGGTTTTCCCCTGTCAATTTCATTCCACTGGTGCTCCATTAATTGTACAACTTGGTAAAAAACTGCTCATCCTCATCTTCATCTTCATCACAGGGGTTGCACAATAAGCCTTAAGGCTGCGGTGCGTCCGTAGCATCAGCTGCGGGGCCCCCTCATAAAAAAAAAAAAAAATCACAGTCGCAAAACTTGTAATTCAAAATATAAACACTATTTTTAAACCCTTTAACTACGACCACAATCTCTCTTTACACATAACAACACATGCGTAACAACTACGACACATTAGACACCGCAACGGAATCAAAAAGCAAAAAAGATATTTCGCGCAGACGCCATGTTACTTCTTTTTACAAATAAAAAGCACGTTAATAAAAGGTGCATATTATTGGTACACAAATTACCACATAAATCTAATTTCAGGACATTTAATTAAGTGGCTATAATGTAAATCCCAAACCGGAAGTTCGCATGGTCGCAGTACAAAAATGATACGAAGTTACGAAAAGAAAGAATGTGGCGGTCTCTATTGACATACGTTCACAATACCTCCGACGACAACCCGTAAATTGGTTCAAACTTTCTATGAAATGGTGCGCTGAGAAGAACGAAAAATACTGTATTGTACCGTAGTGAGAACGTTAATTAGAATGAAACTGAACTGAAATATCTCGGGGTAATTAATACATCAACCAACTTATGCACTTAATAAAATACATTCAGAAGCAATTATAAAACTGCTACATGTTTCGGCACCGGGGTGCCATCATCAGTGAGTTATTCAGAACAAAGGAGTACAATGCCAATAGCATCTACGTATTTATACAGGGCATACACAAAAGAATAGTGCGGTTAACACACAAATAACCGCCACACCGCACCATTCTTTTGTGTATGCCCTGTATATTTACTAGCGAGTCGTTCAATTTTGTGTATCTTGTTAAACAATAAGTCTGCGTTGGTCTCATAAAGTTTTTCCTTTGTAATTTTATAGTTCTAGACGAATTTTGCTTGCTGAGCGTTTGCGAAATTTGTTATTCATACGGTGCATATTCTTGTAATTAATACATCCACCAAATCACGCACTTAATAAAATATATTTAGAAGTATAAAACTCCTACATGTTTCAGCACAGGGGTGCCTTCATCAGGAAGTTATTCAGAACAAAGGAGTACAAGGCTAACAGCATCCAGGGATTCAATATAGTCTTCTCGGGCGCACAGCCGCGTCAATGCGTTTGAATACAACGTTTCGGGGACTAGTTCCGTCCCCATCCTCAGGCAAAACTGATTTAACATACAATTCGTCTGTCCCGTGTTTTTCTACCTGGCGCGGCAGGGAGAATCAGACCACCAACTTAACTATTTGGGCACTACAAACCGGTCTGATTCTCCCTGCCACGCCAGGTAGAAAAACACGGGACAGACGAGTTGTATGTTAAATCAGTTTTGCCTGAGGATGGGGACGGAGCTAGTCCCCGAAACGTTGTATTCAAACGAATTGACGCGCTGTGCGCCCGAGAAAACTATATTGAATCATGTCGCCGCGAAAGTTTTAAAATTTATATCAAGCATCTAGGGATACTTTGGACTTCCACATCAACAGATATTACAAAATGAGTGGGGCGTATTGGGATCAGGTCTATGTTGACGAAAATTGTCTGTTGGACGAAAACAGACGCTGTAAATAGAAAACAGACGCTCTGCTAGACGCTAGTAAGGCGTTATGTACACAAGTACAGCGAAAAAGAAAAAAGTACTGCAGTTCGTACCTCATTGTCAGAATTAAGCACAAAGCCGTTCTAATACAAAACGTAGCTAATAAATTATTCTGAAATATTTTAAAACTACAGTAATATAATCACGAAAAAATTAAAAACAAATTGATTTCGGAGAATGAATGCTGCCACAGACCTCAAAATTATTTGTCTTTACGTCTCACAAACGCGAACATTAAATTACTTATTATTTTTACCCTTAGGATTCAGTGGGTCTCAAACATGGATTCCCTATTATTATTATTATTATTATTATTATATTAATTATGTAAGTAAGTTATTGTTTGTTTGTTTATTTGTTTTGGTTGTGTTTGTTTTATTTTGTTTTGTTTATTGTCCGTTGTTATTTGTGTTTGTATGTTGTGCTGTTTGTGTAATTGGCCATCTGGCTGTTGACTCGGCACATTAATAAACCAGAATTGAATTGAATTGAATTATTAAGGGGGCACACGATGGCGCAGTTGGTTGAGGCACTGCACTACAAGCCGGAAGGCCGCGGGTTCGATTCCCGATGGTATCATTGGAATTTTTCATTGACATAATCCTCTCGGTCGCACTATGGCCCTGGGGTCGAATCAGCCTCTAAGAGAAATGAGTATCAGGAATATTTCCTGGGGGGTAAAGGCGGCCAGTGCATAGGGCTGACAACTTTACCACTTTCATGCGCCGATTGTCTAGAAATTTGGGAGCTTCAGCCTACTGGCACCCTAAGGACCTGTCCAGGCCTGTAATGGGATTGCTTTACCTTTATTATTATTATTATTATTATTATTATTATTAATCTTCCCCGTCCTGATTGGTCAACTGCCTTACACGAACATCCCCTATTCTAAATTCGGGCACTTCTACCATGCAAACAAAGCAGCAGTTTCCCGCAAAATGTCGGTAGCTACTATTAGACTTCATTGTGTCGTATGTCAGAAGATTTAAATACATCCTTGGAGAGTGTTTGAGTTCTGGTTATTAGAGCGAATGTCTCGACTTAAGCGAGAGGAAGTTAAATAAGACTGCAAAAAAAAAAACGTCATAACGAGATGCGCCATATTTACACTGTTAGTCAAGTTTTAGACTCATCATCCTTGATGATTAGATGGGCGGTGCGTGTAGCATGAACAGAAGCGAGGAGAAAAGGTTACGTGTTGGCCAAAAATATGAAGATTGGAAGATGAGTGCGTAGATTGGAGTATTGTATTAAAACCGAATTTCGTGAAATACGACATACAGGAATGCATTTGATTTATCTGGCTCAGGATGTTAACCGGTAGCACGCTATTGTTAGCAAGAATTACGAGTACGAACTGATGTAACTAACCTGATGTAAATCACATCAGTTAGTTACAGCAGTTATGCATAAACAGACCAATAAATATTAGGCAAACACAACAGTTGTTTATCAAACACATAATTGCAGCTACATGTTTCGGCTCGTAATAAGTCATCCTCAGAATGTACAAGATTCTATAAAGAGTACAATTATACATGTAATATTATTAAAAACAAATCTAAATATTGTCACAATTATTATATTCGGAACTAACTAATACAATAAAACACTTTACGAAACAACAACTAATTGCGATGGCTTGTCACTTATGATCTGCCATTAGTATGTGTGAGTCACTCAGATTAAAACACATTAAAATCATTAGGCAGTTGTTACATAAACAAAAAAAAAGATGTGGGAGTCAGGTTTTTTTAATAAACAAGTCTTGTTATGTGAAGGACTTCAGTAGCTATTGCTTGCTCCGTCCGCAGGCAAAAGCCGATCCCTAGTATACAGGGTGTATCTAAAATTATTCGATAAATTTCAGGACTGAATTCCACACAATAAAACGAGGGACAAAGTTCGTACCAATACATGTCCGCTAACACTTAGCTTTCGAGGTACAGCCCAGAAACGTGTTGATCTCAATCCTTTAGATGTTTATCTGTGGGAACACTTAAATCCCCTAGTGTATTAAACTCCAATTGAAAATAAAGAGACACTTCAACAACGCATTTTCTATGCCTGTCAAACCATTCGCAACCGCCCTGCGATCTTTGAAAGGGTGCGAGAGTTCGTGATCAGACGTGTCAATTCGTGAATTGATTCAGGTGGAGGACATTTTGAGCATTTGTTGTGAATTGTGACTTGATAACAGTAAGAACTGAACAGTTATTAAACTGGGAACGGCTATTGTAAATGTGGGGCGCGCGGTGGCGCAGTTGGTTGAGGCACTGCGCTACAAACCGGAACGTCGCGGGTTCGATTCCCGATGGTGTCATTGGAATTAATTCCTTGACATAATCGTTTCGGTCGCACTATGGTCCTGGAGGCGACTCAGCCTCTAACAGAAATGAGTACCAGGAATCTTTCATTGGGGGGTAAAGGCGGCCGGTGCGTAGGGCTGACAACCTTACCACCTTCATGTGCCGATTGTCTAGAAATCTGGGAGCCTCAATCTCCTGGACCCCTCAGGGCCTGTCTAGGCCTGTAATGGGTTGCTTTACCTTTTATTGTAAATGTATTGTGTCAGCTGCAAATAAAATATTGCATAGTTAAGGTGTTTATTGTTGAATATAATCTTTCAATTAAACTCAAAAACCACTCATTTCCGGACATATATTTACATAAACTCTTTTCTTTGTTCTGATGTAAATAACTAACTCTTGAAGTTCGTTCAAGCATTTCAGATACACCCTGTAGAAGTGTCAGTCTGCAATGAACCAATCCAACACTGATATCGCGGTATCGCAGTCTATTATCCTCTTCAGACTCTTTTACTTTATCCCTTAACCACCCTTTGTTTCACTTACTCATTTTCCCTTACCCTCTCATTTAGATCATCTCCACAGAATTATCAGTGACAAGTATTTCCCCATCCCATTCTTTCACGTCCCTTTTCCTCGCTCTGTTTATCAGACAATCTCCGTCTCCTGCCTTTCCTATCTCATACATTAGGCAAGCTTAAAGAAATCGTCGTCAAAGGCTGTAATGAACGCTCCATTAAGATAAGGCAAGACAAGGCAACAGCATGGTCCGTAGAGGCTCCACTGCTGAAACCGCGTTCTGCAGAAGGTTTACTGCAGGAACTACTGTGTTATTTCTTGTCTCACTGGAGTTACAGGATTTCCTCACGAAAAATACACAGTGTAACGATTTTGTATAACCGCCTGTCACTCTTCCTCTGTCCTGTCATAAATGTAATTCGGTAAACAAATTTCCATTCATATTTTTGTGGATACTCAGTTGGTATAATGAGACTACTTCCTTGAAAGGCTAGGAACTGAGGTGCGTATTCGTGGCAAAGGTAAAGTCAAGTCAAGTCAAGTCAAGTAAAGTAAAGTAGAAGGCCCAGAGGGGGAGTAGAGGTATTGCTCTACTCTTTCTTTAACCTCGGCGCTAGATGGGGGGTGGGTGATCAACGCCACGCTCCGGTCGCTTTACCCCCAGGAATGACCCGGTACCCATTGTACAGGAGGCTGGGTAGGCCCCAGGGCCGGTCTGGACGGGTGCTGAAAACCTCACCCCCACCGGGATTAGATCCCCGGACCGTCCAGCTCGTAGCAAGTCGCTATACCGACTGAGCTATCCCAGCGCACTCGTATTCGTGGCAGGGAAAAAAATGTTTCTCTTCTCCAGAGCTTCCAGACCGAATGTAGAGACCATTCAGTCTCCAACCCAGTCGGTATCGGAGGTTTTTCGCGTGGTGTACAGCGATCGGAACGTGAAACTGACTACTCACCTCCCTCTAGGACCGAAGTAAGAATGCGTGGATGTCTGATTTCACTCCCCCCATACGCCTTGATGGCAAATTTAGCAGAGGGACCATATTAGCATTACCTGTCACTGAACTGTAAGCAAATAATTACATTTCCCCTTCAGTCTAGGTCAACTTCAAATAGGTCTACTCTGTCACCTTCTTTGGAAAAGCAAGCACATACAGGCATACCTCGCTAATACGGCGGGTTAGGTTCCAGACCACCGCTGTAAAGCGAATATCGCCGTAAAGCGAATCACATGATTTTTTTCACTTGCTAGTGCATATAAAAGTCTTAAAACATGTTTACACTATCATATATTAAGTGCGCAATAGAAAAAAGGTAAAGCAATCCCATTACAGGCCTTGACAGGCCCTTAGGGCTCCAGGAGGTTGAGGCTCACAGATTTCTAGACAATCGGCATATGAAGGTGATAAGGTTGTCAGCCCTACACACCGGCCGCTTTTACCCCCCAGGAAAGATTCCTGGTACTCATTTCTGTTAGAGGCTGAGTCGACCCCAGGGCCATAATGCGACCGAAACGATTATGTCAATGAAAAATTCCAGTGAATCGAACCCGCGACGTTCCGGTTTGTAGCGCAGTGCCTCAACCAACTGCGCCACCGCGATTTACTGGTCAGTGTCCAAGTATATCAGTTCCCCTGAAATACAGGGTATACACAAAAGAATGGTGCGGTTTTAATAGTGAACACTATTAAAACCGCACCATTCTTTTGTGTATGCCCTGTACAGTATATTTCATATCGCCCTCGAGATTTCCATCGAAATCACACGATAAAGTTAATGGCATTTTAATGCGCGGACCTAGCAGAACATAACTTTAGCGTAGCACAGTTAATTACGGCCACGTGAACTCAAATTGATTTCCTTTACATGAAAAGTAATGTCGAATTAGCATGTTCTGTTACACGACATTACACAATGATGAGGAATAATAAAAGACGATAACACTACTTGCTTACAGCAATCAAATCTAAATAAATTTCACCCTCTTTACTGTGAGGGATGCAATGCTAGTAACGTGAAGTTTAGTGACCTTCACCACCGTCATGTTTCATGCCAGGCACATAGACTGCTGGTTTATTCATCTATGAAATATAATGAATTCAGAGTCGATGCCGAGGTTCACCAGTCTATAATATTTGTAACAATAAAAATTAAAATTCTATCGTTGTGAAAGTTCATCCAACAGAATGGGAGGATTTGCCATCAGTAAAAAAATTACAAACAATACGAGGTGTCAAATAAACGTAATTTAAAATCAAACAGCTGAATATATTCTAAGTTTTTATAAACAAAACAGACAAGCTGACCATTGATGACCTACGCTCATTTTCCACTTGTGTTCCTTCCACATTTGTTGCCCTTTTTGGCCCTGATGTTTATATATTCATTTGAGATAAAACTGTATTTTGTTAAATCTAATGACAATAAAGACAACAAATCACACAGCTTCATTTAGAGAATGTTTTAATTTTATTTCGGCAAACTTCACCATAGGCACTGAGAGTACGAGTATAGGTCTACTCTCAATGAAACTTTAACTCAATAACTTCTAAATAACCACCGAATACGACAAGAATTGTTTCAAAATACAAAACATGTACACGTACGACTATCACAATACAAAATATGTAAAGGTACCACTGTCACAATACAAAATATCTACAAGCACCACTGTCACAATACAAAATATCTACACGTAACACTATCACAATATAAAACATGTACACGTACCACTGTCACAATACAAAACATGTAAATGTACCACTGTCACAATACAAAATATGTACACGTACCACTATCACAATATAAAACATGTACACGTACTACTGTCACAATACAAAATATGTACACGTACCACTGTCACAATATAAAATATCTAAAAGCACCACTGTCACAATATAAAATATCTAAAAGCACCACTGTCACAATACAAAATATCTACACGTACCACTATCACAATATAAAACATGTACACGTACCACTGTCACAATACAAAACATGTAAATGTACCACTGTCACAATACAAAGCATGTACACGTACGGCTATCACAATACAAAATATGTAAACCTACCACTGTCACAATACAAAACATGTACACATACCACTGTCACAATACAAAATATCTACAAGCACCACTGTCACAATACAAAATATCTACACGTACCACTGTCACAATACAAAACATGTACACGTACCACTGTCACAATACAAAATATCTACAAGCACCACTGTCACAATACAAAATATCTACACGTACCACTGTCACAATATAAAACATGTACATGTACCACTGTCACAATACAAAATATCTACACGTACCACTGTCACAATACAAAATATCTACAAGCACCACTGTCACAATACAAAATATCTACACGTACCACTATCACAATATAAAACATGTACACGTACCACTGTCACAATACAAAATATGTACACGTACCACTGTCACAATACAAAATATCTACACGTACCACTGTCACAATACAAAATATTTAGGCGTACCACTGTCAATACAAAATATCTACGCGTACCAATGTCACAATACAAAACATGTACACGTACCACTGTCACAAAACAAAACATGTACACTTACCACTGTCACAGTACAAAACATGTACACGTACTACTGTCACAATACAAAACCTGTACACTTATCACTGCCACAATACAAAACATCTACACGTACCACTGTCACAATACAAAACATCTACACGTAACACTGTCACAATACAAAACATCTACACGTACCACTGTCACAATACAAAACATGTACATGTACCACTGTCACAATACAAAACATGTAAACGTACCACTTTCACAATACAAAACATTTAACGTACCACTAAGTACTGCAAAAATCGATGCCTGCTTTCAGGATACCGGTCTTCCGAAATGTTTCGCTGGTTGGCAGTTTTGAAGACTTCGAACGTGCCAACCAGCGAAAAAACAACGCTGTGGAAACCTCACAGTTCGAAGTTGCTAGTTTTCTAATTTAACGCGATTAGACGACAGAGGAGAGTCTGTATTTATAATCCAACAATGAAACAGTGATTTGGTATACAATTTGTAAATGTTTTTGTCTACATTTCAACACACTTAAAACATTGCCCTTTTCGGGAGATGAAGAATTTTGGCTGGGCTCTATACCCAGAGTGGTGAAGTCAAATAAACCAAAGAACTTTGCAACAGACTTAGAATTTCACTTTTGCTGAGAACATCTATGATTGGGAGTGAAGCTGGTAGTGCCCCGTATTTTAATTGTACCCTCACATTCATCAGAAAAGCACGAATAACCTCAGCTAGTTTAAACCCTTTACAGCCCAGTGGTTACTATATGTACCGCCATGTTTAACATTCACAAATTCTACGTTCTGCCCACACAGTGTATTTATGTGTTTTGTGTGGATCTCAGAATAAACAGCGATTATTTCCCTATACAGCATTAACTGATTGGTTTGTATAACTGAGACGGAGTGTGTTTACTGCGCGGTACGAGCTGAATCTTTATATATAATTCAGGTTAATCTGATTCCTTCGGCCTCTAAGAACGTCATTGTACTTTAAGTACAGCATTAAACGTTTTCTGCAGTATAACCCCTGCAAACAAAACAGTGCCACATAGGGACGTATACCCGTTCCTCTAAAACAGGTTTTCTTCTTTCTCCAGCCCTCTTTCGAAATTTGAAATAAGCTTGCTGCCCCCTAATCGGAGCTCCTTAATGAGTGCAATATCGAGGACTATGCAATGCTATTGGTCAATTAAATTTTTCATCTACACAAATGAAATGTTTTCAAAAGCTGGGCCTTTATTCCGATATTCCATTTCTCATCACGACATCTTTCTTCAAATTAACAACAAAAGCAACACAGACAGCTGAGTGCAAGACTGGAATATTCAGCAGCACTGCCACATTTTCGGAACGCCAAAATACCCAGTTCGTTCTTACTTTATTTAATGACGCTATATCGACTGCGGTAATTATTTATTACACGTCATAAATGTACGAAATTACGGCCCTGACAACTCGAGTTAGAAACCGGACAGAAGATTTTGGACTTTAACTTCAGCTCTGCGGCCCAAACAGCTGTATAAAAAACGGGCGCAGAGGGCCGTTTTAGCGAAAGTAGAAAAGACACTCATCTCTTTATGATGCAGATTTATGTACGTGTAGAAGGAAGGATAATATTAAAATGTATTTAGAGGAACAGATTGTGATAAAAACGTATTTTAAACAGTTCAGTTTACGGTAGTAGCTACTAGTATTACGTATGAATTTGTGAACATATAGACAAAGAGTTGGCTTCTGTAACGCGTGGAACTCGCGACCAGTTCTTCATAAACTTTTACGTAAAATCCCTATAATATTGTCAGTTTGTTAGAGTGTTAGTTGGTAGGCCTAAGGATGATACCACTGGTAAGGTGGGAGGGTCATTGTAGCACGTTGTAGCATTGTATTTAAAAACACACACTGCCATTTGTCTGGGGAAAGTTTCAAGCTCCGACCGCTTTACATCGCTGTTGAAGGCTCTCAAGCTGTACACATGTCATAGTCTCATCTCGATAGAATGTATTTCACAACAAGAAAATTAATAAATTAATCCAACAAGAAAAGTGCAATGGAGATGTTAATAAAGTGGGAGAGGATAATATAAATAAATGGAATAACAAACTGTAGACATGTAACAACATAATGTCAACATATACCACAACGACCTGTAGACATACAACATACTGTCAACATATACCACAACCTGTAGGTATGTACAACATACTGTCAAAATACACCACAACAACCTGTAGATATGCAACAACATAATGTCAACTTATAACACAACAACCTGTAGACATGCACAACATACTGTCAACATATACCACAACAAATTGTAGACAAACAAAAACATACTGTCAACATACAATTCAACAAACTGTAGACACGCAACAACATACTGTCAACATATACCACAACGACCTGTAGACATAAAACATACTGTCAACATATACCACAACGACCTGTAGACATAAAACATACTGTCAACATATACCACAACCTGTAGGTATGTAAAACATGCTGTCAACATACACCACAACAACATGTAAATATGCAACAACATAATGTCAACTTATAACACAACAACCTGTAGACATGCACAACATATTGTCAACATATAACACAACAAATTGTAGACACACAAAAACATACTGTCAACATACAATTCAACAAACTGTAGACACGCAACAACATACTGTCAACATATACCACAACGACCTGTAGACATAAAACATACTGTCAACATATACCACAACCTGTAGGTATGTACAACATACTGTCAACATACACCACAACAACCTGTAGATATGCAACAACATAATGTCAACTTATAACACAACAACCTGTAGACATGCACAACATACTGTCAACATATACCACAACAAATTGTAGACACACAAAAACATACTGTCAACATACAATTCAACAAACTGTAGACACGCAACAACATACTGTCAACATATACCACAACAAATTGTAGACACACAAAAACATACTGTCAACATACAATTCAACAAACTGTAGACACGCAACAACATACTGTCAACATACACCACAACAACCTGTAGATATGCAACAACATAATGTCAACTTATAACACAACAACCTGTAGACATGCACAACATGCTGTCAACATATACCACAACAAATTGTAGACACACAAAAACATACTGTCAACATACAATTCAACAAACTGTAGACACGCAACAACATACTCTCAACATATACCACAACATTCTATGGACATACACCGCAATAAACTTAACCATCCTTCATACATCTTCAAAAACATACATTATGAATAAGAATATTCACGTAGCATACAGTTTTAACAGCTAAACAATTCTTTGAATTATTCGCCTTTAGTTGAACATTGAATTTTAAACTGGAGACAAACAGATGGACACACTGACATAAACAGCTAGATAACAGACTCTCGAAGAAGGAAGAATAGGGAATACAAATACGTCAGTCAAAACACTAAGTTCAAGGTTGGGATTGGAATCATATAACATCGGGGTACATATCACTGGGGGATCTAAGAATCCATAAGCAATCAGCAATATCACATAGTCCATTTTAACACTCATTCAAGATCACTCTGCTTGGAGAATAAGAAACACGTTTGGACTGGATCTCCAAAACTGGATGTGAAAATTACAATTTCAAATATCTGACACCCGCTCTATCTCAGGATCAGGCGAAACTTCGAGACTCTGAACAGGTAGCTTGTAGATTGCTCAATAACTGAGCGTTTCAACTCGTAATGGACTTCCTTAGCCGGCCGAAGTCGTGTGAGGGCGGTGTGTGTGTGTGATTGTGTGTGTCTCTGTGACTGTGTAGTTTGAAACTACATGACTGATATTTATTCAAGACTGTACAACATCTGACTCGTGCAATATACCAAATCGCCTACTCGAAGTCTCGGTATGTTACGGTTATAAGCGTCCTTTATTATTCACACAAACTATTGTTGCCTGGGAATCGAATCCCAGCAAGGGCAAGATATTTTTCTCTTCTCCAAAACTTCCTGACCATCTCTGAGACCCACCCAGCCAACTATTCAATGGGTACCCCGGCCCTTTTCCCAAGGGAAAGGGTAAAGCGACCTGGGTGTGAAGCTGACTACTCAACTCCACTAGTGCCAAGATTAAGAATGGGCGGAGCTATACCTCCAAGTCCCACACGTAATGGCGGACACAAATTTACATTTTAATTATTACTGTTGTTATTGTTTTTGGTCTTGATTGCTGTATAGTTTCTCCTGACATATCGGTCAGTACAGTAAATGAGTTAAATTCCCTTCAAGGAAATGAATTCTTTTCTCTGCCATCACGTTTAGATCAATTGCGGGATTTAATAAAATTTATATCCACTGGGTAAAGCAGCCGGAGAGCGAAATTAACCACTCCACTTAGGGCAGTATTTAAAATTGGTTAATCCTCGATATTGGTCTGGTAAAATTATATCTCTCAAACACTGTCCACAATTATATCAAAGTAATACAGTATTAGATCTTCGTTCTTCTGGGATGTTACGCAGCGTAAATCGGTAGTTACCGAAGTTTAGGGGCAACCTATGGCTCCCATCTTCAAGGGATGGTACCGACAAGTTGTCCCGAAAGGTCAGTAACTACCGATTTACGCTGGGTAACATCCAACAAAGATCTCATTCACACAGCGGCGGAAGACTGAAATCACGAATATGGTACCACGTGCTAAAAAGTAATACACGGGTTGGTGTTCAAATGAGTGCCTTGTTAAGACAAGAGAATTACTGACTCAGCAGTAAGTAATATGTTCTGTATATGTGCAAGTCATTGAGATTTATATGGCTAAAACCGCAATAATGTAAAACAGTCTTAAATAAAAGTATTTTTCTTTGTTAGGAAATCAATGTCAAAGATAAACAGATGGGATTCTAGGCGGACTATTTCCAATGGTGATTATATTTCTTTAGTGTAATAATTTTTCAAATGAACTTTCAATGTATAAGAAGAAATTACATAATTAATTTACAAGAGCAAATGTTACACACTCCATTATTGATGAGTGCATGAGCAGAAGTCTCCAAGCAGAACACAAAGACATCACACCGAACTGTATCAAAACGTGGATGAAGACACGTGGCTCTGAATTCTGGCGATGTCTCTGTTTGTTGCGGTATAATACGTTAGTCCAGTAATAAACGACAGCGTAGTTTGCAAATGTATAATACAGAGTGTGTCAAAAGTTCCTTTGACACTCAATGTTTAAAATGTTGCTTCCAATATAAAGTCACTTTTGCACCACTCTGTATAATTCAAGTGTTATACAATCCATTATAGCTGTGATTAGTGCATAGTTGTAATGAGCATAATGCTGCAACATAAACAGAAAATTTAAGCTTAGATTTTCTGAAGTTCCTCCCGTGAAAAAATAACCCTGGGACAATATTTCCATAATCACGAAAATGCTTTCTTTCTAATATCACACATCAGGGCCGATCAACCCGTAGCTCGCAGGCAACATGCTGCCCGCAACACAGTGTTACGCTGCAGGCAGAGAATTTTGGAAAGAGAAACGTCTTTTAAGCCTTTCCCTGGCAAGGCCGAGACTACTGCCGAAGATTGAAAACTTATGAGCTGTTTATTTTTAGAGACATACATTACTTTACATTACTAATTCAGTTTGTAAAACTTTGTTCAAAATAGCGACACCCTAGCCGAGGTTTTGAATTGCATTTTGATATAAATTTTTCCTGTTATTAAGACTACATATTGGCCGTGCCATGGGTCAGGCGGCTAGTCGTCGGCCTCTCACCGCGGAGGCCCGGATTCGATCCCGGGTCAGTCCATGTGGAATTTGTGGTGGACAAAGTGACAATGGGACAGTTTTTTCCCCGAGTACTTCGGTTTTCCCTTGCTAATTTCATTCCACCGGTGCTCCAATACACGGAACAATGGAAAATAATCATCTTCTAGACAGTTGCACAATAAGCCTCAAGGCTGCGGGGCGTCCGTAGCATCTGCTGCGGGGCCCTTCACCACAAAAAAAGAGTACATTTTTATTTCACATGATGTATATAAAAATATACGGGTATAATTTTACACATAATTATAGGCTTAATTATACATTCTGGATTCTGTGTATTGAAGTTCGTTTTGCCCGCATGCAGACCAAATTTTGCCGAAATTGTCCGGCTATCGGACGTTGGATGGAGTAAAAACACGTGGCATATCCGTGCAGAGTACGACATTGTTAAGTGTACAGTTTCTTCAGCAATATAAATATGTTTAAATCGCACCCAAAAACAAAACAAATATAAACTGAACTGACAAAGTGATTAAAACCATTATTTGAATAAACTGAATATCTCAGGATTGCGTTTCACCAATTATCTTTTTTTTTTTTTAGAAATAACTGGTGATTACAAACACTATAAGCCAACGTGATTAAAAACGCACTCCTTAATTCCCATGTGAATTATGCGTTCCGCCTATTTCACTCGCTTCTGTGGCCGTGTTTACCTCTACCACGCGGTACTCATACATTCAGTACAATCTTTGTTAGCTAAAGTTGTTACCCATAAACCCACTGTTTATTTACCCGCGAGCGTTTAAGAAGATGTCTCTACATCGAAAAAAAAAATCGGAAAGCTTGTTAAAATGAAGTTTCTTATATCGCAATATCAAAGAAACACCGCCTCTCGATGTTGTCACAGCCTGACGCCACATCCTTCACAAATGATTCCCCAAAGACGCCAATACGGTGATTACGCATTTTGATCCTACATACTACACAAAATAATTACACAAACACCGTGGTGATAAATTATCTTATTCTTTCGTTTGACCCAGGAATGTTTATTGAAGGTAAATATCTTACTTATGAAAGTTCTGACTTATAAAACATGACTGATAAAATGAAAAAAAGAACATAAAATTTGTATTAAAGTTGAATATGCTGATGTAACTTAGAGATATCGTCGCCCTCGGTGGACTAGTGGTTAACGTGCTCGCCACTGGACCCAAGGTTCGCGAGTTCGTAGCCGATCCCAGTGGCCGCGCGGTCTAGGGCGTGGGTCTACGGCCGCTCGCTTACAGGGATTGTGGTTTCGAATCCCGCCGGGGGCATGGATGTTTGTGTTGTGTTTGTTGTACAAGGACTAGTATGGAACATAAGTGGCATGAAGAAGGACGGAAGGATTTAAAAGTACAAAATGGATCAAAGGGAAATAAAGGGACAGAAAAAAAATCCCGACCGAGGACGATGGATTTTTAAGGGTGATAAAAATCCGTAGCACAACTTCCTTTGGAGGGGAAGTAAAGCCGTCGGTCCCATGTCGTAGATTTACGGCATGTAAGCAAAATTCAAGCGGCCATTTCTCACCCAAGTATCCTGACTGCCTGCCAGATGGATCTGGCAGTCTCATCAGGATTGAGCAAAAACTTGTGCGGTCAGTGAGCCGGTCACTCACTACAGAATGCACACTTATCGACTAGGAAAACCTTCGGGATGAAATCCCAAAAAGAAGGAGGCTTTGGCCCACCTCGGGCTGTAACGCCATGGAAGAAGAAGAACTTAGAGATATCAATGAGTGAATGAGAGAGTAAACAGCGCACTTCTGTAAAATAAAGCAATATGCGTATACGCGCCGATCGCGGTGACCGTGCGTTCTAATGCGTAGGTCTGCGACCGCTTGATCGTTGGGATCGCGGGTACGAATCCCACTGAGGGCTTGCATGTTTGTCCTTGTGTTTGTTTTCAAGACTTACATATCTTTCTGTTTTCCATTTGATAACGACGAACATTATAACGGATGTCCGTTGCCGAATCAGGAGAGGGAGAAATTTTTGCAGCTCATTTACAGAATAATTCGAAAACATGCAGCACAACTACCGTGACAAGTGTCCCTGTCACCAAAGCATGGCGCTTCCTCACACTGCAGACGGAGGAGACGGCCTCCAGATATTGAGCTTAGCTGCGAATATATTGAATAAGAGATAGCGTACAGCCGACAAGGAGTGGTCCTCCAGTTGGATAGTTGAGCGAGGGACTAACAACTTTTCACAGTAAAATCTAAATATTTTACGAAATGGAACAGATAGCATCTGACTTGGAATGATCATTTGGAAATACGTTAGAAATGGAAAGGTGTAGGCTGGCTCAGGATACGTGTGAACACGACAATGAACCTTCAGGTTCCATAAAATGCAGGGACTTTGTTGGCTACCTGAGGCACTGTAACCTTTCAAAAAGGAATCTGTTCGCGGAGTTAGTTTATCTTCACTTTATATTCACCGTGCATCTTTTTATAATTGAATTATTTGTACCAACAAATGCACTAAGACAGTTTTTCCACTCTTTTCTTTATTATAAGGATGCCCCAATACGCATTTCGGCAGTTATTCTGCCATCATCAGGGGGTATTTTTAAGTGAGTTTTTACATAGACCAATTCTTTGGTTACGTGTGGTAACAAATACTGACTCACTGTTATAACGTAACCAAAGAATTGGTCTATGTAAAAACTCACTTAAAAATACCCCCTGATGATGGCAGAATAAATGCCGAAATGCGTATTGGGGCATCCTTATAATAAAGGAAACAGTGAAAAAACTGTCTTAGTGCATTTGTTGGTACAAATAATTCAATTAGTTTAGCTTGTTTGGTTTAGTTTAGTTAATTACGTAGTCAATTATAAACAAACTAACGGAATTCTGACGTTACAGAATATCCTGAATGCAGCAGGCTTATTTAGCTCTATCCGAAGAAATCAGATGCTAGGCTCTGCTCACATCTAAGCAGCATTATTATGGCAAGGTAATGGAATTACAGGCCTTACAAAGTCACACCAGCCAAACCCAAGGACTATGTGACTGAGGTTCTTGAGGTGGTGATTATGCAGAATATCCTTGATTTCAGGCTTCGGCCGCCATGTTGATGAAATCTGCGGTCTTCTGGGGTATTACGCCGCGTAATACCCCAGAAGACCGCAGATTTATGCAGGATATGTTCTTCTGGGATGTGCGTGCCTAAATTTATAGCAGATTAGAAGGCCTTACAGTCAAGAAGACGACCATTTTCAGACCAAGAAATGTTTGGGATACGGTGTCCAGGGAGCACTAATAAATTCGCAAACACGCTCATAGCAAGAATACGAAGTGGATCGTCCATTTGTCAAAGCCTATGAAGAATGTGAAGGCCGTATTTTACAAGGTAAGAAATTTGCCGAAAAAGAAGTAAATAAGAAGACAAAAATAGCAATTTACATACCAACATTAACATACAGCTGTGAATCATGGACCTTATTGGATACACATAGGAGTAAAATGGACCTTATTGGATACACATAGGAGTAAAATGGACCTTATTGGATACACATAGGAGTAAAATGGACCTTATTGGATACACATAGGAGTAAAATGGACCTTATTGGATACACATAGGAGTAAAATGGACCTTATTGGATTCACATAGGAGTAAAAGGGACCTTATTGGATACACATAGGAGTAAAATGGACCTTATTGGATACACATAGGAGTAAAATGGACCTTATTGGATACACATAGGAGTAAAATGGACCTTATTGGATACACATAGGAGTAAAATGGACCTTATTGGATACACATAGGAGTAAAATGGACCTTATTGGATACACATAGGAGTAAAATGGACCTTATTGGATACACATAGGAGTAAAATACAGGCCTTAGAAATGAGATTTTTTAGAAGAGTTGAAAAGGTAACAAAACGGGATAGAATCAGAAATCAAGTAATTACAGAACAACTGCAGGTGGAACCATTACAGGAGCGTATTGAGAGAACCCAGTTGAGATGGTTTGGTCACGTATGTAGGATGGATGACCAAAGATACCCTAAGCAAGCCTTTGAAGCAAGACCAGAAGGAAGGAAGAAGAGAGGAAGACCAAGAGTGAAGTGGGAAGAAAATGTAAGGACAGGACTCCAGGAGAGAGGAGTGGACTGGAGGCAGGCCAGGAAAAAGGCTATGGACATATCTGAATGGAGATCCCTCGTGTGAACCTCGACACCGGAAGGTAGAAGAGGACGACTAAGCAAGCAAGCAAGAAATTTGCCGACGCTAATGGGTGTTGTGAATATTTCAAAATGACATGTAATTCATTTTCATAAAATAAAATTGGCAGGTTTATGAGCTTGGTCATACAAGGGAAGCCCTTGATTATAGCTTGAAAGGTGTCCGGGTAGGAGAATGGTGCCGTGCTGTAAACTTAAACAGGCGAGTGAAAGCTACGGACGTGAAATGTTATGACATGTTTGCAACAGATTGAAAGAAAAGGATTTATGAATAAAAGAAGCCGTTGACGGACAGGCTTGCCAATCTGAGCGTCGAAAATATTTTCGCCAAAAATGTATGTCATTGTCCTGAGCCACGTGGATTCAGTTTACGGTTGCATGCCCAATTTCTGTGGAGTACATTTCAATATTATAATTCCTCAGGTTATCGCGGAGGGTAGTTTTCAAATGATAGTGTTCTCGGTATTCACACAGTGCGTTATAATGAGTTTCTTCCGTCGTTTCAGAGACATATCCTGTCTCCATATTCAGAGTAACCACATTTGTTTCATATCATCTTCAAGATAGAAGTAGCACGTTCCTCCGAAACGTCGAAAAACTCATTATACTATAGCGTGAAGCCCATAACAGCATTGTTTAAATATTTTAACCACTAATGTGTACATAATTATCCAACGGACTCCTTTCTCACCCTAAGTACAATCCCTTACTCAAGAAAATGCAGTTAACCTGCACAGAGTGGGTAGAGTCCCTTAACACTCGTGAACGATGGTAGGGGGAGAACATATATATCCTGTCAAAAACATTAGTTTCTATCACTGCATGACCTTTCCACTGGTCACCATTTGTTAGGTGTCAAATTTATGCGCATCTTTAACCACAGAAAATAACTGTATTATCTCACACGCACGAAACACGACTGCGCTTCAGCCTAATGTATTTTTATCTGAAATACATTGGTTACTGTTCACAAAACAAGGGACGGTAGGCATTCCCGAGCGCAACAACAACTGCCAAGGTCAACTGCATACACCTCAGTCAGTAAAAATATTTTGCACTTTTCATAGTCCACACGCATGCTACATGTCTCGATATGTTTTATCCTTCTTCGTTTTAGTCACCTGAGCATTACTCGTTGAAGCATGCAAGCTACAGTCCATGTTACCTATATCTCCTTATATCAAAGTATCTTCCCAAGTACTTTGCCCTTCACCGCGCTCTATGTCCTTCACTCGCTGTCAGATGTAATGGAACAGCTACTATGGAGCAAAACCAACTTCATTTATCAGCCTTCGCAGCACAACTGTTCATGGTGTGTATAATGTGTAGAGCTAAATAACAGATTAGTAGGATGAAGATTAAATTCCTATGGCATGTGGTGCCACCTCGTTGGGCTAGGGGTTCCAGACATTTAGAGTAATCGCAGTGCCTTCCCTTGGAAAGCTGAGCGACTGTCAGAATCTGAGAGCTCTTCTGCATTGAAAGAGACCACATTATATGCAACATTTCGGCACGGCATTCTCATTTTATGGCTAGACGCCACTATCGGCGGGAAAAAAACACTAAAACCGCATGGGGGCGTGGTGGCGAATGAAAAAACAACCGACGCTAGCAGACAGCCTCGACTCTCTGCCCTTCCAGGTCGTAACGAAATCCCTTACTGACTGGGCTACCGCGGCCGGTTGAACGTAGCAGCGTAACTATGTTAACGTGTCTGTCTGGGCTACCGCGGCTGGTTGAACGTAGCTGCGTAACTATGTTAACGTGTCTGCCTGGGCTACCGCGGCCGGTTGAACGTAGCAGCGTAACTATGTTAACGTGTCTGTCTGGACTACCGTGGCTGGTTGAACGTAGTTTCGTAACTATGTTAACGTGTCTGTCTGGACTACCGCGGCTGGTTGAACGTAGCTGCGTAACTATGTTAACGTGTCTGCCTGGACTACCGCGGCTGGTTGAACGTAGCTGCGTAACTTTGTTAACGTGTCTGCCTGGGCTACCGCGGCTGGAAGAACGTAGCTGCGTAACTATGTTAACGTGTCTGTCTGGACTACCGCGGCTGGTTGAACGTAGTTTCGTAACTATGTTAACGTATCTGCCTGGACTACCGCGGCCGGTTGAACGTAGCTGCGTAACTATGTTAACGTGTCTGTCTGGGCTACCGCGGCTGGTTGAACGTAGCTGCGTAACTATGTTAAAGTGTCTGCCTGGACTACCGCGGCTGGTTGAACATAGCTGCGTAACTATGTTAACGTGTCTGTCTGGACTACCGCGGTTGGTTGAACGTAGCTGCGTAACTATGTTAACGTGTCTGCCTGGACTACCGCGGCTGGTTGAACATAGCTGCGTAACTATGTTAACGTGTCTGTCTGGACTACCGCGGTTGGTTGAACATAGCTGCGTAACTATGTTAACGTGTCTGTCTGGACTACCGCGGCTGGTTGAACGTAGCTGCGTAACTATGTTAACGTGTCTGTCTGGACTACCGCGGTTGGTTGAACGTAGCTGCGTAACTATGTTAACGTGTCTGCCTGGGCTACCGCGGCTGGTTGAACGTAGCTGCGTAACTATGTTAACGTGTCTGCCTGGACTACCGCGGTTGGTTGAACGTAGCTGCGTAACTATGTTAACGTGTCTGCCTGGACTACCGTGGTTGGTTGAACGTAGCTGCGTAACTATGTTAACGTGTCTGTCTGGACTACCGCGGTTGGTTGAACGTAGCTGCGTAACTATGTTAACGTGTCTGCCTGGGCTACCGCGGCCGGTTGAACGTAGCTGTGTAACTATGTTAACGTGTCTGCCTGGACTACCGCGGCTGGTTGAACGTAGCTGCGTAACTATGTTAACGTGTCTGCCTGGACTACCGCGGCCGGTTGAACGTAGCTGCGTAACTATGTTAACGTGTCTGTTTGGGCTACCGCGGCCGGTTGAACGTAGCTGCGTAACTATGTTAACGTGTCTGCCTGGACTACCGCGGCTGGTTGAACATACCTGCGTAACTATGTTAACGTGTCTGTCTGGACTACCGCGGTTGGTTGAACATAGCTGCGTAACTATGTTAACGTGTCTGTCTGGACTACCGCGGCTGGTTGAACGTAGCTGCGTAACTATGTTAACGTGTCTGTCTGGACTACCGCGGCTGGTTGAACGTAGCTGCGTAACTATGTTAACGTGTCTGCCTGGACTACCGCGGCTGGTTGAACATAGCTGCGTAACTATGTTAACGTGTCTGTCTGGACTACCGCGGCCGGTTGAACGTAGCTGCGTAACTATGTTAACGTGTCTGCCTGGACTACCGCGGCTGGTTGAACGTAGCTGCGTAACTATGTTAACGTGTCTGCCTGGACTACCGCGGCGGTTGAACGTAGCTGCGTAACTATGTTAACGTGTCTGTCTGGGCTACCGCGGCCGGTTGAACGTAGCTGCGTAACTATGTTAACGTGTCTGTCTGGCTACCGCGGCCGGTTGAACGTAGCTGCGTAACTATGTTAACGTGTCTGCTTGGACTACCGCGGCCGGTTGAACGTAGCTGCGTAACTATGTTAACGTGTCTGTCTGGACTACCGCGGCCGGTTGAACGTAGCTGCGTAACTATGTTAACGTGTCTGCTGGACTACCGCGGCGGTTGAACGTAGCTGCGTAACTATGTTAACGTGTCTGCCTGGACTACCGCGGCCGGTTGAACGTAGCTGCGTAACTATGTTAACGTGTCTGTCTGGGCTACCGCGGCCGGTTGAACGTAGCTGCGTAACTATGTTAACGTGTCTGTTTGGGCTACCGCGGCCGGTTGAACGTAGTGCGTAACTATGTTAACGTGTCTGTCTGGACTACCGCGGCGGTTGAACGTAGGTGCGTAACTATGTTAACGTGTCTGCCTGGACTACCGCGGCGGTTGAACGTAGGTGCGTAACTATGTTAACGTGTCTGCCTGGACTACCGCGGCCGGTTGAACGTAGGTGCGTAACTATGTTAACGTGTCTGCCTGGACTACCGCGGCGGTTGAACGTAGCTGCGTAAATTTTCATGTTTAATTCTTGTGTGTCTGCCTGGACTACCGCGGCTGGTTGAACGTAGCTGCGTAACTATGTTAACGTGTCTGCCATCTGCTACTCGGCAAGTTTCTAATGACTCCAACATGAAATTCAGTGAATTTACAACCGGCCACCCATAAAATCAACGTGACAACATCATTGAGGTTGCGGGGGGGAGGGTGGGGCATAATAGAAATCAGAATGGAGAGAAGTGAAACGAACAATTGAAGAGCAAAAATGAAAGGGTAATTTGTTCATAAAGAAGAGGTGAAGGGGATATAATATAAGGTGATACAAAAGGAAGAATGACAGTGAATGGGACAGAAAAAAAAGAAGACAGGCTGCAGCGAAAGAAAAATAAAAGCAAACAGTCGACATTTTTCTATTAAAGGCAGAGCTTATACAGCGCAGGGACTCAACACAACTGGCAAGTTCTTGCGTTATTACGTATTTCTGCTTGACAGACCAATGGTTGGCTTCCCTATTCTCAGGTTACAATAAAGGCAGTGTTCTCACACAAAAATCAAAACGTTTATTCTAATGTAGTAAACACCTATTTTGCAATTGGTCACAAAGTACTGACCTTGAACTTCACTACTTCTGCACAAAGAAGCACTGTTACAACACTTATCAAACTACAGTATCAGAGTATCACAGTACAATGCCTGAAAATGTCTGGTGTGTAACTCGTTATATAATCTACCCAGCAAGCCGAAAAATGTTTTAGCTTAAGAAAAACTGAACTTTATATCTTACTAAACACCAAATTGTACCAACGTTTTGAGAGACGGGCGCTTTCGCAAAATTGCGAAAAGCGACTGTTAAATTCGTTCATGTCCGTCGGTCCGTCCGCATAGAAGAACCCGGCTCCCTCTGAACAGATTTTCACGAAATTTGATGTGTGAGTACTTTTTGAAAATCTGTTGAGAAAGTGAAAGTGTCATTAATATCTGACAAGAATGACGGGTACTTTACATGAAAACCTATGTACTTCTATGATAATATCTCCCTGAATTCTTCTCATAATGAGAAATGTTTCAGACAAAAGTTGTAGAGAAAATCAAAATACGTATTTTATGTTCGATAGCTTTTCCCCGAAAATCGTGCCGTTTATGAGATAATGTGGAAAAATATGGTAGAGCCAGACAGGCCACAGATGACAATATAATATGGCGCATGCGCTTTGCATGCTGGATAACTAAGGCTACAGACACACACTCAGAATATGTAATACTTATTGCTTCTTCATGGCAATAATGGTTACGCGAACGCGCCTCAATGTTACGTTTATACGTACATTGCCTGACTTTTTTGTTTTTTGAGAAAGTCGCTGAAGTTTAATTTAAGGTTTATTTAAAAGGGGGACATAAGGACAGACATGAAACAAGGGCAAAGTCTTATTCGGTCTAATCTCCAATATCAAATTTCATTACAATTCAATTCGCAGTGTAAGAAGGTCTATACAAATGAGTGTGGAGTGAAATTCAGTAGGCTAGTTGTTACAGTTACATCTGAAACAATTTAATTACAAAGAACGTGAATAATATTTGAACACACGCAAAGATCTTTAAATTTATCTCATTATCTTATTTAATAAAATAGTTTTTAACTGTCTATTTTTAAAGCTCAGTCAAAATCGTGACTCGACATAGAATGAATAGCCACTGATCTGTTCCTGGTAAAGGTGGGCACCCTTCTGTTTGCTACGACGCCCAGACGGGCTCTGAACTCCACTGACGTCAGCCCTCTACTTACTGGTTACTGTGGCCTCTATACCTGGAAATATAGCGGCCGGGACGTACCGTTGATCATGCGTCTCCATGCGGTATCGACTTGAAGAGTATATGGAGCTTTACCTACACTCACCCATACGTCTTCATGCCACTGAATTCAGTGACAACGACAACTTTACATTTACCCCAGACCGTCTTCAATAAGACAGTCGGCTGACACTGAGGAACGCAACTTGAACACTGTATGTAAATGAAAATATAACCCCGCATAATTTGTAGAAATTTCCGAAACGTCGGAAATTTCTACCAGACTACACGTTGGCACAACTGTAAGGATGTCAGGTCTTCACTCCAGACAACCACTTTACCAAACACAATGCCCTCTGGATTTCGATAACTACACAATTGAGTTTCCACGAACCTCAATATTAGGACAGAGACGTTTCGTGACCACCACATTCAATATCTGTGTTTCGACCTTTCGTGATTTGTTCCGACAAATCGGGATGAGAACACGTGGCTGGCCAGTCAGCTTCCCCCACTCTCCTCCTATTGTACAGATGACTCTCAGCTCGGTCAGGCTCTGTCTTTCGTTAAGTGAGGCTGTTTACTTTCACGCTTTATGCGATCAGATTCACCTTCAATCATTTCATGTATTCTATTACCTAAAAGGTGTCTACTTTATTAACAAATAAATGACTATCACTTTTATCATTTTTAAGTTACTTTATATATTTATTGCTGGAATGTCATAAGTTCGCCGATCCCAGTGGCCGCGCGGTCTAAGGTGTGGGTCTGCTGCCGTTCGCTTGCTGGAATTGCGGGTTCGAATCCCGCCAGGGGCATGGATGTTTGTCTCTTGTGATTGTTGTGTTTTGTCAGGTAGATGTATCTGCGTCGGGCCGATCACTCGTCCAGAGGAGTCCTACCAAGCGTGGTGTGTCTGAGTGTGATTGTGAAGCCTCGATAATAAGGAGGCCGTGGCCCATTAGGGGCTGTTGCGCGATGGAAAAAAAAAATACTTATAAGTTCCTTAAGGATATTAGATGTCTTGCATGAAGAATTGTTTCCTATGTTCGTGATTCCGCTGTTCATTACGGTATTTAGCAGTCCTAATTAATCACGAACATCGAGATTCTACTGTATTTAGTGACTAAACTTCAGCAAAGTGGGGCTGACTTTCGGTTTGTATGCAAATCGTAAGGACAATTGAAATTTACAGACCACCACATAACAACCCATTCCTCTGCCAAACTCTAGCATTTACGCGCAAGAAAAGTTAACAATAAATACATTTAAACGAATACGAAAAAAGAATAACCAAGTTTCCTTGCCTACCAATTTATCTGTCTCGACCAAACCCCTTGTAGTCGTAAGCACAGCCAAACTAGGTCACAAAGAATACAGGACAATAAAAAAGTACTATTGAATCCAGAAGGCGGTGGTCTAGAGAAATGATACTCTACGATCCAATATTTCTTTTCTGCTACGTTGAAATTATTTTATTCTGCACTACACTGAAGAAAGAAATGGAGAGACAGAGAGAGAAGGAACAGGAGCAAATACAAGAACTCATCACTTCTCTCTACACAGTGGATGACGTAGGTGTAAAAGAAAGAGAAATGACACTACGAGAATATGGCGTTTCGTATTACCAAGGAGATTGTTACAGAAGCGGCTCTCTTGCAACCGAATTCAGTTTTGAGTCTTAGATCACAGATGTCGGTAGTTGAAGTATGTTGATTCCGTGCATTGTTCTGATGAAATATAGTCAGTCTATTAAACCAACTAAATGCACACAACTGTTCGGATACGAATGTTACATATATCGCTTCTACATGTTTCGGCGTTGAAAGCACCATCTTCAGGGAGTACGTGATGCCTAGTTTAAAACCAGCTGTCAGTAAACAAGCCACTTTTTTATGGTTCCACATGACGTAGGCTGCGTTGGTGACGTCACTATCATATAAAATATACAATTTTTATTCATTATTAATTTAATTAATTATTAGTTAATTGACTAATAATTAATTAAGTTAATACTTATATTAATTATATTAATATGTATATTAATTGTTAATGTAATTAATTATTAATCAATTTGTAATAAAATAAATAGAAACCGGAAATTAACCCATTCCGAAATCCTACGATGCACGATACAAGGTTGTTCTCTTGTTCACGATGTGTAGGATAGCATATGAAAAAACAATGGCGGTTGAGATAATATTGAGACGCTTGTTAACCACTGATCACCAGGAGGACATTTCTTTAAGAGCGGTTCACAAGTTCGTTTTAATACTTACACCGTAACAAGAGGCGGGCATAAACCCGCATTCTGCGTCGGTAATGTACCTGTTACCCGTTTAATCTTGACGGTAGGTGCTGGCCATGAAAGATAAGATTTCGAAATTTCCTGACCCTTTTGATACAACCGTCGGATCACAGTGAACTAAGCTTTTAACTAGTTACACCTGAACCCTTATCCATATATGTACCAAATCGTTTGACATCCCAAATAAAGTTCAGAAGTTCAAGCGAAAAGCTCAACAAATTTTATTTTCAATCACTTTTCCCAATAAAAATTCATTTCTTTGGTACTTTGGTTGGTTTCTTCTTTAGTCGCTTGGTCATTCACGTATTTCCCGCAAGAGTAAGAGAGATGGTATAGCGCCTGTTACTGACCCGCCAGCATCAAGGGCTCTGTCGTCATTACAGCTGTGGGAAGTCTGTACAAACACTAAATATGACAACATGCGGGTGCACTTTCAAGGTCAAATGCCTTCCTCGAAATCTGTACAAAATTTACTTGGTCTTGGTGAATGAAAATTAGCGTTTAACCCAACCAATGGCCTTATCGAATTTCGTAATTTTTATTTTTTCTTTCTGTAAACAGAGAGGAACTGAAAAATAGCGGTTAAAGAAGAAATGCAACACAGGAAAACGGGCGTATCAAGTATTGCGTGGTAAATTGATAACTTCGCTACGTACCGAGATGACGCGTCTTTGACTGAATTGAACACAGCAGCTGCAGAGTAAGGAGAGATGGCGCGCGCAGTCAGCAGCCTCAATTTATCACGGGACGGCCCTCCTGAATACCAGCATCCTTACCCGACGCAAGGTGTTTGACAAATGAAGTGACAAGCCCTCAGTACAGGTGCGTGACTGATAGCCTTATGACTCGAAATGAAAGAAAAACCTAAGTACAGTGTGAGTCAAAATAAGTGTTACTACTTCAAGACAAAACCGAATAATCCCCAGGCAATTGAATTACAGTCGAGCCCGCTTATAACGACATCGGTTTATGCGATACCTCATCCATAGCGTCAGATATTCTGTGGTACCAATTAATTCCTCACTGTAACCATAACATTACACTCCTCGGTTATAACAACACTCGTTTATAACGACACAAAATATTCAGTTCCTTTCATGACGTTATAACCGGGTTCGACTGTATTTTAATAGTGTAAGTTCTTTTATGTGAAATTATAAAAAAAGACGTATATAAGAAACACAAATTGAATCAAAATCACTAGCAGTCGTATTAAAAAAACAAGTGAAAATAATTATTCTATCATCATATTTGCCCTTTATCATTCTACAAACCCGGTAACGGTGAATACAACGATAGGGGAGAGATACAACGTGACTCAAAACAACTGATAATCATCTATTTTAAGGAGATTCATTCCCGTTGTGTTTTTATTCAAACGTAATATTAAAAAACAAAGTCTTACACAAAATATATACAAGTTTTCCGGGTTACTAATTTCGGCTTATTTAACAAGCCAACATCAGACTTTTCTTTATCAATAACCCGTCCAGTGACATCCTTGCATATAGGATTGAGATCTCATTCATTTACAAAATCCGTCATAAAATTATTGAAATGAATATATAAAATCCCGACCGAGGTCGATGGATTTTTAAGGGTGATAAAAATCCGGAGCACAACTTCCTTCGGAGGGGAAGTAAAGCCGTCGGTCCCATGTCGTAGATTTACGGCATGTAAAAGAACCTTCGGGCATGAATAGAACTAGTAATGCTTGTAAGCGAAATTCAAGCGGCCATTTCTCACCCAAGTCTCCTGACTGCCTGCCAGATGGCTCTGGCGGTCACATCAGGATTGAGTTGAACAGCGCGGCCAGTCGGCTGGTCTCCGAACTGCCACAAATGCGCAGACCACGTAACCTCGGAAAGAGGAGGCCCAGGCCCATATAGGGCTGTTGAGCTATGGTTATTATTATATTATATAAAATATGGGTAAAATTATGGAGTACAGAAAGGTTTTTAGTGCTGCAGTTTTAAATATAGATAAAAATAAATATGAATAAAAAATGGGAGGCCTTACATATGATAATCGTCGAATAACAATCCAGAATAATAAATCAATTATAACCATATTTATTTGTACCATGCTTCTAAATAAAAGGAAGAAGGCGAGAGTAGCAATAAATACAGTTTGGCTCGAAATAAGTGTCAAGCTGAAAATTTCTCTCACAAAACACTTTTCACTTACAAATATCTTTATACGCACAAAATTCAAAACGGACGAAGAACCTGACACAAAGGCAAGGCTTGGGAAGTGCAAAAATGGTTCAAAACAAGCGCTATTAATTGAAGAATAAAGCAAAAATAATGCTTCAAACATCGAAAATTTCCAGCGACTTTCATGCAAATTGTTGTGCCTACAGTTTATAAACGTATAGGCCTATAGGTCAGCACGCTGACTAGTTGATAGAATATCGCAAGGGTCCTATGCCTGAACATAACCCTTCAATGTCGGTCCCGGTGCAATGTACGGACCTTTTAATTATTCACGTGCTGCCGGCCTAGGTGCACTATACCCTCCTGAAGACACTTACGGGTAATGTCAATATAAAACTTTTCCGTTCTTGGAAGTAGTTGGAATATATAACCCAGCGCCTCTGAAGGTTTAACCTAGAAGAATTTCAAAAGCCGAAATGCCCTAGGATGCATTCTAATGGTTTCTTTAGAGCTTCGTCTGTGTCGTTTTAAGATGTTATTCTCCTATCGTTCAAACAACAAAGACCTCTCAATTTTCTTCTCTCCCTCCCCTTTCCGTCAGTTTCCTGAACCCTTCATTCCGTGCAGCTTGTACCGGCGAATGTTAAGGCTACCTAAATCACCCTTTCATTAGTACTCATAGGTGCATTACCGTAGAAACATGTCTATAAGATGTGTTCAAAAATCACCAACTAATGCACATAAACTTTTCAATAGTTTATTCTTAAAATACGCCTATACGTATTTCGGTGGTTTAAACCACCATCTTCAGGGGGTCGTGGAGATTAAAATGCATAGACTTATAGTTATTACATATATGGTTACATTCATATATGTAGAATATAAGTGGGCTAGTATTGCTCACTTCGTACAGTATGTAAAATTACGTAAAATTACTATAAAATTAATTAAAGGCTGTTAAAATGATTACATAGTTTGTAGTTTTCCTGAAAATTAACAGCCTTTAATTCATTTTATAGTAATTTTACATAATTTTACATACTGTACGAAGTGAGCAATACTAGCCCACTCATATTCTACATATATGTATATAACCATATATGTAATAACTATAAGTCTATGCATATTAATCTCCACGACCCCCTGAAGATGGTGGTTTAAACCACCGAAATACGTATAGGGGTATTTTAAGAATAAACTATTGAAAAGTTTATGTGCATTAGTTGGTGATTTTTGAACACATCTCATTTGAAAACGCACGGTAGATACAACGTTAAGTTTAATGTCTATAAGAGTACTGTGTTTAACTTTCCAAAAGCAGAATATATCTGCGCATCCCACAGCGGAGGCCCGGGTTCGATCCCGGGTCAGTCCATGTGGGATTTGTGGTGGACAAAGTGGCACTGGGACAGGTTTTCCCCCGAGTACTTCGATTTTCCCCTGTCAATTTCATTCTACCGGTGTTCCATTACTTGGAAAAATGAAAAAAAAAAACTTATCATCTACATAACAAGGTTGCACAAGAAGCCTTAAGGCTGCAGTGCGTCCGTAGCTTCTGCTGCGGGGCCCTTCACCACAAAAATATATAAATCTGTGCTTGAGCACAACGTACTTTTAGCCACCACGCCCCTTCCACTCAGGAAAAACAGATCTGGTAGGCAACAGTCATGGTTCGAGCCACGCTGACTTAACTATCACATAAACTTTACAAGAAGAGAAACAACGCCTTGGTTCTTGCAGTCGTGTCAGGTTTCATAGTTTCGTGATTAAATTTCTTGACCATTTTCTTTTTAACATTTATAAATCAGGCCCTCTCCTCATTGTGATCTCTTTTCATACCAGCACAAGGTCAAGGTGAATTTGTCCCTGCGCATGCCATAAACGTATATGGAGGAAGACAGGTTTACTTTTGCTCGTTCTTCATCTTCACGTCCAAAACGCTTTACTCCCGGAGGAAGAGCCTCCAGAGCTGGGAGGGCCAAAGAGCCGGTTTGGACGATTGCGGGGTGGGGGAAATAAGAATCACTTTAACCCTGCCTGAAATTAAAATCACAATTCGTTAGTCGTCTAGCCCAGCGGTCGCCAACCATTCGGACCTCACGGGCCACTAAACTCACAATTTTGAATCCCGCGGACCACTAACATGAATTTTTTTAAAAAGGTACAAACATCTATAAAATAATGATCATAAATTTCCATTTTATTAATATGAAATTTGATTCAACGTAATAAGGCGAAAATTGTCAGCGATCCTGTGTCGGTGACACGAAGACGAATCAGAATATAATGAAACAGTATAATAAACATAGAAATTGCAAATAATGTCCACATTTCTCCACGGACCACCAAAATTTTCTCGCGGACCACCGGTTGGCGACCGCTGGTCTAGCCCGTAGCCCAGACACTATACTGACTGAGCTATCCGGCTCTACATTCGTACAAGTCAACGGTAAAACTGGTATGTAACAGAACTTAAGACTATTAAATGAGAACTAATGGGTTTCTGGACTTTGTCCGTCGTCCGGAAATCTAAAATAACACGACGTTTCGGAAGCAGATCCAGTTTCCGAAACGTCGTGTTATTTTAGATTTCCGGACGATGGACAAAGTCTAGAAACCTATTAGTTCTCAATGTTACACATCGTCGTCAGAACCTCTTAGATCTAATAAGACTATTAATGTTTCGAATGTTGGAAAAAATTTTAAAAGTCTTTTGTCCAAAGTTTAAACAAGTTTATGAAATCATATTGATGGTGTGAATTATACATTTTAAAGTGCGCGGCCAATTGTAAGACACTATACAAAGTTTCTCTAGAGGGAGTGAGAAAATTCACGAAAAACGTGTTTTTCATGAAAACCCATATTCAACATAACCGAGCTGCCGAACAAAGAAATGCGTAATACGAAGTAGGAGTACTAACCACAACCCACCGACATTTACTAAAATGCGATTTCAACTCGCCAATTCTCTAACCATTTCATTGAATGTAAATTTTATTGGATGCAGTTTATATAAAGGTAAAGGTCACTTCATGACATGCCTATGCAGGCACAAAGGGGAATCAAAGGTATAGCTCCAACCCATTCACAACCTCGGCGCTAGAAGGTGGTGGGTGGTCAGCACCACGCCCCGGCCGCTTTATTCCCGAGAAAAACCCGGTACTCATTGTACAGGGAGATGGCTGAAACTCGAAGCCGGTCTGGACGGGTGATAAAAATCTCGCGCAGTTGATATAACTACGTTAAATAACCCCGAAACGTACGCACGGTCAGAAATAAGTGCGTCTTAAACCAATGCCTTGTTTTCCTCTGGCCGGAAACAATTTTTGGGGCTGTCTATATCGGTACCGACAGCAGGTAAACCATACGCCGCCTGGAGGAAGGTCACAGAAGAACAGTTGGTCAAGAGATGATGAGACTGTGGCTCCCTCGTTGGAGGCTGCGGTGCCATTTGGATCATTGGGTTTTCAAGGCAGTTTGCGATGAAGAGCGAAGCGCGGTTCACATCTGGTCGCTGCTCAACTAACTAGCTGAATTCACACAGCGTCCTTTTCTTTGAGGAGCTGAGAATTTCTTAACAGCTTAAAGAAGCCCTATTAGTTTTGGGATTCTCAAGTGTTCTGGGATGTTACGCTCGTCGATTGGTGAATATTTACCGACGTTTCGGAGAAGCTTAGTGTCTATCTTCAACTTCTAGCACTCCGAGAAAACAAGTAATATCCCAGAGGGTCCAGATCATCTAGAAAGTCCCTAATTTAATAAAACCCGGCTGCTCATTACCGTGTTCACACAAGCACTAAACGGACTCTATTCTAAGACAATTAAATCCTTCTACTCTAAGATCCATTTCCAGCTTGTATTTCTACCAAATCCTAGGTATCATAAATGGTGTTTTATTTCAGATTTCTCTAGAAAAATTCTGTAACCATTTCTTAACTCCCTCAAGCACCCTGCATGCTTCACATATACTGTACTTCTTAATGCAATAACCCGAATAATATGGCGTACTTGGTGAAGGCTAAAAATAATGAAATTCCACGTTGTTCTCTTATTTTCAAGATCCTTCTGACTTTACCTTTACCTTTACCAATTACTTATTTCCTCGTTTAATATTAAGGGTTTCTCATACGAAACATGAAGATAAGCAATACAGCACTGACGGGGTCGTTGTTACCTAAATTTACACATAACTTAATTTTGTGACGTACCTGAGGTAGCTCATTAGGGATAGTGACTAGGCTACGGAGTGGAAAACCGAGGAATCGTGGTTCGATTGCCGATCCCAGTGGCCGTGCGGTCTAAGGCGTGGGTCTTCGGCCGCTCGCTTACTAGGATCGTGGGTTCGAATCCCACCGGGGGCATGGATGTTTGTGTTGTGTTTGTTGTAGGGACGGTAATATGGAACGTAAAGTGACATGAAGGACGAAAGGATTTAAACAGTACAAAAATGGATCAAAGGGGAAAAACCCCGGACAGGCAAAAAAAAAAAAAAAAATCCGGGCAGGAACAATAAATTTTTTTCTCTTCTCTAAAGTTTCCACACTAGGAGCCCACTCGGTCTCCTATTCCATGCATATGTAAAGGAGCTGGTGTGTGAAGCTGTCCACTCTCCTTCATACAGTGTCAAAGTTAGGAATTAATGGAGCTAGGACTCCATTCCTCCATACATCTTTATGCCTCGCACTTGGTTACCTTTACCTCTAGTTTAATTTCGTCATGAATTCAATAACAATCTCTCACAATAGTTAGTAAATACTTTAACATTTAATCATGCAAATATTATCACTCTTGCAACAGATTGTTTGAGAGTCTGTCCAAATTATAATATCGTACTAGTGTGAATTGGGCTTGAGGTGGTTTATCAGTGCTACAAGCAGTGATCATTTGGCTGGGTATTTCGTGATTCATAAAACAATACAAAAGAAAGGATCCATTTCTTCAGGGGACTGAAAACCTGTCGAAGTGTTGCCAAATTTAACAAAAACTGTGGAGCGACTCTGAACACTCGAACTTGTTTGTGGGTAAAATGACATTCGCTAAGCTATTGAAGAAAAAGAATTGTGGTTTTTATGGAATCCAAATTTGTTTAACGTTTTTCACATGAGAGCGCCATTTGTGCATACTGTGAGCCAGCTCAACGCAGTTCATAAATTGTAACATCTGCAGATCCTTCTTAATATTATCCCCGCAATTCATAATTTTTGTGCCCCCGTCTAGACCGGCCCTGGGGCCTACCCAGCCTCCTGTAAAATGGGTACCGGGTCTCTCACCCGGCTGTAAAACGGCCGGGGCGTGGCCTTGGCCGTCCACCCCTATCTAGCGCTGAGGTTAAATAAGGATTAAAGCTATATAATACCTCTACTCCCCCTCTGGGTCTCCATGGCCTGTTTTGGGGAGAATTTTACCTTTACCATCTACAATTACACCTCTCAGATGGACACTTGTCTTTATATTATACGGGCTGAAACTGCAGGTTTATTCCAGATTCTCACCGCCACCTACATGTGGTTTTAATAGGTGTAAATTGACAAAAGATCATCAATAACGAAACCACTTGTGTCTGAGATGAAACTCCAGCTAGCTGTAATTTTTTCCTATGGCTCGACAGCCCCTTGGGGGCCTAGGCCTCCTAATTTTTCGAGGTTTCGCGATCACACACTCAGACACACCACACTCGGTAGGACTCCTCTGGACGAGGGACCAACCCGTCGCAGAGACCTCTACCTGACAACACACAACACTCACAAGAGACAGACATCCAAGCCCCCGGCCGGATTTGAACCCACAATCCCAGTAAGCGAGCGGCCGCAGACCCACGCCTTAGACCGCGCGGCCACTGGGATCGGCTAATTTGCTTTAATGTCAATTTAAAATATTTTTCATTCAAATACTAATTCCTAAGCACATTATATTCCATCTAGGTACGTGTATGTGTGTATATGGTCGTAGGTGTACCAAATATGGCCTATCCCCCACCTACTGTCAAAGGAAAGGTGTAAGTCAACACCGTACTGTCCTACATATATATCTACAACGAGTTTATCCCTATTTTCACTTTTCTTTTACCTGACAGGCCTCTCCATATTCATTTATGGCATAAATAGAACAATTGTAGTACAGCTAATAGCTTTGTAAACACTCGGTATCTGCTAGAACTTCGTTAAATATTCATTCGGTTTTGTCCAGTTTCCTTCCACATCCCTGCCAAATTCATCACTCTCTCTCTCTGTCCATGGCAGGTAAGGACCTCAGCCCTCCGTTTTTTCCCCATTCATTTCACCGGCTCCTAAGGCCGCAATACTGAGTCCCGAACTGTACCTTAGCCTGTCACATGAATTAAGTAACAAAAATGCGAAAGAAAGAACGATTATTAGAATAAGGCATGGCAGTTCCCTTCATAATACGAAACCTAAAGCCTCGCTATTCCTACACAAAGGTAGATTCATACAAAAATTATGCGAGCCCCACTTCGAAATTCAAGAGAAATACTTGTAGACCTGCGTAAAATTAAAGGACAAGCCTGCAGGCCTACTTCAGACTGTAAAAAACAAAGTCTGTAGGCATGCTTAAGACTACAGGAAAAAAGACTCTAGGCTTGCTAAAAATATAAAGAAGTGCTTAAAATTACAGGAACAAAATGTGTAGGTCTACAGTACTACAGGAACAAAACCTACAGTCCCGCTTAAAACTACAGGAAAGAAACCTCAAGGATGATTCCTAATGGTAAAAAAATCGTTTTTGATCCTTTACTAATTTTCAGAAGCCTGTAATGACTGCCCAATTTGCACAGTGTTTCAGCAAAGCGGACGTGGCTTGAAACTGATAACTACTGTCATCCAGTGTCGAGGTCTGAAATGAGTGTAAATTGTGATCATTCAAATGTACATACTTATTGCCGCAGCAACATACTACATATACTGACCGATCTCGAAGGCTTATCTCTGCGTTCACAAAAACCTGTCTTGATCTACTGCAAACCACGACGCATAAATTCTCCACTGCTCTGAAATTCGTCTTAATTTTGTCCAAAGACCCACGTCCAGAATTATTGTCAAAGCTCTAATTTTTTTTCTTTCGCAAGTTCACTCGTATATCTTCTCTTCCGTTCTTTACTTCTTAGCAGAGACTAACATGGAATAGTATAGGAGGCTCGATTTCGATCCCAGGGTTGTCCATATGGGCACTGTGGTGGAAAACGTGACACTGGGAGAGGTCTTTCTCAAAAGTACAGTCGCACCCCGTTATAACGATATCGGTTTTTACGACGTTTCGCCTATACAGTCAGATATTCTGTGGTGCCAATTAATTCGTCACTGTTAACCATAACATTACAATCCTCGGTTATAACTAATTAACTAAGTCCATGGATCAGAGTCCTTCTTGAAAAGTTAACAGGTCCTCAGCTAGTCAAGAAATTCCCCGCAATTTCATGGAACCCGAAGGTTCATTACCGCACTCACAACAGCCCGCAATCTGTCCTTATCCTGAGCCATATCAATCCAGTCCACGTCCTCCCATCCCACTTTTTGAAGATCCATTTTAATATTATCCTCCCATCTACGCCTGGGTCTTCCAAATGGTCTCCTTCCCTCAGGTCTCCCCACAAAAATCCTGTATGCACCTCTCTCCTCCCCCATACGTGCTACATGCCCCGCCCACCTCATTATTCTTGATTTGATTACCCGAATAATATCTGGTGATGAGTACAGATCATTAAGTTCCTCGTTATGTAGTCTTCTCCACTCCCCTGTTACCTCGTCCCTCTTAGGCCCAAATATCCTCCTCAGCACCCTATTCTCGAACACTCTCAGCCTACGTTCCTCCCTCAGTGTGAGAGACCAAGTTTCCTCGGTTATAAAGACACTCGTTTATAACAACACAAAATCTTCACTCCCATTCATGACGTTACAACTGAGTTCCACTGTATTTTCTTTTCCCCTGTCAAATATCATTCCAACCAGTTCCATACCCATTTATCCACCATCCAGGGGACGGACAGTGGGCCCATCAGAAGCTGCAGTTCCGAGAGGCATATTCTCACTTCATTCTAAGAACAAAAAGAGACATATGAAAGGGTTGAAATGCTCTCGAAACTAAGGGGTGGTTTATTGACAGTAGACATGTTCAGTTTATTAACTTTTCTGACAACAACGCCCAAGGACGCAGTTTTAAACAGGGTCAAGTGCCACCTAAAATCGTTGAAGAGTTAATAAACCCTGGAACCTTCTGTCCACTCTGAATGACGTTGAGTGGGGAGTGGCAGATGTTAGAAGCGCATTGTTTACAGGGACCAGCGTCCACACTGCAACCTGGCGGCAGATTACAAGAGTCTGGGATGTCACAAACAATGTGGTCATTAGGGGAATCATATTAGAAGCAGGTAGGTCGGGATTCATGCTTTTGTCAAACATATATAACGTTGGTGACCGATGTTCAGATGTTTTCTAGAGCTAAATAAGTTTTAAAGTCATTCATCCGTATGCCATCCCAAGCGTATGCCATTTAAGTGTGGCTGGTTGTTTGCTTCAACGTCCGTTTTGCACAAAACAGGGCCCCAGTCTTTGTCTCTGTCCGGATGGTAACTATTTCAGAATTTGATTTCGGAATACGTAGTCAATATAGTGACTATGCTACGGGCTGGACGGTTTGGGGTTTGGATCCTGGCATGAGCAATAGAATTTTCTCTTCTCCAAAACTTCGAAACCGGCTCTGGGGCCCATCCAGCTTCCTATTTATTGGGTACCGGTGGTCTTTTCCTGGGCGCGAAGCGGGCGGGGTGTGAAGTTGACCACTCACCTCCATCTAGTGATGAGATTAAGAATAAGTGGAGGTATACAGCTACTCCACCTATATGCCTTCACATCGTGGACAAGGGCAACTATACCTTTACCTTTAGCCGTAATATTCCATTCGCTGTAGGAAATGAAACTGATTTACATCTCTATTCAATGGGGGGGGGGGGGGGGGGTTTCTTGTAAAGTTTCACTTTCGAATTTCTCCATCCTTTATTTCGTGAGGCAGTACACCGCCCTTCATCTCCACAAACACAGCCCAACTTTTGTGGTCTCACTGTTAAAATTGCACTGTCTTGGAGGAATAATGAAACACATCGCCTACAGCCGATCCCAGTGGCCGCGCGGTCTGAGGCGTGGGTCTGCGACCGCTCGCTTGCTAGGATTGTAGGTTCGAATCCCGCCGGGGGCATGGATGTCTGTCTCTTGTGAGTGTTGTGTGTTGTCTGGTAGAGGTCTCTGAGTCGGGCTGATCACTCGTCCAGAGGAGTCCTACCGAGTGTGGTGTGTCTAAAGTGTGTGATCGTGAAGCCTCGATAATGAGGAGGTCCTGGTCCACTAGGGGCTGTTGATAAATGGGAAGAAGAAGAAGAACCCGTAAAATTTAGGTCTTGTCTCTCTTTTAAACTTAATTAGGCTTAAAAGTTTTAAATTTCTACGATGGCCTGAAAACCTAGAAGACCAAAATCTAAACAAATTAGATTTAAAAAATTATCTATATTCAAAACATTTAGGATTTTGAGATTACAATGTTACATTACTGGTTATATATACGAGTATATATATATATATATATATATATATACATACACTGTATATCTGTGTGTGTATTTGTATGGCCATGTGAGTTGTATGTTGTGTTCCATGTGGTAAGCTGCCATGGCGTAAGGACTTACGGAAGAGTAGCTCGTACTGTACCCACTGTACTGTAGGTTGGGGGGGGGGGGGACCCCACAGCTGGTCTGTAAGTGCTGCAGAATAAAGTACCCCTGACCTTGCTAGCAAAAAATGAGCCCTGTTGGTCTACGTCGACTCGTATATCTATGCTCTACAGTTCTTTCTATTTCTTCCCCTGTAGCGCAACAGCCCTAGTCCGGCCTAGTGTGAGGGACAAAAGCTGTTAAGATTCATAGCAGTGCAACCTGACATTATGGCCCTCCTAAATCAGTCACGTGTTTATAGCTGCTACGTGTAAAACAGTGGATATCTCTTCTGACTGTAGAAGGACACTGATCTAAGCGCACAAGTCTTCGCGACTCTCGTGACGTCAGTCCAGGCTAGCTGACCAGACGCCAGGGACTTTCTGAAAATAGTCGTACTATACGTGATAATATTACTGTGTCGTTTCTGATTGATCACCAAGTACACTGATGAGTGTCCTGCGACTATTTGGTAGTTTCAACGAGTTTCTACATTCTTATAATCCGAGAAAAGAACGGGGGGTTTCGCTAGAAGCTGATTACTAATACAACAGGTTGCACCTTGTTCTTACCGATGTACCGATGACAAGTTCGAAATTTGAAACAATCTTGCAATTTGTCATTATTGTATGTACGAAAATTTTGCAGAAACAAATGTCTCTTGCCAACCGCCTGGTTTCGTTACAATTTCAAGCAATTCTGTGGATAATAACGACTTCAATGTAGCATTAAAATGTATACTTATAACCTGAAAAGGTTATCTGTGCAGACCTAAACTCCTATTATGTTCAAAAAGCTTTTAAATATTTTTGAACAATCCAGCTGTTGTTGAGGTAAATCAGGTAGAAAAACGCAGTTTTTTTTCTAAGGGAATTCAATACGGCGAGATCCTCAGGCTGAAGAATTCATAATGACGTACTGTATTATGTAAAGACTCTTGGACCGTGAGGGTATTGAAATATTACAAGTAGCTATACTTTCATATCTTCATCTTCCTTTCAATATGTCGGTGTTTCTTCCAGGTCATTGCATAATAATAGTGAACCGTAGAAGAAGCATCGATAAAAGAGTACATATACACGAAGCTGCAACACGTTTCACTGAGTCTGGCAGTTTGGACAGCAGACTTCCGAAGAAAGTCAGAAATGGATTCGATAACCAACAGGGCGAAAAACTATTTCCACACCACGATCCCCAGACTTGTACTTGGCCCCACTCATAGAGGACTTGCATGTTACAGTTGATCACACTAGCATAAGAGGTCTTCCTTTATTAAAAGAGCCCCAAATAATTATGTACCCTTTGCCAACAGCATGGCTAGATTTAATGACTCCTTATATGAAATAAATTAGTTGGAGGTGTTTGTACAGCAGTAGGAACAAAAAAAATAAGGGTTTCCTTTAAAAGAAGAACAACAAGCACATTCAGTTCCTTTGCTGGGGTTCCCTACGCTTCAATTAATGGCCCTAAACTTGTTAACGTGCCCTATACAAAGCGAATACAGTGCAGTGCAAAACTTTATGTGGTGCGTGTGTTTGTATGTGGGTTTGTGCTTTGTCGTTAACGATTGTGTTTTTGTCGTTAACGATTGTGTTTTTGTGTAAAATGTCTGATGGCCCACCTGTTTATTACTTTACGAATAACATCTTAAATAAAGCTGAAAACTGCAGATTTGAAGTGTTTATAATAAGAGCGGATGCAATTCTGTACGCTGAAAGGCAGCAGTTGGGCTCCTGCAGGAATGGAAAGCAGTTGCCGTAAAAAATGAATTATTCTAAAGAGCAAATGGTTTATAGCCTATTAACCAAAGGCGATTACCTTTGACTTAAATTTGATGTTGTTACAAAGTATCATGGGCAGTCACTTTAAAATTAACTACGTTGATTGTCATGGGCAAGCTTCCTATGGCGTCCCCCAGATCAATTGCAGACACAGACTTATAAATCACCTAAAAATGTCCCTCTCTGGATATTTACTTACTTATCCTCCAAGACTAACTTTATATCTCTTAAATTATTCCCACGATATTTAACAGTGCTGTTTCATTATCAAGGTCACATAACGTCAACTGAGAATATTATAGAACAACAACTGATCATTACATATCAGTTTTAGAAGAGGTTGTTTGTATCTACTTCATGATAGGCCTTATATTCAGATATTTGCTAGAAGAAATTAACTAACTAACTCCATGGAGCAGAGTCCTTCTTGAGAAGCTAGCAGGTCCTCAGCTAGTCAAGAAATTCCCCGCGTTTTATGAAACCCGAAGGTTCATTACCGCATTCAAAACAGCCCGCCACCTGTCCCTATCCTGAGCCATATCAATCCAGTCCATGCCCCCCCATCACAAGTCTTGAAGATCCATTTTAATATTATCCTCCCATCTACGCCTGGGTCTTCCAAGTGGTCTCCTTCCCTCAGGTCTCCCCACCAAAACCCTGTATGCACCTCTCTCCTCACCCATACGTGCTACATGCCCGCCCACCTCATTATTCTTGATTTGATCACCCGAATAATATTTGGTGATGAGTACAGATAATTAAGTTCCTCTTTATGTAGTCTTCTCCACTCCCCTGTTACCTCGTCCTCTTAGGCCCAAATATCCTCCTCAGCACCCTATTCTCGAACACCCTCAGCCTATGTTCCTCCCTCAGTGTGACAGACCAAGTTTCACACCCGTACAAAACAACAGGCAAAATTATAGTTCTGTATATCTTAATGTTTGTATTTTTGGCTAGCAAACTGGAAGACAGAAGATCCTGCACATTTGCTTGAAGAAATAAAGGAAAATTTCGCATGTACCTTTTTCTGTGAAATGCGGAGAACAAAATTGATCGAAATCAATTTATTCAAATTATTCAATGTATTCAATTTATTAATTTAAAATGCACGGAATGGACAACTTTAAAATAACTTCCAAATGATCGAAATCCCTTTAGTTGTTTCGAAAATAAAACAGGCAAATGGTGATATAAACCTCCCCGTTATGATCTCACGGATATTGGTGTGTGTGTGTGTAAAGCAGAACACTATGAAGACTGAAAGGACATAGCATGGCTGAGGGAATTGTAGGACAGACAACTCGGATATCGTTTTAAGACTGCACACAAAACCCAGCGTAGGGGAAGATGCAAACAGCTAGGCACATATCGAGGGATCCAGCTTCAATCTGGGCCCAGCTGAGCTCAACAGCGATACGGAAAGAAAACTGAGCGAAAGATGAAATCTTTTTCTAGACTACTGACTGCACAATGCCCCCCCCCCCTTATTTCTTCTTCTCAGGCTGACCACACGTGCAAATAGAAGTTCACTTAGGTGTATCAACAGAAAAGTTTCCCTGTGAACGCCATAAAGGCATATAGAGGAGTGGAAATATAGCTCCTCTTATTCCTAATGTCGGCATTAGATGGAGGTGAGTGGTCAGCGTCACGTTCCGACCGCTTTGCCCTTTTGGAAAGAGACCATGAAAGGACTGAATAGAAGGCTTGGTGGGCTCCAGAGCATCTCTGGGCGCTTCGGTAAAAAAAAACTCTTGCCTCTAACGAGAATCGAACCACGATTTCTAGGTTGTTCTAGGTAAAGGTGAAGTTCACCCTATAACCTGCCATGAAGGCACAGCATTGGAGTAGAGGCATAGCTTTATTCTTTCTTAATACTCGGCGCCAAATGAAGGGTGGGTGGTTAACGCCACGCCCCGGCCACTTTACACTGGGAGTGACCCGGTACCCATTGTATAGGAGGCTGGTTGGGCCCCGCGGCCGGTCTGGAAGAGCGCGGAAAATCTCGCCCCCACCTGGATACGATCCCCGTACCTTCCACCCCGTAGCGAGTCGCTATACCGACTGAGCTATCCCGGACCACTGTACAACCTGTGGCGTAGACAATACACTGACATCCATAGATAAGAAAGGGTAAAGTTCTTCCTAGAACGGGCCATGAAGGCCCAGAGGGGGAGTAGAGGTGTAGCTCTACTCTTTCTTTAACCCTGGCACTAGATGAGGGTGTGTGGTCAACTTCACCCACCCCGCCGCTTTACCCCCGGGAAAGAGACCTGGTACCCATTTTATAGGACATCCATAGATAAGGTTCCTAAATAGTACAGTTTCCAAAAAAGGACATTGTTTGAAATTGTTATTTTTTTGTGTGATCATTTGTTCTGATGTCGAGATTGAATAAGGCAATGCTAGGAGTTATTGTGACCGCATTAGCTGTGCAGAGGGCGTCCTTCGTGGGCCGGGATAGCTCAGTCGGTATAGCGACTCGCTACGGGCCGGAGGGTCCGGGGATCGAATCCCTGTGGAGGCGAGATTTCCGCACCCGTCCAGACCGGCCCTGGGGCCCACCCAGCCTCCTGTACAATGGGTACCGAGTCTCTTTCCCGGGAGTAAAGCGGCCGAGGCGTGGCGTTGATCACCCACCCCCATCTAGCGCCGAGGTTAAAGGAAGAGTAGAGCTATACCTCTGCTCCCCCTCTGGGCCTTCATGGCCTGTTCTAGGGTAAACTTTACCTTTACCTATGCTTCCCTAATTGCTTGAAACTCGTATCTTCTGTGTGCACCGACTCACACGAACCCGATATGCAAAAATTATGAAAAGCACATAAAAATGTGTACTCATTGCAGAGTACACTTTCAACTTTTGTTAATCTGTAGGTGGGCCGTATCAAGTGACTTCTGCCACTCTCAGTCCTTCAACAGGCAGGACCTTTATCTCCAAGTTTCCGAACGGGTCAAATTGAGGAATGCTTTGCCCGACGACCACCAGCGCACGACCTGACAAATGTCTGGATCCTAGGTCCGCAGGACTAAGACAGCCACTACTGTCAATACGTCTTCTCCGATCTCGCTTTTGCAAAGTCAGAAGAAACGGGAAGAAGGAAACAAGATAAGAAGTAAACCGAAGCAAGAAATAAATGACGGAACAAGAAATTGTCGCCAGGACGGCAGGCAGCCAGACGTCTGTCGGTGCAGGGGTGTGTCAACAGTCGTTTTGACCAACCGCACCACCTTTCAGCTTTGTTCTGTAAAGGTGAACGGACAAACACTAAAACCAACAGTGACGTCTGGCAAGACAGGTTGGTTATTCAACAGGGCTGCATCAACTGCAAAGTTCGTGCCTTGGCTTAGTCGTCGACATTTCACCGCACAGTTTTGAGTTCAATCCCAGGCCTGCCCATACGTGTTTTGTGGTGGAATAAGTGACATTTGAAAAAGTTTTTCTCCCAGTACTTCAGTTTTCCCCTGTCAGTGTCATTCCACCAATGCTCCATACTCATTCATTCATGTACCACCGACGCTGTATAAAGTTTTCCTCCCAGTACTTCAGTTTTCCCCTGTCAGTATCATTCCACCAATGCTCCATGCTCATCCATTCATCTACCGCCGATGCTGTAAAATGTTTTTCTCCCAGTATTTCCATTTCCCCTGTCAGTATCATTCCATTATTGCTCCATACTCATTCATTCATGTACCGCGAGGCTGTATAATGTTTTTCTCCCAGGACTTCAATTTTCCCCTGTCAGTATAATTCCACCAATGCTCCATACTCATTCGTTCATCTACCACAGACGCTGTATAATGTTTTTCTCCCAGTACTTCAGTTTTTCCCTGTCAGTATCATTCCACCAATGCTTCATACTCACTCATTCATCTACCCCAACGCTGTACAATGTTTTTCTCCCAGTAATTCAGTTTTCCCCTGTCAGTATCATTCCACCATTGCTCCATACTCATTCATTCATCTACCACCAACGTTGTATAATGTTTTTCTCCCAGTAATTCAGTTTTCCCCTGTCAGTATCATTCCACCAATGCTCCATACTCATTCATTCATGTACCACCGACGCTTTATAATGTTTTTCTCCCAATACTTCAGTTTTCCCTTGTCAGTATCATTCCACCAATGCTCCATACTCATTCACTCATCTACCACCGACGTTGTATAATGTTTTTCTCCCAGTACTTCAGTCTTCCCCTGTCAGTATCATTCCACCAATGCACCATGCTCATTCATCTACAACCGACGTTACATGACCTTGCATCTGGCAGCATTAAATTACATAAAGAACCGCAACCTGATAAAGAAACGTCTTTCAAAACTGACACCTGCAAGACCGATAAAATGGGAGGATATGATTAAAATGGATTCATTGCGAATATATCATATACATTGAGACCTCTGATGGTCGGTTTCATTGGAAGGTACTTAATCAGTCCACGACAAGCAAGGGGTTACTTTCTTAAGATTTAGGGACCATATGGAACCGACGCCAAAGCTCTGTAGGCTAACGGTCATCGGTTATCCTCTCTTGCTTTCCTGGTGATAAACTGGGCATATGTTCCAGTCGTTTATAGTATGGGAGTGGCCAACTGCTGTAAAAGATATCTCCGTGTTTATGAAAGATTTACGAATCGCATATTCCAGTAGGATGAACGCAATTCTGTCTGACTCGTCAGGACGTTTCATCTCGGAAAACAATGAATGTATTTTTACGAAATGCGGTCGAAATTATTGGAATTTAATTTTAGTCCATACTGGCCAATTAAACTCTTTGTTCTCGCCTAGTATTTTAATGGTTGTTAAATTACGCATGAAATTACTACGCAATCAAAACGTAACTAAAAATTACGCACACAAATTTTAAAAGTCTATTTTTCTTTTTGGAGAAGGGCCCCGCAGCAGAAGCTACGTACGCACTGCAGCCTTAAGGCTTCTTGTGCAACAATGTGATAGAGATGAGAGAAAGATGATCAGTTTTGTCTTCATTTTTGCAAGTAATGGAGCACCGATGGAATGAAATTGACAGGGGAAAACCAAAGTACTCGGGGAAAAACCTGTCCCAGTGCCACTTTGTCCACCACAAATCCCACATGGACTAACACGGGGATCGAACCCGGTCATACTGAGAGAATGAGAACTGGTTGATAGGATATTAACAATTCAAAGGCTAGTGGTTACTATATCTACCGCCCGGCTTAACGCTAACAACTCCTGCATTTTTTCACACTATGTATTTACAATGTACAGCTATTATTTCCCTACACAGAATTCACCGATCTGTCTTTCTGATGGAAGAGAACTGTGCCCTTTGTGGGGTACAAATTAATTTTTATGCGTAGCGCGTCCGGAAAGTAGAAACCGTTTGGCCGTAAAAAGAATTTAAAGAATTTTTACAAAATATCTCTATTGCAATATGTTGGTACCTACAGTAAACTAAGGGCCGGGATAGCTCAGTCGGTATAGTGACTCGCTACGGGCTGGACGGTCCGGGGATCGAATCCCGCCGATCCCAGTGGCCGTGCGGTCTAAGGCGTGGGTCTGCGGCCGCTCGCTTACTGGGATTGTGGGTTCGAATCCCGCCGGGGGCATGGATGTTTTGTTGTGTTTGTTGTATAAGGACAGTAGTATGGATCATAAGTGACATGAAGAAGGACGGAAGGAGTTAAAGGGACAAAATGGATCAAAGGGAAATAACGGGACAGGGGGAAAAAAATCCCGGTGGGGGCGAGATTTTTCGAAGCCGTCCAGACCGGCCCTGGGGCCCACCCAGCCTCCTGTACAATGGGTAACGGGTCTCTTTCCCGGGGGTAAAGCGACCGGGGCGTGGAGTTGACCACCCACCCTCATCTAGTGCCAGAGTTAAAGAAAGAGTAGATCTATACCTCTACTCTCCCTCTGGGCCTTCGTGGCCTGTTCTAGGGAGAACTTTACCTTTACCTACAGTAAACTACATCTTCACACAGTCGCCGAGTGAATTAAGGCACTTGTCATGTCGTGGGGCCAGCTTTTGTATGCCTTTGTCGGCCAAGCCTCTCAGCCAGTCCAGCACAACGTCTTTTGTATTTTGACTCTGGCCGGCCAAACAAAATGTTCGTATAATTCATAAATTGTGAACAGCCTGTTTCCCCGAATTTTTGCCTTCACTTTTTCTTTCAAATCATCCGTAACCAAAGAGGGGCGACCACTTCTTTCCTCGTATGCATGATAGTCCTGCCTTCTTTGAACAACCGACACCATTTCCTCACATTCCACATTAGAAAGTGATAGATGCAGTGATAGAGACTAATGTTTTTTACAATACCTGTATGTTTTCTCCGCAAAGAGAGTCCGATGGGACCCTAACCACTCGTCAAGGTCAAAGCTGTTCTCGTCTGTCGAGGACAGTATCGATCAAGCTTAACTGGGTCACATCACTTACCGCACACCTGCTGGTACTAGCTCTGTACCACAATGCCACATGCCCGTCTTTACTTCACTCCGATTATTCATGCCCAGGTGTTCCACACCGAGGTTCATTACAATATTAAGGCATTTCCGCTTACCGCCTACCTGTGTTTACATTCCTAAACCAATCTGTCATTGCTCCAACACGACATTCTCTACCCGCAATTTCCGCCTAGGCCATGCCGTTGTGGCCCTTACGACGCTCTTGCAAGCAACCCAGTTCCCCTTCGCGTACTTCTGCTAACTGAACTGTCAAAACAGGCAGTAGCTCAGCAAACTGACTGTACTCATGGAGTAGACACCCATATAGTCAGTGGAATTTTTGTCTTTTTTTTCTGCCACATTCAGAAATCAAATTAGCTATATCCACCGGGCGACGGGCCCTTTTTCCTCCTAGGATAAAGTCGACTGGAACGTGACGCTGACAACTCATCTTCATATAGAGTCGTCAAGTATACTTGTGTCATCTAGCGACGTGCTTACAGATTAATTTTAATGACGTTCCCGATGGTCACGTAGGTTCTTAGCTGATTTATCAATGATGTTTCTACTGAAAAGTTTTTATATCCTTGATTTGGAAGAGATCATTCGTAAAATACAGAGGAGGTAGAAGTTTCATGTTTTGAAGGAGCATATGATCGGCATCTTCAGAGGTGAAGCTGTCCAAGAAGAAATGATTTGTGAAATCCTTGATGGCTTTAAAATGTCTGTAGTGGTTACAGTAGAGACGGTGTAACATCCCGGAAGATGAGTCTTCATCAACGCCGCTTATAAGAACCTCAGATCTCTCACACTATTGAAGTCTGCAGTAAGAAAGATCCCGTTCTTAAGAACTGTGTATAATTGTGGTCAATTTCTGGTGCTCTTAGCAGTCAGCGCGAACAACGACTCATTCTCCGTGTTATAATCCGTTAGAGTAACCACTATTTATTACTTTCTGAAAGTTTGCTGACCGTGAACACGATACGTTAATACTAAAGAGATGAAAAACTCTTCCCTAAGGGGTTCAGTGCACTCTGAATAAATGATCACAACACCAGAAATTAAAAGTTGCAATATCGTGTCTTCGTGAGGATGAGATTCAGGGTATTATGGATTTCATTACAATACACTTTGCAGACTGGCCTTCCTCGTCCTTTTGCGATGCATCGATGTGTAACGTTGTAATGTAGGCGGGTGGCTGGCTTGTCGGGGTTTTCACTGCGTCGTTTATTTCCAGGTTCTATATTCGTGGGAAGTACAGTGGAGCACAAGCTCTGCCCTGATTTAACCTTACTGATAACGTTGACTTCAGTTTACAATTTCTGCTGGAATCCAACGTCTGAGGTGCCTCCACGTGTTACTTCCTTTCAGCAGTACTAAAGGTTTCCAGCACTCCAGTAAAATTCCTGCAAAAAAGTGACACAAATACGGAAAGTGTCTCCATTTCATGTCTTCATGCGGTACACAATTGAAAGTCCTTAAATCACCTTTCCAGCATTCTTGTCCTCCATCTTACTATTTTCCTTGTGTGTCCCTTCCGGTCACCGGTTTTCACTTACTAATATACAACACATAGGGCACTATGGCTCTGGGGTCGACTCAGCCTCTAACAGAAATGAGTACCAGGAATATTTCCTGGTGGGTAAAGGTGGCCGGTGCGTAGGGCCGACAACCTTACCACCTTCATGTGCCGATTGTCTTGAAATCTGGGAGCCTCAACCTCCTGGAACCCTAAGGGTGTGTCCAGGCCTGTAATGGGATTGCTTTTCATATTTTTTGTTCGATTTTGATGAAATTTGCTATAAGAATCATTCATTTATACCAACACATGCACACAACAGAAATTAAAAGTCGTACATAATCTTGTACCCTCTTACATGTTTCGGCCATTAAATTGCCATCTTCATGGAGATCTATGTACAAAGAAATACAAAATACCGATGCATCAATATCTTATGTAAACATTAGAATGATAAATTTACAAAAATGTGTAAAAGAGCAGCCATAAAGTATAACAAAGTGGACATACTATGGTTATTGCAATTATAATAAGTGCCTAGTTAAAATTCAAAATTTTTTATGGTACGAATAGTACATAGTGGAGCGTCGAACTTCAAACACAATCCGTTCCAGGAGACGGTTCGACTTTCAAGTTGTTCGACTTTCGAGTTAAATTTCCCCATAAGAAATAATGTAAATTGAATTAATCCGTTCCAGACCCCCAAAATGTACCCAATATAAAACATTTTAAGTGCCTATTTCAAAAGATCATAATGATAAAACAAGTATATTTAATTTCAATAATTGAAAATTTTTATTTATAATAGTACATACATAAAAAACTATTGTATAATAATAAATCAATAATAATAGTAGGAGGGATATTACTGCTCACTGGAAGGTGAATTACCCTTCTTTCATCTGGACCAAGCAGAGAGAGAGAAGGCGACCAAGTGACGACCATGTGATTCTTTGTTCGACTTTCGAGTTTTTGTTCGAGTTTTAAAACCGGATTTTCCTCGAATTTTTTTTGTTCGAGTTTCAAGTTGTTCGAACATCAAACCGTTCGAAGTTCGAGGGTCCACTGTATATTCATACAAATATCTAGTGTTGACGTGTTTGATCAGAAATGAGCAAGTGCTGAAAATAATGTTAAAATTTAAAATTACGATTTAAAATAGGAACGTATCATCAATGTAATAATCACAGTGTCTACGTTTTTGCATTTTATGGCTCATATTTTACGCATCTTATAATTTTAACATTTTCGTTATGGTATCAAGTGTTCCTTTGTACTTGTATCTCCCAGAAGATGGCGATTTAATCGCCGGAACATGTAGGAGGTTACACGGTTATGTACGACTCTTAATTTCTGTTACGTGCATATGTTGGTATAAATGAATGATAACAGCAGCAATCGTACGGAATGAATAATATTAAGTTCACTGTAAGAACTATGCACGCTTTGTCAACATTTCTGCAGTAATACTAGTTAGCTTTTAAACCGTGAGGAAGGTCACAGTAAGCCCCTGTTCATGCACAACTGCCCCAGTGACTGCAGCACATCGATCGTGTCCAATAACCTTACATACAGTGAACCGTTCTGTGGGTAACCACAGTCTACAAGACCACATTTTGCACTTCCTGACGGCCAGTTTACAGTCCAAAGTTTCGGCAGCGGATATTGTGATTTTTGTGACGAAATTATGTATATAATTACTGTTTGTGGTTCTGCATCCGATGACAACTCATCATTACTTCGAAATCAAATTTTTCTCCAATAAAATTGAACGTTCTGACGGAAGCAAACATCTCAATAACACTCTGCTGTCTCAACACGAGAAGTTAAAGTTTTCCTTCGCACTCTTTCTTTCTTCCTTTGTATTTTTTGTTTCTACTTCTCTCTTTCCTTATGTTTATATTTTCTTTCACTTTCTTTATTTCTTTTTGTCTCTCGTTTCTCTTTTTCCCTTCCGTTCTTTCTCATCTCGCCTTCATCTTTTTTTACTTTCCTTCTTTTTTGTTTCTATCTCTATTCAATTCTACGTTTCTTTGTCTCTTCATTTATTTATTTCTCTCTTCCCTTCCATTTTATTTTTCCAGTTTCTTTGTTTTCTCCCTCTTTCTTTATTTCTTTATTCACTCTCTCTTTATATTTAGATTCTTTCTTATATTCCAAGTGTCTCTCGTCCTTTCTCTTCTTCTTTCTATCCAACTCCACTCCTTTCTCGTAAGCCTTCAGTCTTACAATCGATTAGCTTATCGATCAATCGCTTGGCTTCAATATAATTGAATGGTAGCCCGTGCGATGGGATTCCCATTACAGTTACATTAGTAATCTGTATGGCGGATCGAGATCGTGTTGTGAAATTCAAAGCAGCAGCAGCGGCCCCTACTCTTGTTATGACAAAGCAGTTAACTCTTGTTTGACCCCAATCAACCTTGACGACCGGCAGCGCGCCGCACAGTGGCGGATAAAATCACCAAACAAATGAAAAGATTTCGGATTCAGTCACTCTTGGATGCACACACACTTAAGGCTAGTTCGATTATTCTTTACTGAGAGAAGTAAAAGAAAATCAATGCGTGCTTTTACTTCAAATTACTGAAGACAGAATTCGCTGGAATTGCTTTCAGATGTACGAAATTTATTGATAGACTCAAAGGCTCTAACAGCTATAAATAACCAAAATTAAATGATTCCATGCCGATCCCGTTGGCCGTGTGGTCTAAGGCGTAGGTCTGCGGCCGCTTGATTGCTGGGATCGCGGGTTCGAATCCTGCTGAGTGCATAGCGGTTCGTCTCTTGTGTTTGTTGTGTGTTGCGTAGGTAGCAGTCTCTGCGACGAGCTGATCACTCGTTCAGAGGAGTCCTACCGGGTATGTGTGTGTGTCTAATTGTGTATGGTCTAGAAACCTCAACAATGAGGCGGCCTAGGCCCGAGTTGGGCTGTTGCGCCACAAAAAAATATTATCCATGCATGAATAACGCTCTCACTATATCCCTCATCGATTATTACCTTATATAAGGACACTGTTCAAAACTGCTGGCAACCGGAATAATAATAATAATAATAATTCTTGGCTCAACAGCCCTGTATGGGCCCGGGCCTCCTCTTGCCTCCTCTTGTCGAGGTTACTAAGTCATGCGCATTCATGGTAGTTGGTGACCGGCCAGCTAGCCGCGCTTAGTGTTCTATCGATCCTGATGTGCACGCCAGAGCCATCTGGCAGGAGACTTGGATGAGAAATGGAGGCAATTTGGCTTACGCAACATTTTTATTCATGCCCGTAAGGTTCTTTTACATGCCGTAAATCTACGACATGGGACCGACGGCTTTACTTCCCCTCCGAAGGAAGTGGTGCTCCGGATTTTTATCATCCTTAAAAATCCATCGACCTCGGTCGGGATCGAACCCGCGAACCTTGGGTCCAGTGGCGAGTCCACCGAGGTCGACTGGCAACCGGAATACGCATAGTCAATACACTGCCTAGGCTACAGGCCAAAAGTTCCGGGGTTCGAATCCCGGCAGGGGGCAAGAAATGTTTCTCCTCTCCAAACCAGTTCAGTCCGGATCTGGGGCCCAACCATCATCCTAATCAAAGCGTAACCGTGGCCCCTCCCTCGGGGGTACAGCGGGTGAGGCGCGAAGTTGGCTGTTCACCTGCTACTAAAGCTGAAGTTAAGATTGAGTGGAGCTATACCTCCAATTCTCCTATATACAATGACAACATTGCTTTTATAACATAACTAATTTATTAAAATAAAGCATTATTTAGAAATCAGCTGTAAATATTTTGGAAGGTAATGTGTTTCGATCAAGGTAAAAATGTAACGGTTTGTCACTAGAAGGATTAACGGCCAGACCTTAACTCCTGCATCCAGAGACGCTGTCAATACTGCACTGACCTGCACAGCCACTGTATCACACATCTTCATCGCGAAGTTTTGAATTAATCACAGCTACAATTTCATTCTCATCTTAATAATATTTCTACATACGTCTAATGTTAATTACAGATCTAACCTTCCGTATATAAGTCATTGAGCCCTCCACAGTTGAACACCAGCATGTACATAGACGTCTGACACGTCTACCCACTGACAGCAGTTGTTGGCTACCTAAGTCACATGCCGGAACTTGAAGGCCAGACTCTTCATATCAGAGTGAACGTCCATCTTTCAAAGCCTGGCTTCATATAGGAATGTTATCAGCGATAGAGCAAGTCGTGCGGAAAGCGTCAGAGGCACGGACCAACACGTATTAGCGCCGCCGACAACAAAACTTTCCTCTCCACCGCTAAGTTTTGCAGGCCACATCAGGCATGTCTGTAAATCCGAGCAGTGGTGAGAAATTTGGGCCGGGCACAGAATAAGACAAATATAAACTGTACATTGTTCACACCGTGCATTTTCATTTGATCACACATTTCTTAAACCAAAAAAATGCACACTTCTTATTTATTATACAATACATTTTTTTTACAGTAAAATCAGTCCAACATGTTTCAGTTCCCTATTACTGAACCATACGGGTCCCTGATGATGGTTCCATAATAAGGAACCGAAACATGTTAGACTGATTTCACACTGTTGCCACCGTGCATCTTCGTCATATTGAATTAAGTTATAAACCAACCGATGCACACTAAAACCACTTTTTAAGTAGCTTTATTATAATATTGTTAAAATTGTACAAGCTACTTAAAAAGTGGTTTTAGTGTGCATCGGTTGGTTTATAACTTAATTCAATGTTAGACTGATTTTACTGTAAAAAGAAATCATATTGTATAATAATAATAAGTGCGCATTTAGTTGGTTTAAGAAATGTCTTATCAAGACAAATATACTTATGTCCCAGGTGCACAAAATGAACATACATCGGCAAATAATACAGTGGACCCTCGAAGTTCGAACGGTTTGATGTTCGAACAACTTGAAACTCGAACAAAAAATTCGAGAAAAATCCGGTTTTGAAACTCGAACAAAAATTCGAAAGTCGAAAAAAGAATCACGTGGTCGTCACGTGGTCGCCTTCTCTCTCTGCTTGGTCCAGATGAAAGAAGGGTAATTCACCTTCCAGTGAACAGTAATATCCCTCCTACTATTATTATTGATTGATTATTTTACAATATTTTTATGTATGTACTATTATAAATAAAAATTTTCAATTATTGAAATTAAATATACTTGTTTTATCATCATGATCTTTTGAAATAGGCACTTAAAATGTTTTATATTGGGTAAATTTTGGGGGTCTGGAACGGATTAATTCAATTTACATTATTTCTTATGGGGAAATTTAACACGAAAGTCGAACAACTTGAAAGTCGAACCGTCTACTGGAACGGATTGTGTTCGAAGTTCGAGGTTCCACTGTAGTTTAAATCGGAATATAAAGCACAAAATGTATGATATGTTTTGTTACAATATGCCACAAAACTTTATCACAGTTTCTGTCACATGCGTAGGTTATAATCAGTACGTGAGACAGACACTGTGACAATGGCCTGCTTATGTTAGGCTCTAACAAAATATAACTTACTACAACCACAATAAATGCTGGGCATAAAGTTACAAGACACGGGTCTTATCCATTACACAAATTATTTACCCAACATGTTTCGATTCGCTTAATGAATCACATTAAATAACATAAATTTGCGTGATTTCAGGATTCCACCGCGATGTAGATGAGATCTGGGCTCTTCTGGGATATTATGCAGCGTTGAGTGGTAGTTCTGTACCGACGTTTCGGGGGACAACCTATCGGTCCCACCTTCAAGAGTCAACAAAACTAACAACCTATCGGTCCCGTCTTCAAGAGTCAAGCAGTCCAAGAAAAATCGTCTTGGACTTCTTGACCCTTGAAGATTGGACCGATAGGTTATTCCCGAAACGTCGGTACATAAACTACCACTCACGGCTGCGTAATATCCCAGAACAGCGCAGATCTCCAAAGAAATGTAATTAATTGAAATCAAACGCTGAATTAATAATATATGTAGTTGCCTGAAACGGTATTTTTAATTACCAATAATCTTGAAGGCACGCTTCGCTACGAATTGTCACAATTAAGGATGAGCTAGGAGGGGAATGTAGCACGCATGGTGAAAAAGAAAAATGCATAGAGGAAATTGGTGGGAAAAGCTAAAAAAAGAGACCATATGGAAGAACTAGGCGTAGACAGAGGATAATACTAAAATGCACATTAAAGAAAGAGAATGGGACCGAGTGGACCGGATTAACGTGGACGAAGACAACACGGTAATGTAATTTCCGGTTACGTAAAATAGGGGCAATGTTCTGACTAGCCGAGAAGATGTTAGCTTCTCAAAATGGCTATGTCCCATGGAGTTAGATTGTTGGCCTGTCTGTTTGTTGGCCTGTTTATTTGTTTGTGTTTATCAGTCGAAAACTTGTACCTTCCTTCTCCCTCTTCTAATTCCACAAACACGAATTTGGACAGCCCTTCTCCTTCTGTCAAACAATCAACTTCGGAACTGAATGTATAAAAATTACTTGGAAAATTATGCAGGTGAAAGATTTCAAGGAATTCATATAAAACTTTGCAACTCCGTGTCTTCTGGGGAAGATATGAAAAGGATTTTTCCATATAGAACATACGTGGGCTATCGGAATTTTGGAACATCAAATGTAAATACGTATCATTCCTTAGAGACAGATCAGTGGCGGATTGCGAAGAACCAGTGGCGAATCCGAACAAAACACCGACGCAAACTGATTAGACGATCCTGACTAACAACTAGCTGAGAAATGTGACCATTTCTGGGATTTAATACGAGTATTAAAGGACATGCAGCTGGAATAGCACAGTCTGTGTAGAGCAGTGCTTCCCAAACCTGGGTAAATTACCCAAAATTGGGTAAAGGTTGTTTTTCTTTGGGTAACGACACACCTCGGAATACACATTAAAATTTACCGTAAAGCTGTAGAAGAAGAAGTACTCTGAAGAAAGCGATCAGTCAGTGTGCACCGATAATCTAAAACAGTCTAACAAGTATTTATTTGCTATTTAATAAATAAGCCATACGCTTGTTATTAGATTCAATTATTTTTGCCGCGCTCGCATGCACGTGGAGAATTGACAAAATACTTCTACACGTACCGCCCCCCCCCCCCTCTAAACTAAAGTGAGTGAGTCTAGTCGTCTAGTCTATAATCTGTAGATGCAGTGTGTTGCTAGCTGTGGCCGATCTCTCTTCACTTGTCAAATATGTTTTCTGTGTAGTTAGTGTTTTACCTACATTGGATAAAAAGGACTTTCTGATAAGCGGTTTTGGGTAATGAAGGAAAAAGTTTGGGAAGCATTGGTGTAGAGACTAGGATGCTTTGCAATGCACCAGGTTTAACATCCGAAGACACTGCTTTTGTCCACAAAATCAGTTTCTGTGTTTTGTATGGATCTCAGAACAAAGAACAATTACTTCGATATCTTCGCTCTTCTGGGATGTTACAAAGCGTAGACTGGTCGTTACCTACGTTTCGGGACAACCTATCGGTCCCATCTTCAAGGGTTGTTGTTACGTAATGGTCCAACCCTCCAGCTCTTTGGGCTAGTTCTGGAACGTCAGACCTTGCGACACTATAAGGGTAAGAACCAGGCTCTCGAACTCCGAGTCCAGAGACCTGATCCAGTAGCGTGCCACAATCTCTCGTATTTAAAAATGAACACAGCATGGACTGCGAGAGATCAGACCCTACAAACTACCCTTCTGTATACTCGAAGGCATAGACTATTTTAGAGAGAGAGAACAACCATAATAAGGTTAATTTCCAAACAAATTATATTATTAAAAATTATACATTATGGTACATTATTATATTAAGGGGCGAGGGTTTCCTCTGACACTTGAACTGACTATTCACTGCCTTCCACATCCATCACTGTCAAGAACCACCACAGTCCTTGGTCAATTCAGAAATAAACAGTTCTACCTTGTAGTGATAATACCAAGACGAAGACTATCAGCACGGCGTCGGGCTTAATAGCTGTGACAATATGTGACCTTGACGATAGTAACGTCTCGATGACTCTCTCAAGGTACTTCCTACCTGTCCAACTTCCTGACGTTTTTTACTCACAATATTGCGTTTTTCCACCCTACTTCATCGCTACAGTTTTTAGTTCTCAACAAAACAATAACTAACCTTGCCGATTGTATGTCACACAGTTTGTTTGACCTCGGTCTAGGAATTACAAATTTCTAAGTTTCTGGCCATCAGCAAATGCTTTACATACCAAGTTGCTCCAAAACAGTGTTCTGGCCTTCACATATCAACAAACTACGGAATTCCATAACATGATAGTTATTACACCATTTTTCAACACATTACAAACCTAATTTCTAGAAGCATTTTCTAAATTTGACAAGCTGACAGTGTTCCCAAAATTCACTACATTACACTGTCTTTCAACGAGTTATATAATGTCTCTGTTTTCAAAGGCACGTCTTCAATGTCACAAGTAATTGTAGACCTATAATGGCACGGAAGGACAAGGTAATGAAACAAGGCCAAAAGAAAATAATTGCTGAAATCATTTCTTATTCCCACATGTGAGGGGTGGTTTGTAGCGATAAAGTAGCGCCTTAGCTGCGAATACATTGTATAAACAGTCGCGGACAGCCAACAAGGGGTGGCCCTCCCGCTTGGGTTTGGGCGAGATGCTAACAATTCCTCACCGTAAAAAATTACCATGTTACGAAACACTATACAAAGCCTCGTACCTGGACTGTTTCTTTGGTACAACTTAAGCAATGGCTCAGGATAGGGACAGGTGGCGGGCTCTTGTGAGTGCGGTAATGAACCTTCGGGTTCCACAAAACGCGGGGAATTTCTTGACTAGCTGACGACCTGCTGGCTTCTCAAGAAGGAATCTGCTCCGTGGAATTAGTTTGTATGTTTGTTATCACATTTAATGTTACTCTACGTCACATGTTACCTAAACTTCACACCTACTTTCTTACCTTTCAAACTCACAAATATACGAACAGGACTTCACGTGTCTCACTTTGTTTTTTACTTCATTCTAAAACTATTTATGTCTTTTATAATTCTTTCTCCTCTCACTGACTGAAATTTACTTATTATTACTTATATATTATATCTTTTTTATAATACTTGCAATATGTCGCGTATGTCTCGTGCTGTTACATAAGCTACAATTAGCATCGCAGTTCCACAATCCTGTTCCACAGCTGTGAGCCAATCAAAAAACAGGATCCTCCGTCACATACGATATTCTGCGTTGCCTCTGATTATTGTGTTTGTGTTCTGATATTTGGCCAGAATGCTGTTCTTACACACGATATCAGGAACAGTTTGGTGTCCTCCAGCCTCATGTATGAACTTGGTTGTGCTGACTGTACATTTAGAAATGCGTATAATGCCAAAAACCGATCCAAAGTATTGAAGGATATGAATTTATGTACGGTCATTTCTATGAAGGGAATTAATTGAAAAAAAACTTATTTTTATTTCCAAATTTGTTTCAAAATAAACCTCAAAGTAGGAACTAAAATCTGACATTCCTTGCACCAAAGTTTTCCATTAAAATTTACGTATATATTACTTTAACAAAACTGCAACTTGCAATATTTAATATTCTCAAAATTCACGTTTTGGTTATAATGAGTAGATGGCGAGAATTCCCTTTAGTATGAAATGGCGGCTATATAATTTTGTTTTCTACATGAATTTAAAATTGTGTAAAAGTGGGGCACCTAGAAAAACAAGTATTCTATATTTTGATTATTTCTACCAACAAATGCACCAAGAAAAGTTTGTCACTGTTTTCTTTATTGAAAGAGTGTCCCAATACGTATTTCGGCAATTATATTGCCATCATCAGGGGGTTTTTGTAAGTGAGCTGTTACATATATATAACGTTATTGAATATGGTATAGAACGAACGCAGCTTACATACTCAGTTTTTAAACACAATATCAAGTTTCCTTTGTGACGATTATGATTTGTCTTGACCAGGGGTTCAAAAGTTTTATTAAACACCTCAAAATTTTAGGCACCAGGAAAATTACTTAATACTAAGAACCCATATGCATTTGGTGCCAAAGATTTAGGATTACTAGAGAGTTGACCCCTGGGATTTCTGCACTAAATGTTTCGTCTGACGAATTACGAGAAGGCGTCATACTAAGCCGACATTCTGGCTATCTGCTTATGTACCCAAAGCTGTGTGTTGTGGAAGAACACAAGTGTGCAGTTTGCATCATATTATTTTCCATATCCCTCAAGTTAAATGAAATATTCAGGTCTACCGAATATATAATCTTAGTTTCCAAGTCGAGGTTTATTTGAATATACCATTTGAAAACAAACATAAATTTCTTGACTTGATTCATCCGCTTCGAAGTGGCTGTTCATAAATTCACCTTTTTCAACAGTCAAGATTAGCATTATGCACATTCCTAACTTACAGTTTGGGGCGTGTAATTTGATACATGACGCTGATGGGCGCCGAACTCTTCCTGTTATCAAATAACAACATTATACTGACCTCTGTGCCTGCTTGCCATGTTACGGGACCGCCTTATCTCATGAGGAGCACAAATTCAGTCGTTGTACTTATGTAAGTTTTTGCATCACTGGCAAAATGAACAGTACGAGATAAAATAAAATGGAGAAGGGGGAATTGATATCTTGTTCTCCCATTTTACCCGACGAAAGGGACTTGGACTAAATTTGAATTGTTTATAGGTGGAAAGATTATAAACTTCAGAAGTAACTTTAATAGAGAAAGGGAAGGTAAATATTTGTACGCAATAGTTCCAGTCACCCGAGAAACTTGTCTACAGAGGAACAAAACCTTAAGTTCATGAGTACAACTTTTATGTAATTTGTCAGCTTTCTCGTATTGACAGGAATGCAAATGAGATTGGCCACATCAGCTTCTCAATGGACGGCGGATAAACATGCAGCATAGGAAGCAGTGACATTATTACATATTGGAGAAAATAGGCGAAATACAGAAGCTGCTCAATCAGACTTGTAAAATACCGAATTGATAATCTTTGGAGCGGATCTGATGTTTGCATGGATAAAATGTACAGCTCATATGAAAACATTCTAATGAAAGTAAACCATGTTACTTGAAAATCAGAGTTCCAATTGTGTTCAATTTTTATCACTTATTCAATAATTTAGCGTTAATTCCTAAGATTACATATATATATATATATTTAAAACAAACACCAACAAAATGCACAACTTTCAAGGCGCAAACCAGCTCCTTATATCATGTATCCAACGCGTTTCGGCTCTTTGCGAGCCATCATCGGGATCCTTTACTAATATATAAAAGTGCTTCACAAATGCAGCATCTGTTTGATGATTGTAAAATATGCACTATCTGGAGCTTGAGTTAAAAAACACACAAGTCATAAACAAGGTTAAAAATGATTTGTTAAATAACTTATTAAAACACTGTTCACTATGTCTATATGTGTAAAGGATATTCGCACTTTCTAGGAGATCGCGCACTACACTGTACTGTTTGCGATGGATTTTTATAGCATGTCGATAGATACTCGCACTGTACGTAGTGTTGTTGTTGTTTACTTCTCGTTGCGGTGCGGTCCTCCTGAAGGTGTAGTATATGCAATTATAAAATTTGTTTGTGAAGAAGAGGTGGTTCAGGCGCAAGTATATTGTGGGGGTTGCGTCTAGAAGTGTGTCCGGTGAGAGCACTCTCACCGGACACACTTCTAGACGCAACCCCCACAATATACTTGCGCCTGAACCACCTCTTCTTCACAAACAAATTTTATAATTGCATATACTACACCTTCAGGAGGACCGCACCGCAACGAGAAGTAAACAACAACAACACTACGTACAGTGCGAGTATCTATCGACATGCTATAAAAATCCATCGCAAACAGTACAGTGTAGTGCGCGATCTCCTAGAAAGTGCGAATATCCTTTACACATATAGACATAGTGAACAGTGTTTTAATAAGTTATTTAACAAATCATTTTTAACCTTGTTTATGACTTGTGTGTTTTTTAACTCAAGCTCCAGATAGTGCATATTTTACAATCATCAAACAGATGCTGCATTTGTGAAGCACTTTTATATATTAGTAAAGGATCCCCGATGATGGCTCGCAAAGAGCCGAAACGCGTTGGATACATGATATAAGGAGCTGGTTTGCGCCTTGAAAGTTGTGCATTTTGTTGGTGTTTGTTTTAAATAATAAAAATGCACGGTGAACTAAGATTAAAGATATATATATATATATTCACGTAATTTCGATGTCATATTATGAAATATCTTTAATTCTTAGCATTACCAGCGAATGTCTACCTTATTCTTCCATTTGAATTTTAGAGCATTTCAAATATTTTTACGTCTATTTTACAAGTTCAACTTCGAAAACAAACTGATTTAAAGTTTTAATATAACAAAAGCGAATGTCACATTTTCTCTTACTTAATGTGTAACATAATGTGGACAAACCTGAACCGCTGAGGTAACCGACCTTACATGAACTTGTCGATTTCTTCTGATAGCGTTACAAAGCACTTATTCAAAGAAATATGCCTTCGAATATCTAAATATTGGGCAAAGAGGTAAACAGCTACTACACGTATTTGAGAGGATGTAGTAGAAATTTAAGACGATATTCACACTGCAGTGTGTATGTGTGATTGACGTGTGCGACTAACTTACACAAAACAAAATTTAGGTTAAAACGATTTTAAAAAATTTTAGTGACTTTCCTGTATTCCTTGAGGGATATTACAATTACCTTAAAAATATGGGCTATTGTTTTACATGAATTAATCTGTGTAGAATTTACTCTACCTGCGAGGGTCACAGCTACTTTAAAACAAAGAACAAGCTACCTCAAACTCAAGCGTCAGGTGCTGATCATATTCCGTCTTGCAGTTAGTCGCTAAATTTGCAAAATAATAATTCAGTATCTTCTTTCGTGTGGAGTCAAGCGAAAATGCAAATTTGAAATGCCTGGGCGTTTAATTGGCGTAGAATGACCATGAATTTCGGAATATGTAATTTTGCTTATCGGTAAGCGCAGTTAATGTTAAAGTGGTCATCGTCAGCGATCATATTCCTAGGGGAATTACTATCACCTACGCCTCTTCCCTCATCCAAGTTCCCTATATAAGTAGCTACGAGCCAAATTCAGTATCAGTCAACGCTAACTGCTAGCCACAAAATGAAGACCGCCCAGAGGCTGCTACTCATCGTCGCTGTAGGACTGCTGTTATTTGTAGGTAAGCATGCAGAAACATCGACAATTTTAAGGGAATAATACAGGGGAATGCTTTTCTCATTGCCTTGATATACGCCATGGACAATTTGTTCTAGTCAATTGGTACTGTTGTCAGAAACGTGAGAAGAATGGCTATTAAGTGTTTGTCGTTCAAATTTTTCGTAAATATATTTTAAAGCTCCAATGTTTCTCATACTTTAAAAAATATCAATACATTTCGTGCTAAACGCTGAATAATGTTACATGGATGACTCTATATATATCACTGAGTGGACAAGCCATTCGGACGAAGTGGATTCTAGGCAAAGCAAATATGATACTGCGGCAGCAACAGGAATAATTCATCATTCATTCATTCTGTGGTCTGTCTTACGACAGGTCCGGAGCCTCTTCCAAAGCGAATTCTCCACAGCGTTCTATCTAGTGTTTTCTCTTTCAATTTCCAGTATCTTCTTTTTTGCCTTAAGGTCATCGAGTAGCTGTTTACGCCTTCTTCCTCGTCTTCCCGTCATTTATATCTTTCCCTCTAACTTTCCTTTAATTACGTGGTATAGAAGGCAGTTTCTACACAAGATGTGACCAATCCAGTTAGCCTTTCTTCTTTTTATTTTATGTACGATATTCCTCACCTCCTTGACTCTGTGTAATACTTCTTCATTTCTCACACGATCGGTCCAACTGATCTTCTCCATCCTTCTCCAGCACCACATTTCAAAACTTTCCAGATACTTCTGATCTACTTTCCGAAGTGTCCACGTTTCAGCACCACACAAAGCTATGCTCCAAATGTAGCACTTTACTAGTTTCTTCCTTAAATTTAAGTCCAGTTTGCTGGTGAAAAGATTCTTCTTCTTGTTGAATGCTGCTTTTGCCATGGCAATTCTGGATTTAATTTCACGTGTACACCTCACATCATTTTTTATCATTTACACAAATAATTGAAATATTCCACATTCTCCAATTGTTTCTGATTTATCATCATAATAATAATTAAAATAAATATAAAGTAGCATTTGTGAAGATGCAGAACTAAACAATCCGTTTGAATACAAAGGGCTTTGATAAGGGTTTGGGGGCTGGATATTAGAAATTTGGGTTTCTTAAAGACGATATATTTTACTAAGTGACTGGCTTAAATTGCGGACCCAAATGTCACATCATACTTATAAATTACGCTTTCATATACACCAATAAACCGATGGCAAACATTTCTGTATATATCTATTCTATCCGCACAAATATATATTAGATATGTGACAGAAATGTACAGAAATGCTCCTATCTTCTAAATAAAGTTTTATGCACTAAATTCGAAAATATATTTATCTGAAATAAATGGCGGATGTGGAAACTGCAAATAACTTAATAATGTCGCAAGTAATTCACAACTTTTTACATTTTAATCATTAATCCATTAGTGTCTTAATGTTGAACGATATTTATTTAAAGCGCCATTTCCTCGACGTCACATCAAATATTGTTTGTACTTTCCTCATGACTACGAGGGTCGTTCAAATTTAAACGAGAATTACTTTCTGAAATATTTATTCACAATAAAATGGAAAAGTTTTTTTTTTTTTGGAAAAATTCTTAATTCCAGTTTCAAAGAAGGTTTTCGGTTGTTTGTGTATCCAACTTTGCACAGCTGCAGTGACCTCATCGTTATTCCGGAATCTCTTGCCTCTTAAAACCATCTTCATTGGTCCAAACAAATGATAATCAGATGGAGTTAAGTCTGGACTGTACGGTGGATGAGGCAGGACATCCCACTTCAGTTTCAGTGGAGTTGCCATCGTTAAAGCCGCAGTGTGAGGAGGAGCATTGTCTTGGAGGAAGAAAGCTGAATCCTGCCTTTTTCTTCACTTTGAGCGAATTGCCGGCATCACTTTCTCATTCAGGAGAGTTGAATAGTACTGCGCATTGATGGTTTTTTGACCAGTGAGAAAGTCCTGGTGAATGATGCCCTTGGAATCCCAGAACACAGCAGCCATGATCTTCCCTGCTGAAAAAATTGCTTTCGCTTTTCTTGGGGTGTGGAGAATGGGTGTGTTTGCACTGCTTGCTTGCTCTTTTTAATTCAGGAGTGAAGTAGTGGACCCAGGTCTCATCACAGGTCACACCTGAGTCCAAAAATTCGGCTCCTTCTCTCTCGTATCTTTGCAAAAGTTGAGTAACGACCACTAAACGTCTTTCCTTGTGCTCCGGTGACAGAAGCCGTGGGACCCAACTTGCGCTCACTTTACTGACTTTCAACTCGTTGTGCAGAATTTCTTCAACACTCCCTAAACTAATTCCTACTTCCTGTGACAGTTCAAGAAAAGTTATGTGAAGATTAGCCCGAATAAGTTCACCAATTTTCAAAACGTTGTCTGGATTGACAGAGGTTTTTGGTCGCCGAGCGTGACGTTCATTTTCAACACGGTCTCGTCCTTCTCGAAATGATTTCGCCCAACTGAACACCCTTGGCTGTGACAAACATTCATCCCCAGACTGTGCATGATGTCTGGTAAAGATTTCAGAATGAATGACACCTTCCTTCGTGAGAAATTTGATAATTATACGGTACGTAACACTGCTGGATACTGCTTGCTCTGCCATCTTGATTGAGGTGGAGAGGGACTCGACTAGTGCGGGTTGCAAGTTTAAACATGCCATAACTTGTCAGCTCAAGCACGTTCATACAAGTTGATTAAAGTTGAACGGCCTATGTATTTTCTGTACTACATGCTGCACTGCGTATTCCGATCTCAGCTGCTGCCCGGAACTACGAAGTTGTTTAACATTGGGCACAAAGATATTAAAATTGCTGCTAATGAGGTGAGCCCAAATAATTTCCGAATGACCATCATATAACGGCACACAGTTTCTGAATGACATTTTGGAAGAGAAAACTCTATGTAGTGTGACTGATACCTGTGACATTTGATTATATTGCCATGAAACGTATGGGTTCAACGTCGAGTTACACTCGACAGAGTTTTCATTTGTACAACTCCAATGTCGAGCTCAATTCGACAAGTAATTTTACAGTATTTTATTTTGATTTTTCTAAAGCCCTGTTATTTAGTTGCTGTTTTTGAAACTTGAAAATTAAAGCATTTCTCTAAAACCAATTTGTTATACCAAACAGTTATAATTCACAACAATAATCTGTAATGCGAAGTGTCAAGCACTTCCACAGTTGTATCTGAAGCAACGGTCGAATTGTTCGTCAGTCCGCAATGAGACGCAAATTCGTAACGCACAATCGTTATCACATTGCCTGATGTTCGCACGATTTGCCAGTAAGAACCGTAGGAACGCTATGATAATGGGTTCACATGTATCAGGGATAATTTTAACAATCCTGAAACCCCAAATATTTTCATCCCCCCTTATGCACAATTTCTTCTTTAAGTGCCTGCAGTTATAACAAGGCACGGTATCACGATTTCACAGATCTGAGGCCAGGTTCAGAACAAAGGCATGAAACGTTCACATTTTGTTGTTTCAGGTAACAGCAGCGGACGTCCACAAGCGGTGACTGATCCTACTGTGATTCTTCCTGTGATTATTTCTAATGTGACTCTTCCTACTGTGATTGTTCCTGTGACTCCTTCCTATCTTCCCACTCTTCGCACTCTTCCCACTCTTCGCCATTTTCCCCCTCATCCCCCTCATCCCCCTCATCACCCTCATCACCCTCATCCCCCTCTTCCCCCTTTTAGCCCTATTCCCCCTCTTCCCCCTCTTAGCCCTCTTCCCACTCTTCCAACTGTTTCAATCCTACCCGTACCCCTCGCCAAATAACATAACCTGGTTAATCTTCGAGACCTTCCGAACATGCACAGATTTGTCGCCTGCCTATCTCGTACTCTCCTTACCTCAATTTATGTCATATATTCCTGATCAATTCTAGTACATTACAGTTATGTCAACATTCAGCACCTCATATATTGCTTCACAACCTTGAACTATGAGCCAAGAACCTGCCTAGCAGCAAGCGAGCAGCTGCAAAATACTGAAGATTTATGTGGAAAAGAAGACGTCCAACTTAATATGAGAGACGTTGAAATGCGTTGTACTGAGCGGACTGCTGATTGAGCACTGTACTTCACTTGATTGTGGGTGAAGTCTTGATTTATGTAGTCTAAATGTACTCTATCAAATGCACTGTAAACTTTCCAATATAAAAACTGCACAAAATGTACTGATTTCTGTGAGCACTCTATTAAATTCTGAAGCACTGCAAATGATGTACCTTGTGTCTTATTCAACATGGACATGTGGCCTGCATGTGTTACGACGTTACCAACATGAGACTTACCATTTCTCCTCCAACGTCGATATTGCTGCCCTTTTTATCACATTTATCACATTTGTTATTACCACTTCATAAAACTTCACAAATTTATATGAAGTGGTAATAACAGATATCGACTCACTGTTATGACGTAACTTAAAAATTGGTCTATGTAACAGCTCACTTAAAACACCCCCTGATGATGGCAATATAATTGCCGAAATACGTATTGGGGCACTCTTTCAATAAAGAAAACAGTGACAAACTTGTCTTGGTGCATTTGTTGGTAGAAATAATCAATTATACAAAGATGCACGGTGAATATAAAGTGAAATTCTATATTTTATTTTGTCCCGAATATCCGTTTTGGAAAAAACCTTATGGAAATTCGGGCACGTACACACACACACACACACACACACACAATCCAGATTATATAAATTTACAAATGTCTTCCCGTTTAAAGCGTCACATGTAAATATACAAACGCGTGTAGCATATTTTTTAATCTTTCTCTCAAGGACTGTTAATTGATTATTTGCATAGGGACTGAAAATGTCAACAGACGATGGGCCACTAACTCTCACTCACGCACTTATTCTCACACGTAAAACGACACACACACACACACACAGATCAAGTATGTCGGTGTGTGCCCGAATGTTAGTGCTCTCGTAACAAAATAACGTCTTTAATACAAAATTCCTAAATCTATAGAAATGTCGCATTTCAATAAGTCAACAGGCAATTCAACTGTATATCGATGTCTGTCACGTAATATATTCGCACTTACACGCCATTGTGTAGGCCTACCTGCTAGCGATCAGAAATCTAGGTAATGAATCTTTGCTGATGGAGCTGATTCCTGAATTTTGTTTTTCACAGTTGCTTAAGTAGCCTACGGCAATTACACAGCGCTCTGTTTTATGGAATTTGTGTTCACTCACTTAACCAAAGATTGCACTACTATAATTAATTAATCTCTCATTAGTACCCTACATATGTTTCGGCCCCATTGTGGACATCATCAGGGGTAACATATTATATATACACTTCACTTTACGCTGTCCAATTTGGCACCGTTAATTCATATTGTTTTGTCGATGTTATTACTTTACACTGACAGTATGTATACACTGCACTTTGTAGGGTGTTAAATTTGTTGTCTATTGAGATCGTCGTATTTACTAAAAGTATTTTACACTGTTAAAACAGTTAATACGTTGGTTTGTTTATACTGTAGTCCATGTTCTGTTGTGTGACGTAGTATGATGCTGCGGTGCCGACGTTGCGACTGTTGGTTATATTCCATATTCGTTGTAAGATGCTACGTTGTTAATGGCTATTGTAGTCGTTGAAATGTTGGTGGTGGTTGAAATTATAAAATTAATAAGAAACTGCTGGCAGCTGGTCGTTCTTAAAGGAGTCTGTATCCTTATAATATTAAGGTGTTTTATATAATGTAACAAATTGTATGACTTTATTACAGTGTATGTAGTATTGCTATTACATGTAGCTGTGTTGTTCAGAGGCTTGGCTACGGGTGACACAGTCACGCATAGCCAAGACTCTGAACAACACATTATATTTGCTATATGTTTGAAATTTAAAATTTTATCATCTATTCTCTACCCCCCCACACCCATAATTTGGCGACCGAAATTCTAAGCTTGTAGCCTGTAAACCCTTTATCTTATCTGTCTATGCAATAGGGGCGTGTATTGTGGTCATTTGCACACGAAGAAGTTAGAGAGTTTTGGTCTGTCACATGTCGAATTTGGTGTCTGCAGATACATCGAAATATTACCAGCTGTCCGAACTCTAAGTAATCGGCTTTCACACTAACCACTTTGGGTCGCTTGTGGCATAGCGAAATACTAACGACACTTCAGACATAGCTCGAAACAACTAGCACTGAAACACGATACATTCTTGTTTATATGCTGAACAATATAAACCATAAATATTACATTTGCCCAATCCAGTGGCCGCGCGGTCTAAGGCGTGGGTCTGCGGCCGCTCGCTTACTGGGATTGTGGGTTCGAATTACGCCAGGGACATGGATGTTTGTCCCTTGTGAATGTTGTGTGTTTTCATGTAGAGGTCTCTGCGTCGGTCTGATCACTCGTCCAGGGGAGTCCTAACGAATGTGGTGTGTCTGAGTGTGATCGTGAAGTCTCGATAATGAGGAGGCCCTGGCCCACTAGGGGCTGTTGCGCCACTGGGGGGAGGAAGAAAGAGATCTGACATGCCGAGGTCATTCTTGAACTGCGGGCCCCTTCTGATGTACGAATCATCTCATCTAGTGACTGTAGGTTTTTATCATAATAAATATGTCGGTTAATGTTGAAGATCAGACCATTATCATTATCATCATCATCATCATCATCATCAAGACTTACATGACCTTATGATCTCTTCGTTCCCCTTACAAAGATATAAATTTTTACCTCAGCACGCTATCCTTAACTTTCCCATTCCAGTCTCCTGTTGCTGAATGACAATGCACACACTGATAAGAGGATGGTTGAAAGTCACACAAAGTCCCTCATTTCGTTGATGTGTTGTCGGTTCACGAGAGAGTGCAGAGTAATTTTACTTTCTGTCGATATTCCTTTATTGATGCACTGTCTTACGTAAAGAACTTACCGAAGTGACGCTATCACTTCAGTTAATGCTTGTGTCTGTGTCCTCTACACACAGGCGGTAAAGTTTCTTGAATTTTATGGACAGTATTTGAAGTTGTTCTGCACTTTAAACCGAAAGCAAGTGGTTATTCGCAGAAAATGGTTTACTGCGCCATTTCGATGCGCACTTCAGTATGTTCTATTCAGAAGTTGCAAGAGCATTGGACACACTGCCACAATCACGTTTTTTTAAATAAGAAGTCTCCTTTGTGAATTTCAGGGAACATTTATGCATACGGTTTTGCTGGTAATTGCAGTCAGTCACAGGCAGCTTCTTTCCAGAATTCTGAGTATCACGGATTTTGAATCACATGCTGTTGAATTACTGAGGCTAATGACGGAATATATGGGCCTGTGTAAACAACATCCAGCCTTGAGCATCCGGTCATGGCTATATAAGTGGAACACAATTTGCAATGTGATAAAAAGGGCAGCAATATCGACGTTGGAGGAGAAATGGTAAGTCTCATGTTGGTAACGTCGTAACACATGCAGGCCACATGTCCATGTTGAATAAGACACAACGTATATCATTTGCAGTGATTCAGAATTTAATAGAGTGCTCACAGAAATCAGTACATTTTGTGCAGTTTTTATATTAGAAAGTTTTCAGTGCATTTGATAGAGTATATTTAGACTCCATAAATCAAGACTTCACCCACAATCAAGTGAAGTACAGTGCTCAATCAGCAGTCCGATCAGTACAACACATTTCAACGTCTCTCATAGTAAGTTGGACGTCTTAGTTTCCACATAAATCTTCAGTATTTTGTAGCTGCTCGCTTGCTGCTAGGCAGGTTCTTGGCTCATAGTTCAAGGTTGTGAAACAATATATGAGGTGCTGAATGTTGACATAACTGTAATGTACTAGAATTGATCAGGAATATATGACATAAATTGAGGTAAGGAGAGTAAGAGATAGGCAGGCGACATATCTGTGTATGTTCGGAAGGTCTCGAAGATTAACCAGGTTATGTTATTCGTCGAGGGATACGGGTAGGATTGATACGGGTATGATAGGAAGAGGGCGAAGAGTGCGAGGAGGGGGAAGAGGGCGAAAAGTGGGAAGAGGGCGAAAAGTGGGAAGAGGGCGAAGTGTGGGAAGAGGGCTAAGAGGGGGAAGAGGGCTAAGAGGTGGAAGAGTCACATTAGAAATAATCACAGGAAGAATCACAGTAGGATCAGTCACATCCACTTGTGGACGTCCGCTGCTGTTACCTGAAACAACAAAATGTGAGCGTTTCATGCCTTTGTTCTGAACCTGGCCTCAGATCAGTGAAATCGTGATACCGTGCCTTGTTATAACTGCAGGCACTTAAAGAAGAAATTATGCATAAGAGGGGATGAAATTATTTGGGGTTTCAGGACTGTTAAAATTATCCCTGATACATGTGAACCCATTATCATAGCGTTCCTACGGTTCTTACTGGCAAAGCTTGCGAACATCAGGCAATGTGATAACGATTGTGCGTTACGAATTTGCGTCTTATTGCGGACTGACGAACAATTCGACCGTTGCTTCAGGTGCAACTGTGGAAGTGCTTGACACTTCGCATTACAGATTATTGTTGTGAATTATAACTGTCTGGTACAAATTGGTTTTAGAGAAATGCTTTAATTTTCAAGTTTCAAACACAGCAACTAAATAACAGGGCTTTAGAAAAATCAAAATAAAATACTGTAAAATTACTTGTCGAATTGAGCTCGACATTGGAGTTGTACAAATGAAAACTCTGTCGAGTGTAACTCGACGTTGAACCCATATGTTTCATGGCAAAATAATCAAATGTCACAGGTATCAGTCACACTACATAGAGTTTTCTCTTCCAAAATGTCATTCGGAAACTGTGTGCCGTTATATGATGGTCATTCGGAAATTATTTGGGCTCACCTCATTAGCAGCAATTTTAATAACTTTGTGCCCAGTGTTAAACAACTTCGTAGTTCCAGGCAGCAGCTGAGAGCGGAATACGCAATGCAGCATGTAGTACAGAAAATACATAGGCCTTTCAACTTTAAACGAGAATTTATTTACCTTTCGAGCTCAAATCAACTTGTATGAACGTGCTTGCGCTGACAAGTTATGACATCTTTAAACTTGCATCCCGCACTAGTCGGGTCCCTCTCCACCTCAATCAAGATGGCAGAGCAAGAAGTATCCAGCAGTGCTGCGTAGCGTATAATTATCAAATTTCTCACGAAGTAAGGTGTCATTCATTCTGAAATCTTTACCAGGCTTCATGCACAGTTTGGGGATGAATGTTTGTCAGAGCCAAGGGTGTTCAGTTGGGCGAAATCATTTCGAGAAGGACGAGACCGAGTTGAAAATGAACGTCACGCTCGGCGACCAAGAACTTCTGTCAATCCAGATAACGTTTTGAAAATTGGTGAACTTATTCGGGCTAATCGTCGCATAACTGTTCTTGAACTGTCACAGGAAGTAGGAATTAGTGTAGGGAGTTTTGAAGAAATTCTGCACAACGAGTTGAAAGCAGTAAAGTGAGGGCAAGTTGGGTCCCACTGCTCCTGTCACCGGAGCACAGGGAAAGACGTTTAGTGGCCGTTACTCAAATTTGCAAAGATACGAGAGAGAAGGAGCCGAATTTTTGGACTCAGTTGTGACCTGTGATGAGACCTGGGTCCACTACTTCACTCCTGAATTAAAAAGAGCAAGCAAACACACCCATTCTCCACACCCCAAGAAAAACCAAAGCCATTTTTTCAGCGGGGAAGATCATGGCTGCTGTGTTCTGGGATTCAAAGGGTTTCATTCATCAGGACTTTCTCACTGGTCAAAAAACCATCAACGCGCAGTACTATTGAACTCTCCTGAATGAAAAAGTGATGCCGGCAATTCGCTCAAAGCGAAGAAAAAGGCAGGATTCAGTTTTCTTCCTCCAAGACAATGCGGCTTTAACGATGGTAACTCTACTGAAACTGAAGTGGGATGTCCTGCCTCATCCACCGTACAGTCCAGACTTAACTTCATCTGATTATCATTTGTTTGGACCAATGAAGGGGGTTTTAAGAGGCAAGAGATTCCGGAATAATGATGAGGTCACTGCAGCTGTGCAAAGTTGGATAAACAAGCAACCGAAAACCTTCTTTGAAACTGGAATTAAGAATCTTTTAGAACGTTCGCACAAGTGTATGGCAGTCAACAGTAGTGTGTAAAACTTTTCCATTTTATTGTGAATAAATATTTCAGAAAGGGATTCTCGTTTAAATTTGAACGACCCTCGTAGTCATGAGGAAAGTACAAACCATACTTGATGTGACGTCGAGGAAATGGCGCTTTAAATAAATATCGTTCAACATTAAGACACTAATGGATTAATTATTAAAATGTAAAAAGTTGTGAATTACTTGCGACATTATTACGTTATTTGCAGTTTCCACATCCGCCATTTATTTCAGATAAATATAATTTCGAATTTAGTGCATAAAACTTTATTTAGAAGATAGGAGTATTTCTGTACATTTCTGTCACATATCTAATATATAATTGTGCGGATAGAATAGAGATATACAGAAATGTTTGCCATCGGTTTATTGGTGTATATGAAAGCGTAATTTAGAAGTATGATGTGACATTTGGGTCCGCAATTTAAGCCTGCCACTTAGTAAAAGATATCGTCTTTAAGGAACCCAAAAATCTAATATCCAACCCAGATACCCATATAAATTCCCCTTGTGTGCAAATGGCTTGTTTAGTTCTGCATCTTCACAAATGCTACTTTATATTTATTTTAATTATTATTATGATGATAAATCAAAAACAATTGGAGAATGTGGAATATTTCAATTATTTGTGTACATGATAAAAAATGATGTGAGGTGTACACGTGAAATTAAATCCAGAATTGCCATGGTAAAAGCAGCATTCAACAAGAAGAAGAATCTTTTCACCAGCAAACTGGACTTACATTTAAGGAAGAAACTAGTAAAGTGCTACATTTGGAGCATAGCTTTGTATGGTGCTGAAACGTGGACACTTCGGAAAGTAGATCAGAAGTATCTGGAAAGTTTTGAAATGTGGTGCTGGAGAAGAATGGAGAAGATCAGTTGGACCGATCGTTTGAGGAATGAAGACGTATTACACAGAGTGAAGGAGGAGAGGAATATCGTACATACAATAAAAAGAAGAAAGGCTAACTGGATTGGTCACATCTTGCGTAGAAACTACCTTCTGAAACACGTGATTGAAGGAAAGTTAGAAGGAAGGATAGAAGTGACGGGAAGACGAGGAAGAAGGCGTAAACAGCTACTCGATGACCTTAAGGCAAAAAAGAAGATACTGGAAATTGAAAGAGAAAACACTAGACAGCACGCTGTGGAGAATTCGCTTTGGAAGAGGCTCCGGACCTGTCGTAAGACAGACCACAGAATGAATGAATGATGAATTATTCCTGTTGCTGCCGCAGTATCATATTTGCTTTGCCTAGAATCCACTTCGTCCGAATGGCTTGTAAACTCAGTTATATATATAGATTCATCCATGTAACATTATTCAGCGTTTAGCCCGAAATGTATTGATATTTTTTTAAAGTATGAGAAACATTGGAGCTTTAAAATATATTTACGAAAAATTTGAACGGCAAACACTTAATAGCCATTCTTCTCAAATTTCTCACAACAGTACCAATTGACTAGAACAAATTGTCCATGGCGTATATCAAGGCAATGAGAAAAGCATTCCCCAGTATTATTCTCTTAAAATTGTCGATGTTTCTGCATACTTACCGACAAATAACAGCAGTCCTACAGCGACGATGAGTAGCAGGCTCTGGTAGGTCTTCATTTTGTGGCTAGCAGTTAGCGTTGACTTATACCGAATTTGGGTCGTAGCCACTTATATAGAGGACTTGGATGAGTGAAGAGGCGTAGGTGATAGTAATTCCCCTAGGAATATGATCGCTGACGATGGCCACTTTAACATTAACTGCGCTTACTGATAAGCAAAATTACATATTTCGAAATTCATGGTCATTCTACGCCAATTAAACGCCCAGGCATTTCAACTTCTGCATTTTCGCTTGACTCCACACGAAAGAAGTTACTGAATTATTGTTGTGCAAATTTAGCGACTAACTGCAAGACGGAATATCATTTCCACCTGATGCTTCAGTTTGAGGTAGCTTCTTCTTTGTTTTAAAGTAGCTGTGACCGTCGCAGTTAGAGTAAATTCTACACAGATTAATTCATGTAAAACAATGAGCCCATATTTTTAAGGAAATTGTAATTTCACTCAATAAATACAGGAAAGTCACTAAATTTTTTTTTAAAATCGTTTTAACCTAAACTTTGTTTTGTGTAAGTCAGTCGCACACGTCAATCACACATACACACTGCAGAGTGAATATCGTCTTAAATTTCTACTACATCCTCTCAAATACGTGTAGTAGCTGTTTACCTCTTTGCCGAATATTTAGATATTCGAAGGCATATTTCTGTGAATAAGTGCTTTGTAACGCTATCAGAAGAAATCGACAATTTCACGTAAGTTCGGTTACCTCAGCTGTTCAGGTTTGTCCACATTATGTTACACATTAAGTAAGCGAGAATGTGACATTCGCTTTTGTTAGAATAAATTTTTAAATCAGTTTGTATATTATATCAACACTGTGTTTTCGAAGTTGAACTTGTAAAATAGGCGTAAAAATTGAAGAATAAGGTTGACATTCGCTGGTAATGCTAAGAATTAAAGATATTTCATAATATGACATGAATATATATATTATAATAATAATAATAATAACCATGGCTCAACAGCTCTATATGGGCTCTCGGGCCTCCTCTTTCCGAGGTTACTGGGTCGTGCGCATTCGTGGCAGTTGGTGACCGGCCAACTGGCCGCGCTGCTGTTGAAATTGAATTTTGCTTACGAAACATTTCTATTCATGCCCGTAAGGTTCTTTTACATGCCGTAAATCTACGACATGGGACCGACGGCTTTACTTCCCCTCCTAAGGAAGTGGTGCTCCGGATTTTTATCACCCTTAAAAATCCATCGACCTCGGTCGGGATCGAACCCGCGAACCTTGGGTCCAGTGGCGAGCACGCTAACCACTAGTCCACCGAGGTCGACTATATATATATATATATATATATATATATATATATATATATAATGTAAAATAGGCGTAAATATATTTGAAATGCTCTACAATTCAAATGGAAGAATAAGGTAGACATTCGCTGGTAATGCTAAGAATTAAAGATATTTCATAATATGACATCGAAATTACATGAATATATATATATATATGTATATATATATGTATATATATATACATATATATACATATATATATATATGTATATATATATGTGTATATATATATATATGTATATATATATACATATATATATATATATATATATATATATACATATATATATATATGTATATATATGTAATCTTAGGAATTAACGCTAAATTATTGAATAAGTGATAAAAATTGAACACAATTGGAACTCTGATTTTCGAGTAACATGGTTTACTTCCATTAGAATGTATTCATATGAGCTGTACATTTTATCCATGCAAACATCAGATCCGCTCCAAAGATTATCAATTCGGTATTTTACAAGTCTGATTGAGCAGCTTCTGTATTTCGTCTGTTTTCTCCAATATAGAACAATGACACTGCTTCCTATGCTGCATGTTTATCCGCCGTCCATTGACAAGCTGATGTGGCCAATCTCAGTTGCATTCCTGTCAATACGAGAAAGCGGACAAATTACATAAAAGTTGTACTCCTGAACTTAAGGTTTTGTTCCTCTGTAGACAAGTTTCTCGGGTGACTGGAACTATTGCGTACAAATGTTTACCTTCCCTTTCTCTATTAAAGTTACTTCTGAAGTTTATAATCTTTCCACCTATAAACAATTCAAATTTAGTCCAAGTCCCTTTCGTCGGGTAAAATGGAGAACAAGATATCAATTCCCCCTTCTCCATTTTTTTTTTATCTCGTACAGTTCATTTTGCCAGTGATGCAAAAACGTACATAAGTACAACGAATGAGTTTGTGCTGCTCATGAGATAAGGCGGTCCCGTAACATGGCAAGCAGACACAGAGGTCAGTATAATGTTGTTATTTGGATAACAGGAAGAATTAGGCGCCCATCAGCGTCATGTATCAAATTACACGCTCCAAACTGTATAGTTAGGAATGTGCATAATGCTAATCTTGACTGTTGAAAAAGGTGAATTTATGAACAGCCACTTCGAAGCGAATGAATCAAGTCAAGAAATGTATGTTTGTTTTCAAATGGTATTTTCAAATAAACCTCGACTTGGAAACTAAGATTATATATTCGGTAGACCTGAATCGTTCATTTAATTGAGGGATATGGAAAATAATATGCTGCAAAATGCACACTTGTGTTCTTCCACAACACACAGCTTTGGGTATATAAGCAGATAGCCAGAATGTCGGCTTAGTATGACGCCTTCTCGTAATTCGTCACACGAAACATTTAGTGCAGAAATCCCAGGGGTTAACTCTCTCGTAATCCTAAATCTTTCGCACCAAATACATATGGGTTCTTATTGTTAAGACTTTTTCCTGGTGCCTAAAATTTTGAGGTGGTTAATAAAACTTTCAGAGTAAAGTTTGACTATCTATCCCGACAACTTTTTAAGCTGCGTTCGTTCTATACCATATTCAATAACGTTCGATCACTACCACGTACTCTACACACTGTGCACTCCCAGGTACTCTACACAGTCAGTGTGCACTCCCAGATACTCTACACAGTCAGTGTGCACTCCCAGGTACTCTACACAGTCAGTGTCCATTCCCAGGTACTCTAGGCAGTCAGTGTGCACTCCCAGGTACTCTGCACAGTCAGTGTGCACTCCCAGGTACTCTCCACAGTCAGTGTGCACTCCCAGGTACTCTACACAGTCAGTGTGCACTCCCAGGTACTCTAGGCAGTCAGTGTGCACTCCCAGGTACTCTACACAGTCAGTGTGTACTCCCAGGTACTCTAAACAGTGTCCACTCCCATGTATTCTACACAGTCAGTGTGCACTCAAAGGTACTCTACACAGTCAGCGTACACTCCCAAGTACTCTACACAGTCAGTGTCCACTCCCAAGTACTCTAAACAGTCAGTGTCCACTCCCAGGTACTCTACACAGTCAGTGTCCACTCCCAGGTACTCTACACAGTCAGTGTGCACTCCCAGGTACTCTACACAGTCAGTGTCCACTCCCAGGTACTCTGAACAGTCAGTGTGCACTCCCACGTACTCTACACAGTCAGTGTGCTCCCCAAGTACTCTACACAGTCAGTGTGCTCCCCAAGTACTCTACACAGTCAGTGTCCACTCCCAGGTACTCTGAACAGTCAGTGTGCACTCCCACGTACTCTACACAGTCAGTGTGCTCCCCAAGTACTCTACACAGTCAGTGTGCACTCCCAGGTACTCTACACAGTCAGTGTGCACTCCCAGGTACTCTACACAGTCAGTGTGCACTCCCACGTACTCTACACAGTCAGTGTGCACTCCCAGGTACTCTACACAGTCAGTGTGCACTCCCAAGTACTCTACACAGTCAGTGTGCACTCCCACGTACTCTACACAGTCAGTGTGCTCCCCAAGTACTCTACACAGTCAGTGTGCACTCCCAGGTACTCTAGGCAGTCAGTGTGCACTGCCAGGTACTCTACACAGTCAGTGTGCACTCCCAGGTACTCTACACAGTCAGTGTGCACTACAAGGTACTCTACACAGTCAGTGTGCACTCCCAAGTACTCTACACAGTCAGTGTGCACTCCCAGGTACTCTACACAGTCAGTGTGCACTCCCAGGTACTCTAGGCAGTCAGTGTGCACTCCCAGGTACTCTACACAGTCAGTGTGCACTCCCACGTACTCTAGGCAGTCAGTGTGCACTCCCACGTACTCTACACAGTCAGTGTGCTCCCCAAGTACTCTACACAGTCAGTGTGCACTCCCAGGTACTCTAGGCAGTCAGTGTGCACTCCCACGTACTCTACACAGTCAGTGTGCTCCCCAAGTACTCTACACAGTCAGTGTGCACTCCCAGGTACTCTACACAGTCAGTGTGCACTCCCACGTACTCTACACAGTCAGTGTGCTCCCCAAGTACTCTACACAGTCAGTGTGCACTCCCAGGTACTCTACACAGTCAGTGTGCACTCCCACGTACTCTACACAGTCAGTGTGCTCCCCAAGTACTCTGCACAGTCAGTGTGCACTCCCAGGTACTCTACACAGTCAGTGTGCACTCCCAGGTACTCTAGGCAGTCAGTGTGCACTCCCACGTACTCTACACAGTCAGTGTGCTCCCCAAGTACTCTACACAGTCAGTGTGCACTCCCAGGTACTCTAGGCAGTCAGTGTGCACTCCCACGTAATCTACACAGTCAGTGTGCTCCCCAAGTACTCTACACAGTCAGTGTGCACTCCCAGGTACTCTACACAGTCAGTGTGCACTCCCACGTACTCTACACAGTCAGTGTGCTCCCCAAGTACTCTACACAGTCAGTGTGCACTCCCAGGTACTCTACACAGTCAGTGTGCACTCCCAGGTACTCTACACAGTCAGTGTGCACTCCCAAGTACTCTACACAGTCAGTGTGCACTCCCAGGTACTCTACACAGTCAGTGTGCACTCCCAGGTACTCTAGGCAGTCAGTGTCCACTCCCAGGTACTCTACACAGTCAGTGTGCACTCCCAGGTACTCTACATAGTCAGTGTGCACTCCCAGGTACTCTAGGCAGTCAGTGTGCACTCCCAGGTACTCTACACAGTCAGTGTGCACTCCCAGGTACTCTAGACAGTCAGTGTGCACTCCCACGTACTCTACACAGTCAGTGTGCACTCCCAGGTACTCTACACAGTCAGTGTGCACTCCCAGGTACTCTAGGCAGTCAGTGTGCACTCCCAGGTACTCTACACAGTCAGTGTGCTCTCCCAGGTACTCTACACAGTCAGTGTGCACTCCCAGATACTCTACACAGTCAGTGTGCACTCCCAGGTACTCTACACAGTCAGTGTCCATTCCCAGGTACTCTAGGCAGTCAGTGTGCACTCCCAGGTACTCTACACAGTCAGTGTGCACTCCCAGGTACTCTACACAGTCAGTGTGCATTCCCAGGTACTCTACACAGTCAGTGTCCACTCCCAGGTACTCTACACAGTCAGTGTGCACTCCCAGGTACTCTACACAGTCAGTGTGCACTCCCAGGTACTCTACACAGTCAGTGTGCACTCCCAGGTACTCTACACAGTCAGTGTGCACTCCCAGGTACTCTACACAGTCAGCGTGCACTCCCAAGTACTCTACACAGTGTGCACTCCCAAGTACTCTACACAGTCAGTGTCCACTCCCAGGTACTCTACACAGTCAGTGTGCATTCCCAGGTACTCTAGGTAGTCAGTGTGCACTCCCAGGTACTTTATACAGTCAGTGTGCACTCCCAGGTACTCTAAACAATCAGTGTCCACTCCCATGTACTCTACACAGTCAGTGTGCACTCCCAGGTACTCTACACAGTCAGCGTGCACTCCCAAGTACTCTACACAGTGTGCACTCCCAAGTACTCTACACAGTCAGTGTCCACTCCCAGGTACTCTACACAGTCAGTGTGCATTCCCAGGTACTCTACACAGTCAGTGTGCACTTCCAGGTACTCTACACAGTCAGTGTGCATTCCCAGGTACTCTACACAGTCAGTGTCCACTCCCAGGTACTCTACACAGTCAGTGTGCATTCCCAGGTACTCTACACAGTCAGTGTGCACTCCCAGGTACTCTACACTCAGTGTGCATTCCCAGTTCCTCTACGCAGTCAGTGTGTACTTCCAGGTACTCTACACAGTCAGTCTGCACTCCCAAGTAATCTACACAGTCAATGTGCACTCCCAAGTAATCTACACAGTCAGTAGCACTCCCAAGTACTCTAAACAGTCAGTGTGCACTCCCAGGTACTCAACACAGTCAGTGTGCACTCACAGGTACTCAACACAGTCAGTGTTCACCCAGCATATCCTGATGTGCAGAATGGAAATGTGAGTGTAACACAGACACTGCTAGTACTCCAAGCATCCAAGGCTGCCAACCCCCACCCAAATACACCAAGGACTGAACAAATCCCATTACAGGCCTCAACAGGCCCTTAGGATTCCAGGAGTTTGAGGGTCTCAGATTTCTAGACAATCGGCACATGAAGGTGGTAAGGTTGTCAGGCCTACGCACAGGCCGCATTTACCACCCAGGAAATATTCCTGGTACTCATTTCTGTTATAGGTTGAGTCGACCCCATGGCCATAGTGCAACCGAAAGGATGATGTCAATTCCAATGACACCATCGGGAATCGAACCCGCGACCTTCCGGCTTGTAGCGCAGTGCCTCAACCAAGTACCACCACAGTCCTTGTTCAATTCAGAAATAAACCGTTCTACTTTGTAGTCATAATACAAAGGCGTAGACTATCAGCACGGCGTCGGGCTTCATGGCTCTGACAATATGTCACCTTGACGATAGTAACGTCTCGATGACTCAGTCAAAGATTCGACTGATAGGTTGTCCCGAAACGTCGGTAACAACCACTCTACGCTGCGTAACATCCCAAAAGAGTGAAGATCTCATTTACACTTTGACGGAAGCCTGAAATCACGCAACAATTATTTTCCCACACAGCAGTAACTGATTAGTTTTTTTTTGTAAAAGAGAATGAGTGTGTTTACTGCGCGGTACGGACCGAATCTTTAAATATAATCCAGGTTAATCTTAGAATTCCGCCTGTGTTGAGCTATCATGTGTAAAACCTACGTTCAGCCAGGTTGACGCTGATGATGACGCAAACATAAAGGTTGAAACGCCGATGTCATAATATTTCTGACAGACTGTGAAAAAGTTCTGTGGTGTTTAACCGTTTAAACCGTTCAATGACGCTGGGACAGGGGTTTAAACTATCGCTACTGTCCCACGACGAGGGCTTTAATTAGTTGTAATTACAAAGATTTCATCACCCTTTATTGTTATAACTCGTTCACACTTACTTCGATCTTAGCAGAAGCAGTTCCTTGCTGGATTCCATAACTGCTTACAGTCTAATTGTCACTGACCTTCAGCGGATATCGCTAACCCCGCGCCCAATTTAGTAGACATATGGCCGTGCCATGGCTCAGGCGGTTAGTCGCCGGCCTCCCACCGCGGAGGCCCGGTTCGATCCCGGGTCAGTCCATGTGGGATTTGTGGTGGACAAAGTGGCACTGGTACAGGTTTTTCCCCCCAGTACTTCGGTTTTGCCTGTCAATTTCATTCCACCGGTGCTCCATTTCACAGAAAAACGAAAAAAGTCTAATCATCTTTATCACAAGGGTTGCACAATAAGCCTCAAGGCTGCGGTGCGTCCGAGGCATTAGCTGCGGGGCCCTTCACAATAACAACAACAAAAAAAGTAGACATTCTTTTATACAACCTCCGACTGGCTATCAATGGAATCATAAAGTGATGTTAGACAATTCTTACTGATTACCCGTCATGTCATGACATAATCCTCAAAATTATAAATGTAACGAAATTATAGTTAGCCAGATCTATTTTTGCACATCGTTACACCGATGTAAGGTCACGTGATGAAATCAAAGCTCCACGTCATATTCCGACGGATTCTAGGTGAGTCTTGTTACCCAGCACATCTGACTATGTAATTCCAACATTTCCTCCTCCATATTCTCGAAAGTTTAGATGTTAAATCATTAAGCACAGACCGCAAACAGGGTCCGTGTCTTCACGTGAAGTCCAGTCACAAAGGTCCGTGTCTTCACGTGAAGTCCAGTCACAAATGTTCAGCAATAAGCGTATCTCCACAGTACAAAAAATTAAATAAATATCTGTCCAAACACAACTACATTCTATTTATTACATAGAACCACATGTTTCGACTTATCTCAGGTCATCCTCAGGTTTACATTTTGTCTTTAAAACATACTGAGGAAGAAATATGCATTATGTAAGTCCATAAAACATAATTATAATTATTAAAACTATTAAAACTGTTATGGTCATAAACAGGAACAATATGTGTGGATAGAGGTTCTACCACAGCTGTAACACATCCTGTTTACATAATTCACTTCCTTTGCTACACCAAAGTTGTCACAGCATCATGTCCAGTCTGAGTATATCGATGTGGATTCATTCCAAATTTTAATCACGTAAATGGACTTCCACACTCGCTGATCCGCAGTTCCGACGGGGACTTATAACTAAATTATATGTGGACAGCTTTACGTTGTGTGCTTAGTGTTGCATTTGTCTGAGATGATGTGTGTATATGCTGTGCTGGTTGTAACTTGTAACTAAATTATACGTGGACAGCTTTACGTTGTGTGCTTAGTGTTGCATTTGTCTGAGATGTGTGTATATGCTGTGCTGGTTGTAACTTGTAACTAAATTATAGGTGGACAGCTTTACGTTGTGTGCTTAGTGTTGCATTTGTCTGAGATGTGTGTATATGCTGTGCTGGTTGTAACTTGTAACTAAATTATAGGTGGACAGCTTTAAGTTGTGTGCTTAGTGTTGCATTTGTCTGAGATGATGTGTGTATATGCTGTGCTGGTTGTAACTTGTAACTAAATTATAGGTGGACAGCTTTACGTTGTGTGCTTAGTGTTGCATTTGTCTGAGATGATGTGTGTATATGCTGTGCTGGTTGTAACTTGTAACTAAATTATAGGTGGACAGCTTTACGTTGTGTGCTTAGTGTTGCATTTGTCTGAGATGATGTGTGTATATGCTGTGCTGGTTGTAACTTGTAACTAAATTATAGGTGGACAGCTTTACGTTGTGTGCTTAGTGTTGCATTTGTCTGAGATGTGTGTATATGCTGTGCTGGTTGTAACTTGTAACTAAATTATACGTGGACAGCTTTACGTTGTGTGCTTAATGTTGCATTTGTCTGAGATGATGTGTGTATATGCTGTGCTGGTTGTAACTTGTAACTAAATTATAGGTGGACAGCTTTACGTTGTGTGCTTAGTGTTGCATTTGTCTGAGATGTGTGTATATGCTGTGCTGGTTGTAACTTGTAACTAAATTATACGTGGACAGCTTTACGTTGTGTGCTTAGTGTTGCATTTGTCTGAGATGTGTGTATATGCTGTGCCGGTTGTAACTTGTAACTAAATTATAGGTGGACAGCTTTACGTTGTGTGCTTAGTGTTGCATTTGTCTGAGATGTGTGTATATGCTGTGCTGGTTGTAACTTGTAACTAAATTATACGTGGACAGCTTTACGTTGTGTGCTTAGTGTTGCATTTGTCGGAGATGATGTGTGTATATGCTGTGCTGGTTGTAACTTGTAACTAAATTATAGGTGGACAGCTTTACGTTGTGTGCTTAGTGTTGCATTTGTCTGAGATGATGTGTGTATATGCTGTGCTGGTTGTAACTTGTAACTAAATTATACGTGGACAGCTTTACGTTGTGTGCTTAGTGTTGCATTTGTCTGAGATGTGTGTATATGCTGTGCTGGTTGTAACTTGTAACTAAATTATACGTGGACAGCTTTACGTTGTGTGCTTAGTGTTGCATTTGTCTGAGATGTGTGTATATGCTGTGCCGGTTGTAACTTGTAACTAAATTATAGGTGGACAGCTTTACGTTGTGTGCTTAGTGTTGCATTTGTCGGAGATGATGTGTGTATATGCTGTGCTGGTTGTAACTTGTAACTAAATTATAGGTGGACAGCTTTACGTTGTGTGCTTAGTGTTGCATTTGTCGGAAATGATGTGTGTATATGCTGTGCTGGTTGTAACTTGTAACTAAATTATAGGTGGACAGCTTTACGTTGTGTGCTTAGTGTTGCATTTGTCGGAGATGATGTGTGTATATGCTGTGCTGGTTGTAACTTGTAACTAAATTATAGGTGGACAGCTTTACGTTGTGTGCTTAGTGATGCATTTGTCGGAGATGATGTGTGTATATGCTGTGCTGGTTGTAACTTGTAACTAAATTATAGGTGGACAGCTTTACGTTGTGTGCTTAGTGTTGCATTTGTCTGCGATGATGTGTCTGTATGCTGTGCTGGTTGTAACTTGTAACTAAATTATAGGTGGACAGCTTTACGTTGTGTGCTTAGTGTTGCATTTGTCGAGATGATGTGTATATGCTGTGCTGGTTGTAACTTGTAACTAAATTATAGGTGGACAGCTTTACGTTGTGTGCTTAGTGTTGCATTTGTCGGAAATGATGTGTGTATATGCTGTGCTGGTTGTAACTTGTAACTAAATTAAGGTGGACAGCTTTACGTTGTGTGCTTAGTGTTGCATTTGTCGGAGATGATGTGTGTATATGCTGTGCTGGTTGTAACTTGTAACTAAATTATAGGTGGACAGCTTTACGTTGTGTGCTTAGTGTTGCATTTGTCGGAGATGATGTGTGTATATGCTGTGCTGGTTGTAACTTGTAACTAAATTATAGGTGGACAGCTTTACGTTGTGTGCTTAGTGTTGCATTTGTCGGAGATGACGTGTGTATATGCTGTGCTGGTTGTAACTTGTAACTAAATTATAGGTGGACAGCTTTACGTTGTGTGCTTAGTGTTGCATTTGTCTGAGATGTGTGTATATGCTGTGCTGGTTGTAACTTGTAACTAAATTATAGGTTGACAGCTTTACGTTGTGTGCTTAGTGTTGCATTTGTCGGAGATAATGTGTGTATATGCTGTGCTGGTTGTAACTTGTAACTAAATTATAGGTGGACAGCTTTACGTTGTGTGCTTAGTGTTGCATTTGTCGGAGATGATGTGTGTATATGCTGTGCTGGTTGTAACTTGTAACTAAATTATAGGTGGACAGCTTTACGTTGTGTGCTTAGTATTGCATTTGTCTGAGATAATGTGTGCATATGCTTTGCTGGTTGTAACTTGTAACTAAATTATAGGTCGACAGCTTTACGTTGTGTGCTTAGTGTTGCATTTGTCGGAGATGATGTGTATATGCTGTGCTGGGTGTAACTTGTAACTAAATTATAGGTGGACAGCTTTACGTTGTGTGCTTAGTGTTGCATTTGTCGGAGATAATGTGTGTATATGCTGTGCTGGTTGTCCAACGACAACGTGCACAGCATGTAGGCGCCTTCCACGTTATTGCAATTCAAAGGATTCATCACACCAAATTTGTGTAGGCTTTAACTCTTTGTCCCATCCGATACAGAAGTACACCCCCCTCTGATTTCAGACGAGGTATCGATAGTATGCATGACGTCAGACTTTTGACTTGGTTTCTGAAATTACAGCTTCGTCGTCAGGGACATTTTGAGGATATTTGTCACAGGCCTGTCCCACTGTTAGAAGCACCCACCTAAAGGCCCAGTGCACCATAATAGTACCAGTTATGCAACGTGATACCAACTTGTTCAGTGTAATGACTTGGTAGCTTCCTAGACGATAAGTCACTACACTCGTTGCGTGGGTTCTTTTGAAAGAGTATATATATATATATATATATATATATACGAGGGCTGTCCAAAAAGTATCCGACTATATTTTTTCCCGCGGTAAGTAATGGCGAAAGGGTGGGGAAACTGAGCGTAGTGGTAGAAGGGACTTTCATGCGCATGCGTGATTTTTTGCTGCCTCGCAACACAGCCGGATGCGTCTGTCGCTGCCAGATAGCGAAGTGGTGTAACACGTGTTCGTCGCATTCTCGTTTCGCTCAAGATGACAGAATGTTTGGAGCAGCGATACTGCATCAAGTTTTGTCAGAAACTTGGGGATACCCAAGCGGAAACAATCCGCAAAATTCAGCAGGCTTTCGGTGATGATGCAATGGGGGTCACTCAAATTAAAGAGTGGTTCAACCGCTTTAAAGATGGCCGCATGTCGGCGGACAGTGACCAGCGGTCCGGGAGACCGTCAACGAGCCGAAATGCTGATGTCATTGACAAAGTGCGGACATTGATCATGGAGGACCGTCGTTTGACCGTCCGGGAAATTGCTGATGAGGTTGGGATCAGCAGAGGTTCCGCAAACACGATTTTAACTGAGGATGTGGGCATGCGAAGAGTGGCGGCAAAATTTGTGCCCAAGCTGCTTTCGCCGGAGCAGCAACAACTCCGCCTTGAGGTCGCGCAGGACATGCTGGAGTGCGCCAACAGGGATCCTGAGTTCCTGAACACTGTGATCACTGGTGACGAGTCGTGGGTGTACGGATATGACCCGGAAACCAAGGTCCAGTCGTCACAATGGAAGCATCCAACATCCCCGAGGCCCAAAAAAGCACGACACGTTCGGAGCAATGTGAAGGTGATACTGACTGTTTTCTTCGATTACCGGGGTGTTGTGCATCATGAGTACGCACCACTAGGCCAAACTGTTAATAAGGAGTACTACCAAGAAGTCCTCCGTCATCTTCGTGATGCAGTTCGGCGCAAGAGACCGGAGCTGTGGGACGCACGCAACTGGCAGCTGCATCATAACAATGCCCCAGCTCATTCATCACACCTGATCCAGGGTTTCCTGGCTAAGCACGGCATTCCGCAGGTTCGCCAGGCTCCCTACTCTCCTGACATGGCTCCTTGTGATTTCTGGCTGTTCCCGAGATTGAAGACACCGCTAAAAGGCTCCCGTTTTGACAGCCGCGAGGACATCATACAGAACGCGACGGCGCAGCTGCACACCATTCCAAAACAAGCCTTCCAGAATTGCTTTTAGCGATGGAAGGACCGCTGGGCTAAGTGTGTGGAGTCACAAGGGGCCTACTTTGAAGGGGATTAGGTATTGTAACCACCCAGATACAGAACTTTTTTTTCCCGGCCCAAGGTCGGATACTTTTTGGACAGACCTCGTATATAATATATATATATATATATATATATATATATCTGAACGCCATTCCAGCAACATGACAATATCATTCTAATGACAATCAAGATATCGTATTCTCCGCCCCATAAGACGCATTTCCCCCAGTCCCCAAAAGTCATCCTGCATCTTCACACCGGAAGGTTAGAGGCTACTAAATCCGCAATAATTTGTTGATAATTATACGAATAGATGCGTTTTATCACTTCTAGCGTCTTGTGAGGCGGGTAAAAGGTAATGTTCTGCCTATAACCTGCCATGAATGCACAGAGGGGGGTCAGAAGTATAGCGGTACTCTTTCTTTAACCTCAGCCTTAGATGGGGGTGGGTGGCCAACTCCACGCCCCCGGCAGTTTTACCCTAGGAAAAGAGAGCCGATACACATTGTACATATGGCTGGATGGGCCCCAGGGCCAGTCTGAACAGGTGCGGAAAATCTCGCCTCCAACGGAATTCGATCTCCAGACCGTCCAGCCCGTAGCGAGTAGCTATACCGACTGAGCTATCGCGACCCCTTTTTTTTTTTCTATGGCTCGACAGCCCTATATGGGCCTGGGCCTCCTCGTTTCGTCGAGGTTTCACGATCACACACTTTAGACACACCACAGTCGGTAGGACTCCTCTGGACGAGTGATCAGCCCGTCGCAGAGACCTCTACCTCACAACACACAACACTCACAAGAGACAGACATCCATGCCCCCGGTGGGATTCGAACCCACGATCCTAGTAAGCGAGCGGTCAAAGACCCACGCCTTAGACCGCACGGCCACTGGGATCGGCTATCGTGGCCCTTATGAGGCAGGAAATACGGTATTTATTTATTAGTCCAATTTATTTGTACAAAGGACAGCACCTGCTAACACCAAGTTTTTACAGCCTGCAGCCCTTATACCTTGACATTCGAGATATGAAACGCACGACCTCATACCAAGTACGCACTTAATCCCCTTCTGCGCTGCAAACCGCACTGAACAGAGCCGTCTTATAATCCAACATCGGGAGAGACAGAGCAAGAATTCGGTCTAGTAGGGTTGGAATAAAGTTAGATACGTCATCATCCCCCCTCCCTTTCTCACCACCCTCAATTCCCATTGCAACCCCTCCTCATGCAATTCGCGCAGGAAGGGGAGCCGATCGCATTTGCATGTTTATGGAATCTGTGGATCCAGGAGCTCCCTGCTGGCTCTGCTGCTTACAGAGGGTTCAGAAAGAAGACAGGGGAGTTGCGGGCACTCTATGCTTTCGAGGGTTTCTTTTAATGCTCTGGTGACATCCATTTCACGTCCTGGCACTGGCAGGCAGGCATTTCTGAGACTGCGATTTCACTTTCAGTAGCAAGCAAAACTGAAAATAAGTTCCAGAAGTGCTTTTACACGTATAGGCCTATTTCCGGGAGCTGGGATAGCGCAGTCCGTACAGTGAGCAGGCTACAGGCTGGATGATCGAGGAACAGTGGTTTGATTGCACACAGGAACCGCGGCATTCACCGCCATCTAGTGTAGAAGTTAACAATGAGAGCAGTATTGCCTCAGAAAAGGGGAAACTCCAGTTCTGCCTTACATTTTTACCTCTACACAATTCTTTACACAAAGTTGATCGATATACATGGTTTATCTCCGAAATTACTCAAAAGAATTTCGATTAAATTTGGCAATGGCCTCGATAAAAAAGATATCCGTGGAGTTCAATTTTGGTTACTATCGGTCCAAAATACCCTCTGCTTTACGTAAAATGTAATCGGTACAAAATAAACTCTGCTTAACGTAAAATGTAATCGGTCCAAAATACCCTCCGCTTTACGTAAAATGTGATCGGTCCAAAATACCCTCCGCTTTACGTGAAATGTAATCGGTCCAAAATACCCTCTGTTTTACGTAAAATGTAATCGATCCAAAATAGCCTTCGCTTTACGTAAAATGTAATCGGTCCAAAACACTCTCTGCTTTACGTAAAATGTAATCAGTCAAAAATACCCTCTGCTTTACATAAAATGTAAAAGGTCCAAAACACTCTCTCCTTTACGTAAAATGTAATCAGTCCAAAATACCCTCTGCTTTACATAAAATGCAAAAGGTCCAAAATACCCTCTGCTTTACGTAAAATGTAATCAGTCCAAAATACCCTCTGCTTTACATAAAATGTAAAAGGTCCAAAATACCCTCAGCTTTACGTAAACTGTAAATCTATCTTAATTTAATTTTCTTTGCTTTTGTGTTGTAATTAGCTTCGCTAGCAGTATCTAGACTGCACAGTGTCGACGGTAGATTAAAAAAGGCAAAGCCGGTATGGACATTTCAGAGACGAGAAAACTTTCTTGGCCCCACCTTGATGGTAAATCAATCAATATGCGTATGGAGTAATGGTAAAATGATAATTGACAGAGCAGACAAACTCAAAACATTTTATAGCTAGCTAACTAACTAACTCCAAGGAGCGGAGTATGTTTTGAGAAGCTAACAGGTCCTCAGCTAGTCAAGAAATTCCCCGCATTTTATGGAACCCGAAGGTTCATTACCACATTTACAAGCGCCCGCCATCTGTCCCTATCCTAAGCCAGATCAATCCAGTCCATGCCTCATCATCCCATTTCTTGAAGATCCATTTTAATATTATCCACCCATCTACGCCTGGGTCTCCCAAGTGGTATATTTCTACAGCACACAAAATTATTAAATAAAGTAAAATATTGTATTCATTGAATAATATAACTTTTATCTGACAAAATCCCATACAGCCAATGCGGAAAAAAAATAAAGAGAAATATTCCATGCTTTTTAGTATCGGTCCGCTCACTCTTCTGACGGTAAGCTCACAGTCCGCTCATGATCTGCTCACAGTAAACTCGCGGGCGTATTTCAGTACATTTGTTCGTGACCGTACCGTTCCTTGACCGTGACCGCTAGTATGGACACTGCTACTGAGACTCATTGACGGATACCTGATCGACCGACTCTGCTGGAACTTGTCAGGCCCTGTAATGTAAACATGGCCCAACTTCTTTCTCCACACAACGTGTGTGAACTGACATGTTTACGCATTCCTCCTCTACCAATACGTGCTACATGTCATACTGATCATCATTCAATCACCTTGGTACCATCAGACGAAGTGTCTGATATATTAAGCTTCTAAGTTTCTCCATACTCCTGTCGCTTAAACTTCATAACTTTCAGACAATTTATCTCCGTTGTGTTCTTACATAACCGAATATATAGAACAAATCGAGGCAAAAGACAATAATATAGTTTTGTTCACAGATCAGCTACATGTTTCGACCAGACATGGTCATCATCAGGCTGGACACAGCAAAGAAAAGACAAATATATACACAACTGTATTGGGATTGAGATCTCAGTGTCTTACACATGTCTTATATAAAAATATTCGTAGTCGAACTCGGATATAACGTCAAGAATGGGGCTGAATATTTTGTGTCGTTATAAACGAGTGTTATTCTAACCGAGGACTGTAATTTTATGGTTAACATTCAGGAATTCACTGGTTAACATAGGATATCTGACGCTATAGACGAGGTGTCGTCGTTATAACCGGGCTCGACTGCACATGGCATGTACATATGTGTATATTTTTATATAAGGCGTATGTAAAGCATTTAGATCTCCATCCCAATACAGCTGTCTATATATTTGTCTCCTCTTTCTTGTGGCCAGCCTGATGACGCCCATGTTTGGTCGAAACATGTAGCTGACTTGTGAACGAAATATATTGCTGTGTTTGGACTGGAATTATTATGTCTCTTTAAACTCGTTAACTTCTAATAGCGTTCTCCGTGAGCAGTGAACCCCTATATCCATGATGATGAAAATATTAAAGCAGTCACCTGACTCGGCTGACTTCGCTCAGTCAGCTGTCGGAAGGTTTTCTTAGTTCGAGGGTAAGTCTAGTTCATTGAAGTTGAAAATAGGTTTAAACGAGAGGGGAATTGTGAAAGGAAAACTGGGGGTGGAGAGGCAGGTGGAATATGACAAGAGCATCATCAGTCGTGATCAAAGGAGGCAGACATCCCTGCAGCGGATATCGTAAGAATAAATATCAATGATATGGTTTCTGTACGCACAAGAGGGGCAGACTTCACCCTAGCGACGAAGGAAAAGACAAGGCAGAGGTGATGAGACCTACAGTACACTCACAATCAACTTGTTGACAATCACATTTCCGTGACTAAAATATTTTCAAATGAGAAAAGACATACTCTGTCTTACAGCAGGCCTACACGGTTATTCGAAATTGTTGTTAGCAATTGTAAATCCCCTTTCATCCCCATGTCCAAATGTCAGGCTATCTACCACGTCGATACGCTAAGAAATCTGACATGTCAGGAACATTAGGCATTTATGACGGATCCACATGTGTCCAAAATATGGGTTTTGTGTTGCATACTGATGTGACTGATAGCCCAATAGTTAATCGGCAATCACTTCAGATATAAATACAGGGTGGTTTAGGAGAAAAGGTCAACATTTGGGAAGTGATATCATCGGTCACTGGGAAAGCCAAGAAAGAGATGGTTGGAAGACGTTGAAAATTACGTGAAAAAAATTGGTGTCAGAGGCTGGATAAAAATAGCTAAGGATAGAGACGCCTGGAAATTGACACTGAAGGAGGCCAAAGTCCTGCATGGAAGCAGAGCCAGTGGAGAAGAAGTGTCGGTCATTGTGAGAAAATAAGTTCATATGAGCATGTGATTCGTTACCGAGATAGAGCTGTTTGAATATATAACCAGTGGTACATGCTTTACCGTGAGAAACTTTTCTCCGTATTCAGTCAATTATGTAGACAAAAGACACCACAGCGATCCCAAAAGAAAAACACATACTCTACAACTTCCAGTCACAAACCTACAGAATTTTTGGAGATCAAAATTCGGACGGACACTACCGCTACTACATGAGAACACAACTTCATATTGGTGTAAAGAAATAAGACTAGAAATGTTCCTGTAAAGGCTATCGGTACTTTCTCTGCAAGAACCCTTAAATAATATTTGTCACTAGACTCTCGACTAGGGATGCAATTAGGATGCTGAAAATAATATCAGAACGAAGCTTGGACATAGATGAGGAATTGTGTACTTGCTTGATAGACTGGCAGAAGGCATTTGACCGTGTCAACTGGACCAAATTAATGCAGATCCTAAAGGGAATTGGGGTAGACTGGCGCGAAAGAAGATTGAGCAGCAAATTGGAGATTGATCAGAATGGAGAAGATCAGTTAGACCGATCGTGTGAGAAATGAAGAAGAGGAGAGGAATATCCTACGTACAATAAAAAGAAGAAAGGCTAACTGGATTGGTCACATCTTGCGTAGAAACTGCCTTCTGAAACATGTGATTGAAGGGAAGTTAGAGGGAAGGATAGAAATGACGGGACGACGAGGGAGAAGACGTAAGCAGCTACTGGATGACCTTAAGGAAAAGAAAAGATACTGGAAATTGAAAGAGGAAGCACTAGATCGCACTCAATGGAGAACTCGCTTTGGAAGAGGCTACGGATCTGTCGTAAGACAGACTGCAGAATGAATGAACTAGACTCTGGATTAGAGCAGCGGGTTGCCTGAAAATATCCGAAGGAGCTGCAGGACACCGAAGTTAAACTCCATGGATTAGAGACCTTAAGAAGCTGCCAGTCACTTAATTGTCCAAGAAATTTCCCATCTTCTACACAACCCAAACTTCATTACTGCGTTCACAGCAGACTGACGCCGGACCCTAACCCAAGCCACATAAATCCACTCCAAACCCTCGTATCAGATTTCCTTAAAGTAAATTTTTAAATATTATACTTCTATTTATGCTTAGAACTCGCAACTAATAAGCTACCTTCCTTTCAGATTTTTTGACTAAATTTTTTAATATACCGTTCCTATATGCCTTCCCTTCTACATGTCCAGCTCATACTATCTTCCCAATAACATAATATTGAATCTCGTCACACTGTAACGTAAACTGCAATCCTCAGAATTTATTTATCTAACATTCATTTCAATCTTAATATTGTACATCTTCCCTGCAGTTGATATATGTAAACAAGTTCATTACCAACAAATTGCACTTCTCCGTTAATACAGAACCACCCCTACATGTTTCGGCTCTACAGCTCTGTAAATATTCAAATTGGAACTAGTACAATTTGTTGGTGATAAACTTGTTTATATATATATATTATTTTCATGGCTCAACAGCCCTAGTGGGTCAGAGCCTCCTCATTATCGAGGCTTCACGATCACACTCAGACACACCACACTCGGTTGGACTTCTCTGGACGAGTGATCAGCCCGACGCCGAGACGTCTACCTGACAATACGCAGCACTCACAAGAAACACATCCATGCCCCCGGCCGGATTCGGACCCGCAGTCCTAGCAAGCGAGTGATCGTAGACCCACGCCTTAGACCGCGAGGCCACTGGGATCGGTAAATTTGTTTATATTCACTTCAATTTTATTTTTCTCAGCTCCTTCTTGGTCATCAGTACTGTCTTTTCTCGAAGATTACCAGACCAGAGATTCGTATGCATTTGCTGTCTTCCCACTTGCTATTTCATTATTATTATAACAACATACATTAAATTGTATGTCTACATTTCTAGGCAATACTTTTTCAAAAACTTGCAATTTTTTTTTTGTATTTTCCTTTCATTTCTTTTGAGGAGAAGCTACGTAAACATTGAAGTCTTCTGGGGGTGCCAGGCCGTGTTTATACCAGTTGACACGACTCAATAGCCCAGAAGATCTGAATATTCAGCAACACCATTGTGGGTACCTCAAAGGTCGCGCGAACAATTGCTTCTAAATTTCAATAACACAGTGGGTTGACTCAAGCAGTAAAGTTTAAAATTTCTATTGAAATACCAAAAAAAATTATTTTTTTTTCTTTTACTCAGTCTTTCCAGCACTTACCTTAATTTGACCCATGGTCACATGCTTCCACAACCCTTTAAAGTCCATTGTCATTCAATCATTCCATGACATATAGTGCTATTTACTGACAGCCCAGCTATAAATAAGACATTTCAATACAAACACAATAACATTTTTTATATCAACCAACAAATGCACTTAAACTGTCACAAATTCACAATAATATATTCAAAAAACATACTATACTCCTACGTGTTTCGGGCCTCATTAGTCCATCATCAGGGAGCACATCAGTCGTTGCATAAAACAATTAGATCATATATTATTGTTTTATGCAACGCCTGATGGACCAACGAGGTCCGAAACACGTAGCAGTATAGTATGTTGTTTGAATATATTGTTGTGAATTTGTGACAATTTCAGTGCACGTGTTGGTTGATATCAAAAAAGATCGAACTATAATTCCACGGAATGGAAAATATAACAGGCAATGACACTTTGCGGCTGAAGGACTCAACACTGGCTAATTTAAAAAAAAACCAACTAATGCACATTAAACGTCACTATTTATTTAGTTAACACTACCCCTACATATGTTTCGATTCTCATCGGATCATCATCAGGGGGACTTTCTATCAAGAAAAAAATAGACTGAAAATGCACGGTGATGATAATATAAAACTGGCTAATTTATCCGGACGTAACGGTTTGCCGAACAATAAACGTGAGTTGAGGCACAAAGACTGTACACTTGTGTTAAAATATTTCGTCTCTCCTTCACTTTCTCATATATTCTTCTGCTCTTCTCCGTTACCTTCTTTCCTCCTGCACCTCATTTTCAGCTTGTCGCTTGTAATACATCTTCCACACAACATACTTCATCTTTATAATCTCACAGTTCCTTACCTGGTCAAGTAATTCCTTGGCTTGTAAGGAACGGGAAGTACTGTGACCTTATCACAAGGCCATTTTATCATCTTCTTCCTCTCCACTTTCATCTTCACCTTAAGTATCTTCCTTTTTATTAGTAAATTCCTTCCTCTTTTCTCATCCTTAAACTTCCCCACTTAACGCCTACTCGCTGTGTATTCTCATGGTAGAAGAGGGCCCTAAGAAGCATTCTTAACTGGTGCAGAGAATTCCACGTTATTGCAATACGGGATACAGACCCATAAGATTTTGTGCTTCTGTCCTAGAAGATTTAACCTAATCTTCCGCTGCGCTATGAAGGTGAGCAGACACACACTATAGTTTACAATTGCTTCTCAGCTAGGCACTAAGCTCTCAACTGCATCAGTTCAAGCATAAATTCCTTCCTTGCAAGCAACAGTGCCGCAAAACCTTTGACCAAGACGTCTGGCACAGTAGAGATATGGCGTCCGGCGTTAGACTCTAATTGCTAACCCCACCCCTCCCCTCAAACGTCGTCCATTCCAATAACCCTATTTCCTTAGAGATGGAACTTCAACAGCGAACGAGCTTTGCCGTAGACGAACTAGTCAACAAAACCTAATATTAACTACACTAATGCTTCAATGACTAAGTAAAAAGTGAAAGTATCATCCTAACATCCAACAGTACAAATCTATATAGTTGGAAAAGTCATTGAAGGAACCAAAAAGAGATTTTACTGTTCCTACTAAAAAAAAGTGAAAAAATTACTTAATGAGAAAGGCTTTAACTTGTCATCATTCCGGTATAATCAAGAATGACATACCAAGGCATGTAGAATAACACGTACAGAAGAGATAAGAAATAATTATAGTATAATATCCAACAGTCGACCTCGGTGGACTAGTGGTTAGCGTGCTCGCCACTGGACCCAAGGTTCGCGGGTTCGATCCCGACCGAGGTCGATGGATTTTTAAGGGTGATAAAAATCCGGAGCACCACTTCCTTCGGAGGGGAAGTAAAGCCGTCGGTCCCATGTGAAAGAACCTTGAATAGAATGAATAAAAATGTTTCGTAAGCTAAATTCAAAGCCTCCATTTCTCACCCAGTCTCCTGACTGCCTGCCAGATGGCTCTGGCGGGCACATCAGGATCGATAGAACAGCAGCGCGGCCAGTTTTCCAGTCACCAACTGCCACGAATGCGCACGACTTAGTAACCTCGGAAAGAGGAGGCAAGAGGAGGCCCGAGCCCATGGTTATTATTATTATTATATAATAATATATAACAAAATGCACAATGTTTCAGTACATACGTTATATCTCCAAAATGTTTCCACCCATTATGAATCATCTTCACAAGCAAATATGTGTAAAACTTGAAATAAGATTAAAAGTAAATTAAAATTAAAATTGAAACTAAAATGAAAAGTGCTAAACCGGGATTTGCATCCACAAAAACCCCCGTCATTTTGCATGACAACGTTCAGCGCGAGTCTCACCTTACGCCCCTCCTACCTCAGTCACGTGATTGCAACTGCTACGTAAGCAGACGAATACTGGCACCTCCATCTCTCTGACTGCAGAAACACACTGATCCACGCGCACACGAATTCGCGCACCCTCCCTACTTGCTACGTCAGCCTAGGCTCGCTAACGTTACCTTCGCCTTTAGCTGGGGATTTCGTGGAATTACGCCTGCTATAATTTTTTATGAATCTTGATATCTGGAACTCCATTAAGTAGAAGCAGAACGTGAAGAATATATCATATGAATTAGATCGATTAGGATAGGAGTATGGGACTTTGGACTACACAGTATCGTAAAAACACCTTGTGTACAATAGGAAGCCAGGCACAGTACACTGTCTGCCTTTCTCTTATACACAAGGTCGGAGGTATAATGTTTCCAATGTAAAACCTATATACTGAAACTTTATGCAATCTTTTGGATATTATTTTATAGCTTGTCAATTAATGCACGGTACGGATACTATTAAAGATAAGAAATACTTATAACATTTTGATTGGGAACCTTTAACGCAATCCTCGTGGGACACCCAGACATAAATGACTGGTTAATATTAAAATAAATGTTATAAAAATAGATTTTGAAATTGCAGACTGCATTGAAATGGCTCAGAACCAAGTCAGATGGAAAGCTGTTTTGAACAAGGTACTGAACGATCGTGTTCTTTAAAAGCAGGCAATTTCTTGACACAGCTGAGCGGCTACAAACTTATCAATAAGATTTTTCAATTACTTTCACCATCAGGTAGAAGGAATCGATATTGATTTTAAAACTTTCAGAAGCCTCTGAATCACGAAGCTATTTCGCAGTTCTTTACGCAAGTGTATTAAATCCCAATCAACGTCGAGCCTGTAGCTTTTTGACGTAAATTCGAATCAACGCCACGTGTACCTGCCGTTGGCGCATAGCAGGTACAGGAGAGCAGAATGGTTGCATACAGTTAGATTCGATACTCACCGGATATTAAAATCATCAATGTTTGGGGCTAATCACCTGCATCAACTATTAATCAACCCTACCTTTACTAATTACGACTGACCACCTGTCACAGCTTCTCTCTATCCCACCGACTGATCCACCATTTCACACACACACAAGCATTGGCCTGTTACTTGTAGACCCAAGTCTCCAAATTCATTTCAAACCTAAGTTCCCGAAAGCGCCAAATAGAGTAATTAACTACGCATTATATAGTGGGCCAAATGACAGCAGGTGAAATGACAGGGTAAGTCTACAGTGGTTCAGGCGTTTATTTGTCGTCCAATCCACGCGGAGTACTGGCTTCAATCCAGGGTTAGACCAAGTGGGATTTGCGGTGGACAAAGTGACACTGGCACAGCTTTTTCTCTCCCAGTACTTCAGTTTTCCCCTGTCAGTATCATTCCACCAATGCTCCATACTCATTCATTCAACTACCACCGACGCTGTATAATGTTTTTCTCCCAGTACTTCAGATTTCCCCTGTCAGTATCATTCCACCAATGCTCCATACTCATTCATTCAACTACCACCGACGCTGTATAATGTTTTTCTCCCAGTACTTCAGATTTCCCCTGTCAGTATCATTCCACCAATGCTCCATACTCATTCATACATCTACCACCAACGCTGTATAATGTTTTTCTCCCAGTACTTCAGATTTCCCCTGTCAGTATCATTCCACCAATGCTCCATACTCATTCATTCAACTACCACCGACGCTGTATAATGTTTTTCTCCCAGTACTTCAGATTTCCCCTGTCAGTATCATTCCACCAATGCTCCATACTCATTCATTCAACTACCACCGACGCTGTATAATGTTTTTCTCCCAGTACTTCAGATTTCCCCTGTCAGTATCATTCCACCAATGCTCCATACTCATTCATACATCTACCACCAACGCTGTATAATGTTTTTCTCCCAGTACTTCAGATTTCCCCTGTCAGTATCATTTCACCAATGCTCCATACTCATTCATTCATCTACCACCGACGCTGTATAATGTTTTTCTCCCAGTACTTTAGTTTCCCCTGTCAGTATCATTCCACCATTGCTCCATACTCATTCATCCATCTACCACCAACGCTGTATAATGTTTCTCTCACAGTACTTCAGATATCCCCTGTCAGTATCATTCCACCAATGCTCCACACTCATTCATTCATCTACCACCGACATCAAAATGTTTTTCTCCCAGTACTTCAGTTTTCTAACGCTTATAGTGAAAACCACGCTGGGCAAAACCGAGTTGGACGAGGGATTGATAAGATGAAGGAGAGGGAGATAAGTGGATCGTCAGTACATCTTGTAATCCGCCACATCAGCTGAACCATCTTTACGAACGCACTGCACACACTACCAGTTTTAATGCCGCGCTTAAAGTTCCAACGAACCTTGAGGCACTCAGAGCGAACTTTTTATGAATTCTGATGCACTTAATTAGCGACAGCAGTACAATTCCTTGAAGCAATCTTGCTATAATACGCGCACTTTGTTCTTATTATTGTCAGTAGTCCTACCAATAACAGAAATTGCTATTAACACCTCTTATTACAAAGGGCTTCGATGGCTCTCCTGAGGCAGTGAAGAGTACAGTCGCTTCTACAAATATTAAAAGGATTGTCTGTTCTGTGTCAAAATAGACCTGCTCAATAATATCAAATCAGTATAACTCATACCATTGTCACACAACACGTCTCTCTCTCTCGCGACACCTCGCACTGCTCACAGCAAAATGTCTATTGTAATAATAATGATGATAATAATAATAATAATAGCATCGAAACGACAAATGGTACACACACCACACACACATCAGTATGTGAGCATGAAGATGTGGCAGTGTTATGGAATCAAGGGGTACATACAGACAGAGGAGTTACAGTAAATGTGCCAGATATAACAATTAAAAACAAAGAAAGAGAAGACAGGCATACTGATGGACTTGGCAATTCCAGAGGACAGAAATATCGCCCAAAAGGAAGCCGAAAAGAAAGTAAAACACAAGAGTTTATGTATAGGGATAAAAAGAATGTGGAACATGAAATGTATGATTATGCCGGTAATAACTGGAGCCACCGGGATAGTAACGAAAGGTTTAAAGAAAAATTTGTAAGCCATACCAGGAAAACAGTCAACAGATCCACTACAAAAGACAGCTGTACTTGGAACATCAGACGTAAAATGGAAAGTACTGCAGTCTGAAACTTGAAGCTGCAGCGGTGGGGATCACCGTTGGTTCAAGAGGAGAAGTACCGGGGAGAAAAGGCCTGTGACAAGAGACAATATAATAATGATAATAATAATAATCGTAGTGATCTTCGCTCTTTTTGAATGTTACGCAGCGTTGACTGGTAGTTAGCTACGGACGTTTCGTAGTATTATAGACCAATAATTTACTGAAGCATATATATCAAACAAATAAATAACCACGCTATATAAGCGAGTTTTCAGCATATCGCAGCGGTGCAATAGAGGGTTCTGGTCTCTTGGAATGTGACTGTGCGTCAATGGGTAAAGAGTTCCCGACGTTTCGGGGTAACGTGAAGCCTTTACTTTGAAGGCTTGAAGGTAACTTAAGAATCCTTCATGAATCCTGAAATCTTACAAATTTTGGTGACACGTTGCTTCGAAACGCCGGGAACCACTTACCCAGCAGCGACTCAAAGCCACATCTTAGAATACAGGAATCTTCACACGATATAACTTAAGAGTTTAGGATATAGTTGGCCGCAGCATTATTTAAAACTATAAAATTGTGACACGTTTCAGGGAGTCTAGTTTTCTGATGCTGGTGTCTGTTGTGGTACTTATATGAGGAAAGTGTGTACGCCTCTCAAGGCTGTCCTGATCTCCGCTTTATTGTTGAAATGAAGCACAATTTTCGCTTCTGCACTTTCAAATTTTTTCGAACTTCAACATGAAGTTAAAAAGCCGTATGCGGACATCATGCCCTTCATTCTATTCCTTCGTCGGTGACGTAATATCAACAACTACAACGTATGTCGAATTTTCATGAAATTTGGTATAGGAGTTCTTTACAGAAAGCTGCAGACTGAACACGATTGTCGTGAAAATAGTCTTAATGACAATAATGTTTTACTTACGGGTTCAAATTAACTTCTACCGGTACTGTTCATATTTCTTGACCGATCTGGTTGAAATTTGGTATAGTAGATCTCGACGTTATGCCGTTAAGTAAATGTGAGTTTCGTGAAAATCAGCGCAGTGAAATTCGTAATTTGCTTAGCTGCGTAAATGGATTTCTGTCCGTATTTCCCACATTTATTGTCTTATTTGGGTGAAATTCGGTACAACATATCTGCACATAATATTGTTCAGCATTTGCGAGTTTTGTGAAATTCGGTACAGTGAAGACCGCACTTCTCTTGTGGGTGCAAATAAAATTACATTTACGCGTGTACCGTGAAACCGTATTGCATTATTACAGTAAAGAACGCTTTTGTAAAGCCTGTGTAATCTCTCCCGGGGATAAAGCGGCCGAAGCCTGGCGTTCACCACCCACCTCTATCTAGCGCCGAGGTGAATTTGAAGACTGCGAATTTTTTTTTATTTGACACTGTGTAGTTTGATAAATATCAACATTCCGTAACAGCCTGTTGCTTCCACTTTCGTGGCAAAAATGATATTTAACTTAAAGAAAGATAAAGCAGGTTCTTCCGAAACGACATTATTCTTCAGAGAGCGAATTATTGGCAGGTGTTTTGACTCTCGCCTGGACTCTAGGCACCGTTGCGTCATAGGCTACTAAACGACCTGCCATCACACGATGAACTGTACTAATGAGCTTTGTAATTAGTTGGACTCTTCGCCGTAATTAAGATGCTATAAGCAAGCCTCCGGCGATGTGTCCGCCGTCTTCCGGCAGACTCGGGAACTATACCGTGTAAATGTGGGGGTGGTATAATTCAGTTTATTGTTTCATCGCAACCTAAAATATATGCCGTGAGGGCAGCTCATGTTGTCCTGACTTCGAGTTCCTCATTTCTAAGGAGAGTAGATATATTTAAGGTCGAAAATCGACTGCTCGGACATGCATAACGATTGTGTAATCACTCAGCATTCGACCTAATGGGCACTGAGGACATAACTCAAAGGTGAGAACCGATGATGCGTTCATAAACCTCAAAAATCACTCAAATCAATCACATTTCATAGACATGCTGGTAAATGATCACTCCAAAAAGTCATTAAAATTTTATTTGAGCTTCAAGTATGGAAGATACTGAATCAAAAAGCTCAACATATGTACCCTGCCATGAAAGCACAATTGGGGACAGAGGTATAGCTCTATTCTTTCTTTAACCTCGGCGCTAGATGGGGGTTGGTGGTCAACGCCACACCACGGCCGCTTTACCCCCGGGAAAGTGACCCGGTACCCACTTTACAGGAGCCTGTTTGGGCCCCAGGGCCGGTCTGGACGGGTGCGGAAAACCTCGCCCCCACCGAGATTCGATCCCCGGACTGTACAGCACGTAGCGAGTCGCTATACCGACTGAGCTATCGCGGCCGACGCTACTGGATCAATACAAACCAGAATCAAACTTCGCCCCACAAACTTTAGTGTAGGTGTAATAATAATATAAGTTCAAAATAATGGCAATTCAGTAACACGCGACTTTTTAGGCCCGTTCGCTAACTCACGAAAAACTGCCCATTACCTTTCGCACGTCTGTCCGTCTGTCCGTTGGGGAGGCCTGTAGTGACAAATCGTCCGTACGAAGTTTTGTGCAAATCAGTGAAATCATCCAAAACTTGAAAGTGAGCAAACACACAGACAGTTCAATAGGCCTACTGCATTTACTTGGCTGCCGACGGGGTAGCTCAGTCAGTGTAGCGACTTGCTACGGGCTGGACGGTCCGGGGATCGAACCCCGGTGAGAGCGAGGTTTACCGCACCCATCCATACCGACCCCGAGGCCCACCCAGCCTCCTGTACAATGTGCACCGGGTTTCAATCCCCGGGATAAAGCGGCCGCGGCGTGGCGCTGACCTCTCACTCCTTGTCAATGTCAATGTCGCGAATGGGTGGAGCCATACCTCTACCTCTTCTGTGTCCCTGCATTGGCATGTTACGGGTGACCTTCACCTTTAGTTCATGTAATTACGAGACAGGAGAGCGGCTCATAAATATTCATATTCTTAAAAATTGCCTCTATATAACTGTTTGGTTGCTATGCAACCACACGCAATGTAATGCATAAAAGAAATGGTTTTTCAGTGTTTACCATTGCATGAATATGCACGAAAGTACAGACTCATACAATATACTGTTTCGTAACTGTAGTAACATTAACAGCGAACTGGCAGAAGTCAACCCTTTTATCATAGAACAGTAATGGCTGACTCATGAAAAAGAATAAAGTGAAACACGCACTATACACGCACTATACACGCACATGAACAAAATACATGATAAAAATTCAGTACGAAACCCGGTACATTTATACACAATCATCCTTAAAATTTTATGTCTTAATTACAGAGATGGTTCAGAAATTCCCGGTTCTTATAAAACCTGGAAGTTCATTGTCGCTATCACAAAAACCTGTCACTGAACCCTATTCAGAAACTTTAAAGTTGTACATACCGTGCATGTTTTAGATATTATATACATAAACCAACAAATATTGCACTTTTTTATATGTATTTTCAACCCTACATATGTTTCGGCTGTGCTTTAGCCATCTTCAGGGGCAGTGACAAGATGGCGGACAAATCTACATACGACTAAGAAAAAGGACTGAAAAAAACCCGAAAGCTACAGATATGTTCTAGACGAGACCACACTTTACATGTTCTAAAACTGACCAAGCAACGTCAAACTAAAATCGTGCAATAAACCACAAACAAAAGTGCATCTGTGTACATAGTGAACAGTGTATAGGACCTGGATAGTGAGACAATGCATAATGCCTAGATATTAAGAAACCTAATACGAGTCAAAGACAATGCAGTGAGAGTTACAGTTAGTGGACACATCAAGAGAAACCCCTGAAGATGGCTAAAGCACAGCCGAAACATATGTAGGGTTGACAATACATATAAAAAAGTGCAATATTTGTTGGTTTATGTATATAATACCTATTCAGAAACTTTGTAACTCAGTCAATATGTTCCCGCCCTATTTATCTACACTCACTTTAATATTATTACGCCATTCATGCTTAGGGCTCTAATTTCCTCTTGAAATATTACGACCAAAAGTTTCATGCTTTTATTTTCCTTACACGTTCTACATATCTCGCCCATCTCTTCGTCCCTAATTAAATAATTTCAGCATTATTATATGAAGAGAATAAAACATGAAGCTCATAATTAAATAAGCAATTTTCTAAATCCTACTGTCATGTCCCCTTAAATCTCCTCAACACTGTGTTCCAGTACCGGTTTCTTTTTCAGATGGAGGCAATCAGAGGAATGTGACCATCATTAGTTCTTCCCAGAATTCCTTGTAATTACAGGCGTATTCGTTTCATCAGTGTTAAGATTTTTACACTTGTTCAAACTTGGCCTCCGGCTACCTTATTGCATTTAACAGTCTCCATGCCATTAAAAGCCTCGGGACTACTTCGCTTCTCTCTCTCCATGATTCGTAATTTAATGTAATGCTGACGTAGTTAGTCGATATCGGAACTTCTGAACAGAATGCTCTAACTCATAAATTAAAACTAAAAATTAAATTAGAGAGAGGAACCTTCCCACAGACCCCAGATAGTTACGTCACTAAAGCGAACAGCTACGACCTTGAAAAAGTGTTTCTATTTACGGCATTGGAAGGCAAGGGGCACCCAAGGGAGGTCAGGTCAAATTTTGTGGACACGATGATCTCAAAGGTTCTACGTGATTTATCCATCAGCCGAAATCAGCCACTGAAATCGGCTGATGACTATTACACTGGAATTTTGAAAAATAAAAAAAAACAGAGTGTCTTAGATGAAATTAAAAAAAATACCAGACAAGATTAGACCTTGTCATTTAAACTACGTGACTCATGTAACATATCTGTATGTATATAAATGCAGTTGCAAACAGTATTATGTTACAGCTATATTTATAACATAATTTTTATAACATAATTTCTGAAATAAAACATAAATTATGGACAGCCTTAGAGGCAGCCCCCCCACCCAGGAAATAAAAAGTTCTGGGTGCGCAAGTGCTGTAAGGTATTTTCCATTTCACCATCGCTTCCAGACATTTTTCGGCGCCCTTAGTCCAAGTTTTTTAGCCCTGTCGCCGCTTCATCCACAAGACATGCCACTTAATCGCAAGGACTTGGCACGTACCATCACCATGTATTCCTAAATTCAACAAAAACTCCTCATAAGGACACAAAATTTGTTTAATGTATAAACGTGCTCTGCTTCTACTGTACGGATAAGCCTCTACAACTTCGTGCCGTATAGACGACACTGGTGACCACATAACTTGCTAGCTGAACTCCCTAACACTGTATATAGCTGCAGTCGGCACGGCGTGGTCGCTGTTAGGTTCACCTCGGAACGGCCAGGCAGCGTTATATGTGTTTCAAAAACATTTACTGTGTTGGAAGTGCATTCATACCTCCACCCCCTGCAGTCCTTTTTTGAAACGGGTAGAAAACGATCTATTGTGCGCGTGCAATGCTTCCCCTCATAGCAGCTTGCCTCTTCAACCTCTCGCCAACAACTACGGAATCAACTGGTCAGTACTACACAGTGTCCCTCTTATCCTGTCCCCGAGCACCTAGCTTTATGGCATAGAAAGCCTGTACAAGCCGAGACAACCCGTGACAGGACAAGCTAAAAGAGAGCAGGATTAATCACACGAAGTCCCCAGCTTCAGGCGAATATAACGTTAGCGTGCCTAGGCTGATATCACAAGTTGTAAGAGTGCGCGAAGTCGTGTGCGCGTAGATCAGTGTGTTTCTGCAGTCAGAGCGGTGGAGGTGCCAGTATTGGTCTGCTTACGTAGCAGCTGCAGTCATGTGAATGAGGTAGGAGGGCCGTCAGTTATGTGAGACTCGCGCTGAAGGTTGTCATGCAAAATGACGGGAACTTTGTGGATGTAATCCTGCTATACTTGGCCAATAGAGCCTACTTCGCACTAACAAAACTACTTTCCTCAAGGTTTCTATCTCGTATCACCAAGTTCATTATTTATAAAACACTTATAAGACCGGTGCTCACATGCGCTTCAGAGACGTGGCCACTAACAGTAAGAGATATTGGAATGTTGGATACCTTCGAGAGGAAGGTACTTCGTAGAATAATAGGACCAATCTGTGAAGGAGGAAGATGGAGAAGGCGGTACAATAACGAGCTGTACTCCATTTATAAAGATCCACTCATCAGAAGAATAGTAAAACCACTAAGATTGAGATGGGCAGGACATGTGGCACGGATGGACGATACAGAGATACCTAAAAAGATATTAAGCGGAAACCCCGGAGGACAAAGAGGGCGTGGTCGACCGAGAACCAAGTGGTTGGATGGAGTTGAGGAAGATCTACGGAAAATGGGATACAGGAATTGGAAAGTACTGGCACAGAATCGAGACAACTGGCGGAAAATCGTTGAAGAGGCCAAGGTTCACAACGGACTGTAGAGCCACGAAAGAAGAAGAAGAGAATCCTGCTATACTTGACGCTCTTTCCCCAGCGAACAGGACTGTGCACAAGACGTATTTGAGAAATGCGGGTTAGAATTTCTAACAGGTCATACTAAATAAATGTTTTTTTTTCCCATTAGACATGGGATAGGTAGTTGGGTGGGCTTCAGATCAGATCTGGAAGCGGTGACCAAGATAAACACGAGTATTTCCTGCCCCTGCAGGGACACAAAGCTCTGGCTTCCTGCCCCCATTCAGTCGGTATAATGACGCAGGTACCCCGGCTCAGTACAGTATACAAAATAAATTCTTGAATTGCCACAACCTGAAGATGGAAACAATTGACTCCCCCAAGATGCCGGTAACTATTTACCAGTCAACACAGTGTAATATCCCAGAAGACTTAAATCCCAAATCTCGCACACTCATTGCAATACAAAAAAATAGCATTTTCGCTGGAACATTCAATGGGATAGTGAAGGTAAAAGTAAACCTCTGTACGCCAACGAAGGCATAAGGGGGGGGGGGGAGTGGATGTGTAGCTCCGCTCATTCCTTAACTCCGACTCTAGATGTAGATAGATAGTAAACTTCCAATCCCGGCCGCTTTACCCGCGGGAAAACAGCCCCCATTACACAACAACAGAATGGACATTATTAAAACTGAACTTAAAAGAACAGGGTGATATGTGTGTACATTGGATTTAACTGGCTCAAATCCGTGTTAAGTGACCGTCTCTAGTGAGACATCCTAGCAAACCTCCAGTTTCTATACAACACGGAGGAGTCTGGACCAGCTAAGCTTACGGCAACTTCTCATAAAGAAACTTGCTTCAGGGAGTTAGTTAATTAGCTAAGTTAGCTAGCTACACTTATTAGATGGTTGGCCATTAGTATGTTAGTCATTTGGATGAAAACAACACGCACTATGTTCGGAAAACTACGGTTCATGTCTTGGTATGTTCCGTATTTCGATCGTGCCTCTCCCTTCTTTAGAGAGAGATAACCTTCATGCTCCCATGGGAATGCGTGTGAAGCTTCAATCAGACCCAGATGATGAAGAGTTCAGGAAATACAAGGCGCACAGCTGAAGCACTTGAAATCACGAACCTACTTTTGTTTAATAAATTTGGCTTCTACTTGCCTGAAGGTGAATAAACAAACGGTACGTTACATTACACGAAATGCGAGGGTATTAGAACAAATATTAGCTGTTGTAATTACAAGAGAATGCCTGACTTCTAACGGAAACATATGATTTCTATTCCAAATATATGTCTTTTAATGGAAATATCTGACTTCTAATGGAAATGTATGTCTTCTAATGGAAATGTATATCTTCTAATGAAAATGTCTGACTTCTAATGGAAATGTATGTCTTCTAATAAAAATGTCTGAGTTATGATGGAAATGTATGTCTTCTAATGAAAATGTCTGAGTTATAATGAAAATGTCTGACTTCTAGTGGAAATGTATGTCTTCTAATGGAAATGTATGACTTCTAATGGAAATGTATGTCTTCTAATGAAAATGTCTGACTTCTAATGGAAATGTATGTCTTCTAATGGATATGTATGTCTTCTAATGAAAATGTCTGACTTCTAATGGAAATGTATGTCTTCTAATGAAAATGAGTTATGATGGAAATGTATGTCTTCTAATGAAAATGTCTGAGTTATAATGCAAATGTCTGACTTCTAATGGAAATGTATGTCTTCTAATGAAAATGTATGACTTCTAATGGAAATGTATGTCTTCTAATGAAAATGTCTGAGTTATGATGGAAATGTATGACTTCTAATGGAAATGTATGACTTCTAATGAAAATGTCTGAGTTATGATGGAAATGTATGTCTTGTAATAAAAATTTCTGAGTTATAATGGAAATGTATGACTTCTAATGGAAATGTATGTCTTCTAATGAAAATGTCTAACTTCTAATGGAAATGTATGTCTTCTAATGAAAATGTCTGAGTTAAAATGCAAATGTATGTATTCTAATGGCAATCCCTGTCTTGTAATGGAAATGTATAAATTCTAATTAAAATATCTCACTTCTAATGGAAATGTATGTCTTCTAATGAAAAGTCTGACTTCTAATGGAAATGTCTGACTTCTAATGGAAATGTCTGACTTCTAATTCAAATGTCTGACTTCTAATGGAAATGTCTCATTATTACTTCAACCACTAAACTGTAGATCTATTGAAGATATTTTTAATTATTTTCTGAGCAACTTATTCGACAATATAGAAGCAATCTGTCAGTCACGTCCCAGAATGCAAAACGCAGTTTACATAATCTACACGTACTGTCTATGCCAGCGTTTTCCAACCAGGGTTCAGCGTGGATCCGACGGAAATCGTGGAATATACAGAAATTCTAAAATACCTCGAAAAATTCCATATATCCCTCAAAATATCGCGGAAATTTTTGTACGGAATTTGGCAATACTGAGGTAATGTCCGTGCGCTACCAACTTCCACACCGTTTTCTGCCCTGTAAAAATTCAAGAGTTAGCAGTTCTTCTTAATATGAAAAACTACTTTAGGGGTTCCTCTATGGAAGAAAGGTTGTGCTGTTGTGAGATATACCTTCCTGCTATTGTTTTATAACGCCCTGTTTCAAAATATTCTAGCGTCTTTCAACTCGGTCAGCCAGATATTTTGAATTAAAATATGTCAGCACGCTTTGTAGTACATTTTGTGTACTTTCTGAAGTATTTATTACAATAAAACCAACAAAGTACACAATATAATACAAAACACAATAAAATAATTCTAGACATTCACCAACAAAATGCACAAATCACTAACAAGGTGCAATCAGCCCCTTATCATAGTCAAACCCTACACATGTTTCGGCTCTCCATGACCCATCAACAGGGGTTTTTCAATAGTGCGTTTCAAATGCTGGATAGATCTGCTAATGACACTCGTAAAGTTTTGCACTGTTTATGATCATAAAACATTTGTTTCGTAACGTAAAGTTTTGCACTGTTTATAATCATAAAACATTTGTTTCGTAACATAAAGTTTTGCACTGTTTATAATCATAAAACATTTGTTTCGTAACGTAAAGTTTTGAACTGTTTATGATCATAAAACATTTGTTTCGTAACGTAAAGTTTTGCACTGTTTATAATCATAAAACATTTGTTTCGTAACGTAAAGTTTTGCACTGTTTATGATCATAAAACATTTGTTTCGTAACGTAAAGTTTTGCACTGTTTATAATCATAAAACTTTTGTTTCGTAACGTAAAGTTTTGCACTGTTTATAATCATAAAACTTTTGTTTCGTAACGTAAAGTTTTGCACTGTTTATAATCATAAAACTTTTGTTTCGTAACGTAAAGTTTTGCACTGTTTATAATCATAAAACTTTTGTTTCGTAACGTAAAGTTTTGTACTGTTTATAATCATAAAACTTTTGTTTCGTAACGTAAAGTTTTGTACTGTTTATAATCATAAAACATAAAATATTTGTTATAAACAGTGCAAAACTTTACGAGTGTCATTAGCAGATCTATCCAGCATTTGAAAAGCACTATTGAAAAACCCCTGATGATGGCCCATAGAGAGCCGAAACATGTGTAGGGTTTGACTATGATAAGGGGCTAATTGCACCTTGTTAGTGATTTGTGCACTTTGTTGGTGAATGTCTAGAATAATAAAAATGCACGGTGAATTAAGACTAAAGACAATAAAATAACGTTATATCCCCATATGTTTCGACCAATCATGGCCGTTCTCAGTCCTATATCTCCATCAGAGTGCATATGTAAAATATGATCTATTAGAGAAGCTGAGGAAAACACTGCTATCAGAATAATCATAAATGACATCAAAGAACCTTCACACAAATTGGCAAAACTTCTGTGTCAAAATTTAAAAAGCTGGATTAATATGGCAAATGCGTACGTCTCATTCAAATCCATAGACTGACAAATGTGCTAAGACAACTGAAAATTAACGAAAACTCTTAGGTCTGACATGAAGGACCTACATGTAAATTTGTTAGTTGAAGAAATTCTACATACTACGAATAATTAGCTCAGCCTGAACAATATGCAAAACGCAATAAGAACAGAACTGTTTTTAGAACACCGGACACATTTATGGACCTGAGACGAAGATGGCGGTGATAAGCCGAAACACGTAGTAACAGATACTAATATTATTTTATTGTATTCATATCATATTGCGTACTATGCTGGTTTCACTGTTAACACACAAATTTTAGTACCCTTTATAAAAAAGTTCATAGGTTTTGATAAGAGTAGTGGTACTTTGTTGAGCCCTGTTTTGCAATTTCATGATATTCTGCCTCTGTTTCGTCTTTAATTTTGCTGACTGTATACCTTCCACAGATATATGAACCAGAATACCCGTTTAGAATCTGACAGTCGATCGCATCATCAATAAATCTCTCGTCTTACTTGTAACTGTAAGGAGCTCTAATTTTTCTTTCCCACAAACTCCACACCGGCCCTGTGGCCCACACAACCTCCTATTTAACAGGTACCAGGTGTTTTCTTTCCGGGGGTAAAGTGGCCGGAGCCTGAAGCTGACCACTCACCGCCATGTACTTATATACTCTTTCGTTTCATTAGCTGCCCAGTCGGTCTATTATTTAATTTGTTTGTTAATTTATTAGCCAGTCTGCAACAAGTAATTAGTCATAAGCGCAGGCAATTTCAAATCCTGGTTTCGTTGCTATACATGCATACTGCAGTCTGTCTGACGACATGTCCGTAGCCTCTTCCAAAGCGATATCGCCACACAGAGCGATCTAGTGCTTCCTCTTTCATTTTCCAGTATCTTCTCTTTTCCTTAATGTCATCCAGTAGCTGCTTACGTCCTCTTCCTCGTCTTCCCCTCACCTTCCTTCAATCACGTGTTTTAGAAGGCAGTGTCTGCGCAAGATGTGACCAATCCAGTTAGCCTTTCTTCTTTTTATTGTATGTACGATATTCCTCTCCTCCTTGACTCTGTGTAATACTTCTTCATTTCTCACACGATCGGTCCAACTGATCTTCTCCATTCTTCTCCAGCACCACATCTCAAAACTTTCCAGATACTTCCGATCTACTTTCCCAAGTGTCCACGTTTCAGCACCATACAAAGCTATGCTCCAAATGTAGCACTTTATGAGTTTTCTTCCTTAAATTTAAGTCCAATTTGTCATTGCTACTGCTGTATTTTAATTAATTAATCTTCAGTTATAACAAACAATCTGGCAGCACCAATTATGTATTTGAGACGAAGTGTATGACGTAATCTTACGCAATGCTTGCTGTAATGTAAGGGGGGTTGGGCGCCGGGGGGGGGAATTTGGACTCCACACATCCTCAACTGACACGCCCTGCAGCATGTATATATAGAGCTAGAGCAACACTAATCATAGGATTAGCACACCTCGTCCAGAGGTGTGCTATCATGCAATCGACACGAGTACGATCTGTAGAGGATTTACAAGGCGCCCACGACCTTCTCTGTTGCCACAGACGGGATATGGGTGATGCATGTGTCACTAGTAGCTCTTGTGGAAAGATTTATTGTAGACAAAACAAAAGTATAAACAAGCGACAAGGAAAAGGACTAAGAAGGTCCTCCATGTCACGCCAACAGATATCTCGCTTAGATGTGGGTTTTATCATCTGGATATTTTCGTGAACAAAGCCCAATAAAAGAAAGGAGTTTCACAGCCTCTTAACAGCCTAATTCCAGAAAGCGCTGTTTTAATAGCGAGATTTTCAGCACCAGTCTAGACCGGCCCTGGGGCCCACCCAGCCTCCTGTACAATGGGTACCGGGTCATTCCCGGGGTAAAGCGGCCGGGGCGTGGCTTTGACCACCCACCCCTATCTAGCGCCGAGGTTAAGGAAAGAGTACAACTATACAGCTATACCTCTACTCCCCCTCTGGGCCTTCATGGCCTGTTCTAGGGTGAGCTTAACCTTTTATGTATACTTTATTACGGAATACACTAAAAGGAAAAGATTCTTGCGTTAACATAAAATGCACTAACAGAATAAGGTTCATACAAGGGAGATTCAAAATAGCAAGTTAAGAAACTCTCTGATGCCGATAACGTTATTCCCACTACACGGCACATGTGTGTCAGGCACACAACAGACTTCCACGTAATCACCATCGACATTTGAACATCTTTTCCACCGCAGTACCAAGGCAAGCATCCTGGCGTGGCAGCAATCGGTGTCAAGATTCTGTAACCAGGGGGTTACAGCTTGCTTCACGTCGGCGTGGGCACGACAGCGTTACTGTAGGGAAGGTGGTCCATAACCTCCCAGCCGCAGTGCCATAACCAATCCGGTTGGCAGTATGGGACTCAGTGATTTCCGTATCTTTGGACGCCTTATGAATCACCTGACTGGCAAGTGATTTCCACAAGAAATCTATGTAGTGTCACAAAAAAATTTACAGGGACACGTATATAGACAGCAGAGTTTGAAAATAAGCGCAGCTTTACACTGCAGTGTACTGAATGAACAAGAATTCCCGTCATCTAAGATTTATGGTGATGTAATAGAAGAAGAGAAGGGACCAGAGGTAATGATACGGTTATTTATGGGAAGTTTTATCGGTACAAAAGTCACGCTTCCTTCCCGAGCAACAAAGTGAAATATACTGCGTTAATATGGAAGGGGCTGGAGGCAGCCAGAGACCACGAATGCGCCTTGTATTTAGACTGTGCTGTAACGTTTTATTGGATCGCTGATCATTCAGGCACTCTAATAGGCGGTGGGCATGTGTTCACGGATCACCACTTTTCACACCACCACAAGGAAACGTGACTTTTGCTGTTCTTTCTTGTTCAGTATGAAGAAGCGAAGAGCAGGCTAGAGCAGCGGCGGTACCGTCTTTCCGTCCTCTTTCTTTCCATTACTCTTTCCTTCATATTCTTCATTTATACCTTAATTTCTTTGTGTTTCTTTCCTTCATTCCTTCGTTTTTCTCTTTCCTTCCTGCCTCCATCCTTTCTTTCCATCCCTCTTTCCTTCATATTCTTCATTCATACCTTAATTTCTTTGTGTCTCTGTCCTTCATTCCTTCGTTTTTTCTCTTTCCTTCCTTCCTCCATCCTTTCTTTCCATCCCTCCTTCCTTTATATTCTTCATTTATACCTTAATTTCTTTGTGTTTCTTTCCTTCATTCCTTCGTTTTTTCTCTTTCCTTCCTGCCTCCATCCTTTCTTTCCATCCCCTTTCCTTCATATTCTTCATTTATACCTTAATTTCTTTGTGTTTCTGTCCTTCATTCCTTCGTTTTTTCTCTTTCCTTCCTTCCTCCATCCTTTCTTTCCATCCCTCCTTCCTTTATATTCTTCATTTATACCTTAATTTCTTTGTATTTCTGTCCTTCATTCCTTCGTTTCTTCTCTTTCCTTCCTTCCTTCATCCTTTCTTTCCATCCCTCCTTCCTTTATATTCTTCATTTATACCTTAATTTCTTTGTGATTCTTTCCTTCATTCCTTCGTTTTTTCTCTTTCCTTCCTTCCTCCATCCTTTCTTTCCATCCCTCCTTCCTTTATATTCTTCATTTATACCTTAATTTCTTTGTGATTCTTTCCTTCATTCTTTCGTTTTTTCTCTTTCCTTCCTTCCTCCATCCTTTCTTTCCATCCCTCTTTCCTTCATATTCTTCATTTATATCTTAATTTCTTTGTGTTTCTGTCCTTCATTCCTTTGTTTTTTCTCTTTCCTTCCTTCCTCCCTCCATCCTTTCTTTCCATCCCTCTTTCCTTCATATTCTTCATTTATACCTTAATTTCTTTGTTTCTTTCCTTCATTCTTTCGTTTTTTTCTCTTTCCTTCCTTCCTCCATCCTTTCTTTCCATCCCTCTTTCCTTCATATTCTTCATTTATACCTTAATTTCTTTGTGTTACTTTCCTTCATTCCTTCGTTTTTTCTCTTTCCTTCCTTCCTCCCTCCTTTCTTTCTTCCATTCCATCTCTCTTTCACAATTTATTTATAATTTTTTTTCGCCTTCACTTCTTTCTTTCTCTACTTATTTAGCTCTAACCATCCATTTAAAATTATTAAAAGAAAAGACAATATAAAACGACCGAGAGAAAGGCATAAGTAATGATGATGTTATAGAAAACTTTATGAAAGAGGAAAAGAGCGAGAAGGCAGAAACGGAAGATAAGGACAAAGAAAATGGTGATGTACGGGATTACGTTACCTACTGCAAGAGAAGAGAACAAATGAGGCAAAACTACCAAAATGACGGAAGCAAGTCTCCAAGCACAGGCACGAAAAAAAAAAAGAATAAAATTTTCCGGAAGTTTCCTGTTGGACGAAGAGTAGTAACTCTGAGGCTGCTGACGTGGATAGAGACAAATACCACTGAGGAAACATGTAGACAGTTATTGTAGTCGTTAAAGACAATAAATCTTACCTGCTAGGAACCGAACAAGGATAACCAGATCAGCTGTATACAAGAAAACTTTTGCAAAGGAAATAAAAACTGATTAAATTTCATTGTGTAACATATACAAAATTATCCTTCTTGGGATTGCGCTAAAATGTCTACGTTATTCACCGATCAAAGACATGTGGGATTTTTGCAAAGATCAGGTAAATACAGTCGAAACAAAACTCAAAGCTTCGTGACATGAAATATCCTAACACTCTGTCTTGTTTCAGTAATTACATTTTTTCTCCAGTGCACTCATCCAGTTCCTTGTAACGTTACTAAAATATACCGAATTTAAACAATAATTTATTTTATTACTCGCTTTACTTGTCATTTATGTGCGATATTTACCGATAACGTTTGTAAAATATGCAAAACAGTCGTCAAGAATTTTACACATCACTAAGCATGTCTACACAGTTTTATTAGTTGTGCTCATTTTTCTGTTGACACTCTATAATCACCGAGCAGTATTCATCACGTCCCAGTATTCGCATTTACGGTGATGCACAACTATAAACCCCAATACACGAGTTTCCACCTGTGAAACTAAAAATAATTTTGCAGGGAGTCTACATTTTTCAAGAACGGACTGTAGCATCGGTGACCACAAAAAAGCCCATAGTGGTTGCTTTGTTTAAGACCAATCTAAAGTTACTGAAGTTCTATTTGCGTTACGCTCGCCCTTTTTTCTTTCTGCACTCAAATCAACCTCAAATATTGCATTCAAGTACAGCCAGTTCCTAATATGGGACAATGGTGCAATCTTCCCTTTGAATTCAACTGCTTGTCTCGTGCTGCAACACATGCTCAACATTCCAACACGTTTAAGACTTTCGCTTTACTAAACTGCATTACAGCCTTTTATCACATCTACAGAGTGATTCTTTGATTTATCTACAGAATTTTCACCAGCAAACTGGACTTAAATTTAATGAAGAAACTAGTAAAGTGCTACATTTGGAGCATAGCTTTGTGAGGTGCTGAAACGTGGACACTTCGGAAAGTAGATCAGAAATACTTGGAAAGTTTTGAAATGTGGTGCTGGAGAAGATCAGTTGGACCGATCGTGTGAGAAATGAAGAAATATTACACAGAGTCAAGGAGGAGAGGGATATCGTACATACAATAAAAAGAAGAAAGGCTAACTGGATTGGTCACATCTTGTGTAGAAACTGCCTTCTGAAACACGTGATTAAAGGAAAGTTAGAGGGAGGGATAGAAATGAAGGGAAGACGAGGAAGAAGGCGTAAGCAGCTACTAGACAACCTTAAGGAAAAGAGAAGATACTGGAAATTGAAAGAGGGAGCACTAGATCGCACCCTGTGGAGAACTCGCTTTGGAAAAGGCTACGGGCCTGTCGTAAGACAGACTGCAGAATGAAATGGTGTTACTATTCATTTGGTTCAGAATGTTTTATCTTCCTGTCCTCTTCATGAATACTAAAAACTACAACAGCCCTGCACAGGAGCGCACCCCAGAATCTTTCACTGCGGGTGAGGGGGGCTGACCGAGGTTATATATAATTTATGTTTGATTTTAAGAGCTGTGTTGTAAAAATCATCTCACAAATATAACTGTAACCTAACACTTTTGGTAACTGCATTTATATGCATACAAATGTAACTACATGTTCCATCATTCACTCACATAATTTAAGTCACAGAGTCTAATATTTTTGGTTTTTTTAACTTTATCTAAGACTTCCTAAGTTTCGTATTTTATTTTTCAAAACTCGAAAGTACTGTAGTGCCTCTCCCAGAGAGTTGTTACCCTGCAGCTCAATTTTTGAAGGAGGTTCTATCGGTAACGTCCGATTAGGCAATCGCTGGATCCCCTATTCAACCAACTACAAAACTCAAAAAATTTAAATCTAACACTATTATTCATTCATTACAGTGTTAACCATCTGCCGACTTCAGTGGTTGATTTTCGCTGAAGGGTAAATCACGTAAAACCATTGATATCTTGTGTAAAAAACATGAGTTTTTTAAATTTCGATTATGGGGGGATGCAGCCCGGCAGCCACACTTTTGTTGCGCGGCTAGGCCTGCATAAAAATATTGTGTCTCGTTATTGCCAACCGGACTTGTAACTGGCCACAGCCCTAACCGCCTTCACTCTGTATCTCGCACCTAGTGATCTCCACCTATCTGAATCTCGTAAGGAGCTCCTGGCTGGCAAGCGATTTGTAGCAGACGCCGACGTAAAGCAAGCTGTCACCTCCTGACTACAGACACATAACCCCAATCTCTTCTACGTCTGCGCACAAGGCTTGTTGCCACGGTGAGGAAAAATTCTTAAATGTCAATGGCGACTATGTGGAGGTCTGGTGTGTACCATCTGCTACCAATATGGCACGTAGACCCATCTATCGAACTCAGAATAATGTTCTCCACCCCCCCCCCCCTGCTACGTTAGTTTTTTAAATGTTTTTGTATTTCCAATTCTGTTTGAAAATGTTTTTTCTTTGAAAATAATAAGGGGACTGTATGGCGACAAAAGTAAATTTGCCCTTGTGCCCAAGCAGCACTTCAAGACGTCACACAGAAAACTTGGAAAAGTTAGGTTCAGGTAAGAGTTTCGCTTCACCCTCTGACTGATTTATTCGCGAAAAAATATCAGACGCTACCTACTGTTTAAGAAGCTGGGTGGACTCTAGATCAGATGTGCACATATCTACGAGAAAAATTATTCTCTTACCGTAAATCGAACGGCAGTAGTCAGAGAGAAATCAGTTGTTTTAGACACTGTGTCATTCCGAATGTTTATTTTCTCAGTCACCTCTTTTCTCATCCCATTTGGCATCGAACCCTGGTTATTAAGCCCTCAGCCAGTAACTTTCTCTCTACCACTTCTTATGCTCCATCAATTCCTCTTTTTACTGATTCTCTTTGCATTCAACCTAAAGTTGGGCAGGCCCATATCAGCAACGGGCGTAGTGACGAAGTGACAACTTCCACCCATATCGGGAATCGAACATCGATCCTTTTACTCCTACACGTTTTCAGACATGAAAATTGTGAACCCAAAACTTCATACGTCAGGTTTCACGAAATCTACTTGTTGTATCTCTCTATGTATCGTTTTTCTGCAAAATTTCCTTTTGAAAAATCAATTACAAAGGCCGAAAAACTGGAGAATGAAATGTGAATATTCCCCATTGTGAAAAGAATTTCTCTGTATTACAAAAGCTGCAGGCTTTGTATAACTATTTGCTCTCGTGGGTTTCAGTTCTAAATAAGCAGCCAGACTCCTCCGTCTCCTGCTTGCTTCTTCTTGTTTAATCTTCAGAAACCAACCGTCATTGCAACCCGGAGGATCCGGATTTTACTGTTTGAACAGAACATTTTAGCCTGTAAGTACACACATGCTTGGAGGAACCAACATCTGCTACCTAACCTAGCCCAATGGAATTCAAAATCATCATCAACCTTTGCTCGCTCGCTTCTGCTTGCAATTCATAAATGACAAACCCAGCCCTGCCTTTCTTAGCTCATTGTATTAAGTTCTGTTTATACTGGCGACTGTTTGCATTGAAGATGGAGGATTTAAATAACTTAACTGCGCTTTGTTTGTTTCAGGGATTACTGACCTCTTAAGGGACGAAACTCAAGAATTTCGGCTAAGAAAGTTTCAGTGCGGTGGCAGCTGATTTCGTTGGTGCCAATTGTTTGCTCTGTCGAAGCTTTCTTATGTGAACTTACGAAATACGAGCAGTCGGTTTTTTCAGTCCGTGCAGCGTTCTTCAGGGGAGGCCCGATCACACAGAGCTTGGCAGGAATATATCTAGCTGCACTAGTGAAATGCTACATTTGGAGCACAGCTTTGTGTGGTGCTGAAACGTGGACACTTCGTAAAGTGGATCAGAAGTATCTGGAAAGTTTTGAAATGTGGTGCTGGAGAAGAATGGAGAAGATCAGTTGGACCGATCGTGTGAGAAATGAAGAAGTATTACACAGAGTGAAGGAGGAGAGGAATATCGTACATACAATAAAAAGAAGAAAGGCTAACTGGATTGGTCACATCTTGCGTAGGAACTGCCTTCTGAAACATGTTATTGAAGGAAAGATATGCTACGGAGACCAAGTCCATCCTTCCGTCCGTATGTGACCTATTATCACCGAATAAACTTTTTATCAATGTATTGAAATGCGGTATAGGTGTTCTTTACGAAGACCTGACGGGCAAGGCATAGTTTGGTGATAATCGGCTCAGTGAGTCACACTTTGATGGGGGGGAGTAAACGAAAGTTTTTCTCATTTTCTACATCTTTGATGCGATTTGGAAAATAACCGGGACATGAGACGTCCACAGCTATTAATAAGTAACAGCGTGTCTTGTAAAGCCGATTCCGGTGGCCGTGCGTTCTAACGCGTAGGTCTGCAGCCGCTCGATTGCTGGTATCGCGGGTTCGAATCCCGCTGAAGGCATGGATGTTCGTCTCTTGTGTTTGCTGTGCGTTGTGTAAGTAGCGGCCTCTGCGACGGGCTGATCACTCGTTCATAGGAGTCCTACCGGGTGTGTGTTTGTGTGTGTCTAATTGTGTGTGTGTGTTGTTTGTGTCTAATTGTGTGTGTGGTGTGTGTGTCTAATTGTGTGTGTGTGTTGTTTGTGTCTAATTGTGTGTGTGGTGTGTGTGTCTAATTGTGTGTGTGTTGTGTGTGTGTCTAATTGTGTGTGTGTTGTGTGTGTGTCTAATTGTGTGTGTGGTGTGTGTATCTAATTGTGTGTGTGGTGTGTGTGTCTAATTGTGTGTGTGTGGTGTGTGTGTCTAATTGTGTGTGTGGGTGTGTGTGTCTAATTGTGTGTGTGTTGTGTGTGTGTCTAATTGTGTGTGTGGTGTGTGTATCTAATTGTGTGTGTGGTGTGTGTGTCTAATTGTGTGTGTGGTGTGTGTGTCTAATTGTGTGTGTGTGTGGTGTGTCTAATTGTGTGTGTGTGTGTCTAATTGTGTGTGTGGTGTGTCTAATTGTGTGTGTGTGGTGTGTGTGTGTCTAATTGTGTGTGTGGTGTGTGTATCTAATTGTGTGTGTGGTGTGTGTGTCTAATTGTGTGTGTGTGGTGTGTCTAATTGTGTGTGTGTGGTGTGTGTGTCTAATTGTGTGTGTGTGGTGTGTGTGTCTAATTGTGTGTGATCTAGAAACCTCAACAGTGAGGCGACCTAGGCCCGAGTTGGGTTCTAGCGCAACGAAAAAGAGCAAGATTTTTGTAAATGTCCGCGCAGTGAAAGCCACACTTACTTGAGGGGGGGAGGAAAGGAGTAAATGCATTTCTTCTCCATACATTCAACATTTATTTTCCAATTTTGGTGAAATACGGTAGTACAAGGACACTCGAGAATTTCCTGAAAATGGGCGCAGGGAAGGCCGTACTTTGTTATGGGCGTAAATAAAATTACATTTAAGCGTGTACCGTGAAACCGTATGACATTTTGGAAGTAAAAAACGCCTTGGTGAAGTCTGTGTACTAGTGTAGCACGCGTGAGCACAAAAATTCCTACAGACGTTTTTTCTTCAAGTGTACTTACTCTAAACCTAAAATTCCTGGCCTTTATTTCAGAATTTCAAGCCCATGTTCGACAAAACAGCAAACAGACGCGCGATGTATGCACTAATCTCCTTTGAAAGTATAAACGTACCTGCAGTAAAGTCATTCTAGAAGGCTTCTTAAAAAAAAAAAGCTTTTGTACGAGAATATCCTCTGCCCTCTGCCTTCTTCCCAATCCTCACAGCCGTGAAGAAAGCAAAGGGGGCTTAAACTCCCCTATCCTCTACTTACCTTGTCACATTAAAAAGAAAGATTTGAATTTGTAGCGAGGGCTTCCACCGTTCTTCCTCAATACACGGACCACGGACAGGCTTACGCATATACAGTGAACAGTAGGGGAATGGCGGGCAAAGCGAACATCATATAGCACTGTGAACCACACAGCCCCCCCCCCCCCCCCCGAGGCCTTTACTTTTCCTCTGTCAGTATCCTTCACCAAAGTTATATGATGCTGGAAAATGACAGCATCGTTAAATAAACAATCCGCTTTCTATATCGCCATCTAATTTCACCTACTTACAACACCTTCATCTGCTTTATACAAAACTGTTTGCTATTCGATGCTTCTTAGAAGTTCTTCACGACAAGTAAAGCGGCCGGAGCGTGAAGGCCACTTACATGCGTCGAGTGCTGACGTAAATAACGATCAAGTCTTTGCCCATCGTCCCCCCTGTGTACCTTTAAATATTCTCCACAATTGCATCTTCTTATATAACTCTCTTAATTTTAGAAAATTCGTCTTTAAACTAATTTCCTTCCTTAGCAGGAAAAACAGTAGTCAGTACGGCGACTCGCTACGGGCTGGATGGTTCGGGGATCGAATCCCGGTGAAGGCCAGATTTTCCGCACCCGTCCAGATCGGCCCTGGGGCCCACCCAGCCTCCTGTACAATGGGGACCGGGTCACTTTCCCAGGGGTAAAGCGGCCGAGGCTTGGCGTTGACCACCCACACCCATCTAGCGCCGAGTTCAAGAAAGAGTAGACCTATACCTCTACTCCCCCATTTGGGCCTTCACGGCCTGTTATAGGATAAACTTTATCTTTTTTAACAGGAAAAACACTAAGCTTATAAAGTCATCATGGCGGTGTGCCTGGGAGCATGTCAGCGTGTCCCACCTTGTAAGCTTTTGAACTATTCCATCTATTTTACGGCAATTGATAATGAAAGTTTTGCCGTTATGGGCCGCTCCAACGCTACAAAATTTATAGTTCCAACAGTCAGTAATAGAAGAGGGAACGTACGAAATTGTTAGGAAGGAGGAACACATTCTTTAGGATCCTTAAATGATGTACAGTAATAAATCTTGGAGGAGAAATATTTTCAGCCCGCGGTTAATATTTTCTTTATTTTTCGGGTTTATGGTGATACGTAATAAATCACTGCCGCTAGAAATGTGACATCTCTTACAGAGTTAGGTCATTAACATGGCTACACTTTGTTTTGGGCGCACGGTGGCGCAGTTGCTTGAGGCACTGCTCTACAAGCCGGAAGATCGCGGGTTCGATTCCCGATGGTGTCATTGAAATTTTTCATTCACATAATCCTTTCAGTCGCACTATGGCCCTGGGATCGACTCAGCCTCTAACAAAAATGAGTACCAGGAGTATTTCCTGGGGGGTAAAGGCGGCCGGTACTTAGAGCTGACAACCTTATCACCTTCATGTGCCGATTGTCTAGAAATCTGGGAGCCTCAACCTCCTAGAACCCTAAGGGTCTGTCCAGGCCTGTAATGCGATTGCCTTACCTTTACACATTGTTTTAAGGAATACAGTTTGTCGGTCAACTATTACAAATGTGACAACGATGAGAATATGTGAGGTTATATCCGACAAATTTAACGTCTGTAGAATCTGCACCTAATTAATGAGCTCTTTCAACAACAACAAGAATAACGAATTAATAAGGCAATTTTGGTCTATATGTCTATGCAACAGGAAATTAGGCTCTATTACTTCTGCAGTAAACCCTTTGAATCTTAACCCTTATGGGTCCAACGTCCAGTTAAATTCGACAGAGCTTTCCGCTATACCAGGTCGAATGTCGAGCTCAATTCGACAAGATATTTACAGTGTTCTAATTTTATTTTCACCTAAGCTCGTGTTATCTAGCGGCTGCTTTCGAAATTTATATATCACGGATTTTCTCTCAAATTGATTTGTACCAGAATGGTGGAATTCAAGAGAATAATTTGGACCGCAAAACGTTAAAATGTTACAGTTCATGCTCACAGGATCACTGTTTACCCGACATACCAAAGGAAAGTCAGAAGCGTTGGCGCCTGTAAATCTCCTCAATATTGTCTGCCAAGGACTTTCATATACAGTCAGACTTGACCTCTGCATCAAATTAACTGTATTAAGAACTTTATCTTCTCGTTACGGTTTGACATTCTAGATCCTGACAGAATACTTTCGACGTACCTTCAGCTTCCCTACTTCAAACCCATCCTAATATTTATACCAGTATATATATCAACGTATAGAAAGGAAACGCAATGCCGCAGTCATTTTTCAGCTGCTATGTTATTGGCTTTTCCAGCGCCCAATAACGACGATATAAACAATATATCAAAAGAGGCGCCTATGGAGAACAGCTCCTCGTTCTCTATATAAATTATTGAGTTGCTTTATTTCATAAGAGGCATCGGCTGACAGCCCATATCTCAACAGGAGAACAGGCGCTGAGATGAACGCTATTCTCAGAGAGAAATTCACTGCAGAAGCAGCGGAAATCATTACAGGTCTTTCCGATAACATCGTCTATTCTGCTGCAGGTGAGTGAAGCTGCTCCTAAGCATACCATGAAGGTGCATGGCGTGCGTAGATGTAAAACTCCTCATATTCTCCAACCTCAGTACTGCATGGAGGTGAGTGGTCAGCTTCATGTTCCGGCCATTTAACTTCTAGTACTTACTGAACAGGGTAGTGGGTGGGCATCACATCCGGTATAGATATTTTGGAGAAGAGAATTAGTTTTGCCCGTTCCAAGGGTCGACCAATTATACCTTGGTCGTCCCATTATACCTTGGTCGTCCATCCCGTATCGTAGTCACTGTACCAAGGGTTATAGCTGTGGTGGCATATTCATTTTTCTGATTATGACAGCCAATCATGAATATTTTCAGCTGTAGGTACGTACCTGTGTAACTCTCAAAATAAGGCAGTGCAATGGCTCAGGCGGTTAGTCGCCGGCCTCTTATCGATCCCGGGTCAGTCTATGTGGGATTTGTGGTGTACAAAGTGGCACTGGGACAGGTTTTACCCTCGAGTACTTCAGTTTTCCCCTGTCAATTTCATTCCACCAGTACTCCATTACACGGAAAAACTAAAAAAAATACTAATCATCTTCATCACAGGGTTGCACAATAAGCCTCAAGGCTGCGGTGCGTCCGTAGCATCTGCTGTGGGGCCCTTCACAAAAAAAAAACTCTCAAAATAAACGTTGTAAGTTACGTGATTTAACCGAATTACTGGATTTTAAGTCGTAATTATTTCATCGTAAAAGAGGCAAAGATTAAGCTATCCCTGTGTAGGCCATAAAGACATATGTAGGAGTGGAGCAATAGCTCCACCCATTCTTAATCTCAGCACTAGATAGAGGTGAGGGATCAACTTCACTCCCAGACCGCTTTACCCTAAATGTCTAATGTAAAGTAGGTTGGGTAGAAGCCAGTGCAGAGCTTGAAGTTTCAGAGAAGAGAAAGTTCTCTCACACTTTCAGGGAGTCGAAAGAAGACACTCTGGTAACTCACATTTCATGGTACAACACATTAAATTCACCATCAAATTAAGTACTTATTCCACAGTTTGTTTTAAAAGGTATCTATAGACGGGTCCATTACGCTACGTCGTACAGCGAAACAGGCTGTCATAAAACTGAGAGCTTCTATCCAATATTGCTTCAATTAATCATATTGGATATAGCGTTACGTTAATTTTTCACTACACACAGCTTCATTAATATCCCATATGTAGCACAGCAGCGACTTATGGAACTAAATACGTGTAAAAAGAGAGTATAAAGCCAGATGTACCCAGTGTTTAAACATATAAGTTATAACACAAATTTTCATTTGATTCATACTGTGCATTTATTACAATCAATCCTCTACCTTATGCACTTAATAGAATATATTTAGACGTACAAAACTCTTATGAAACTCCTACATGTTTCGGCACAGAGGTGCCGTCATCAGGGAGTTATTCTGACAAAGGAGTATATTTTATTAAGTGTACAATTTGGTTAATATATTGAAATCTGTGGTCTTCTGGGTAATTACACAGCGTCGTGTGGTAATTATTTACCGACGTTTCGGGACAACGTATAGGTCCCATCTTCACGGTCAAGATTCCAAGAGGAATCTTGGAATCTTGACCCGTGAAGATGGGATCGATACGTTGTCCCGAAACGTCGGTAAATAATTACCACACAACGCCGTGTAATTACCCAGAAGACCACAGATTTTATCAACATCGCGGCGTAAGCCTGAAATCATGGTTAATATATTGATTCATAACACCTCATCTCTTTAGTGTCGAAAATGCCAAAATGCAGCACGCAAAAAAGGTAATTTTCTCAACTGCCAAAACACAAAGTCTTTTGCAACACTAGCAAGCGTTATGTGATTAGCTTTGCAGAAGTATTACATTTACAGTAAGCAGAGTAAGATGGTCAGTAATGTATAAGAACGCATCTATTTTTTTTTTCAATGGCGCAACAGCCCTTAGTGGGCCAGGGCCTCCTCATTATCGAGGTTTCACGATCACACTCAGACACACCACAGTCGGTAGGACTCCTCTGGACGAGTGATCAGCCCCATCGCAGAGACCTCTACCTGACAACACACATCACTCACAAGAGACAGACATCCAAGCCCCCGGCGGGATTCGAACCAGCAATCCCAGAACACGAACCCGCGCGGACACTGGGATCGACAAGAAAGCACCTACAGAACTCGACTCAAATATCTTTTCCGCGACGCAGAGACCAAAATCAGTCAGTCCCCACTACTCCCTTTCTGTCGCTTTAGCATCACCGTTGTTGCTACATCAGTCATTTTCCTTTCAGCCACCGTCCTGTGAAGGTTATTTAGTAGCGTATAGGAGTGGGAGATATTTGTCTTGACGTTATAACAACGTGGCAGCGTTGCGTTGATTGCCCAGGTCTGGGTACAGTGCGCTATTGCCAAGTCGAAATAAACTGTTCCCAATATATGCTCCGTTAGTAATACGTTTAAACGATGTTACCTCTGTGAAAATTGAGAGAGAGTGACTATGTGGCAAACATGGTGCCAGAGCCCTCTACCTTTGCACTTAGTTCCGCCCCTTCCTCTCTCTCTACATTTTTCCTCGCGCAGGACGCGGAAAAGTTATATGTGTCGCATAATACCTCAACGGAATACACATTTCTGCACTTGGCTTAAGTTTAACTAAAGTTATTTCTACAAATCAAGTTACAGGTATTACTGTCTGCGAAGAAAGAGTCAAAAGCTCAATTAAGTCCAACAATAACACTTTAACTGAAGTCGGTATGACGAACATATAATATTAGTCGAGGTAGAAACTTTTGATAATTACTTTTACATTGCTTTATGAATTGTAGCCTGTTAATTTGATGGTAACTAGATTTTATATTGTGATATATATATATATATATATATTTCTTTTATGGCTCGACAGCCTTATATAGGCCTGGGCCTCCTCGTTTCGTCGAGGTTTCATGGTCACACACATTTAGACACACCACACTCGGTAGGACTGCTCTGGACGAGTGATCAGCCCGTCGCAGAGACCTCTACCTGACAACACACAACACTCACAACAGACAGACATCCATGCCCCCGGTGGGATTCGAACCCACAATCCTAGTAAGCGAGCGGCCGAAGACCCACGCCTTAGACCGCACGGCCACTGGGATCGGCATATATATATATATATATATATATAATATATATTACATCATTTGATTAACTAATGGATGTAATATGAATGTAAACCTTGACCCCCTGAAGATGGTTCAACAGGAACCGAAACCTATGTAGGGGATATTAAACAATACTTTATAATATAGTGTATTTGTTGGTTAAAAATTGTGAATTTTTATCAAAACGCACGGTGGATATATTATGAAAGTAACTACACATGTTTACATTGTAATTACATCAGTCACCCACCACACGCCATACACGGACGGGATCCAATTTGGATCAAGGAAGAACAGATATTTGTAAACAAAGAATTTAATCACAACGTAAAGATTTATAATTCTTAAACATTTTAACAAACAAATTGTATTCTGGTTTTACCAACATTATATTATATTTATGTATACTATATAAACAAAACCGGGGGCACGCAGTGGCGCAGTTGGTTGAGGCACTGCGCTACAAACCGGAATATCGCGGGTTCGATTCCCGATGGTGTCACTGGAATTTTTCATTGACATAATCGTTTCGGTCGCACTATGGCCCTGGGGTCGACTCAGCCTCTAACAGAAATGAGTACCAGGAATATTTCCTGGGGGGTAAAGGCAGCCGGTGCGTAGGGTTAACAACCTTACCACCTTCATGTGCCGATTGTCTAAAAACCTGTGAGCCTCAACCTCCTGGAGCCCTAAAGGCCTGTCAAGGCCTGTAATGGGATTGCTTTAACTTTTTATTTAACCAAAACCTGTAATATTCTATACTACTGATAACACAACGTATGTACGCTTATTTTGGTCTATTTTATTGCTGTAAATTTTATAGAAACTTTGATGTCAGCCCCCTGAAGATGGCGAGATAATAACGTCGAAACATGTAGCAGCTATGTAAAAGATAGTACGAGTAAAATAGAGAACAGTGCATTTGTTGGTGTTACATAAGTTTCTTATTTTTATAAGTAATTTTTCAAGAAATCTTTATCCTGTCGTCAATCCATTTGTCCGGCATGACGTGAAGAATTACACCTAGAGGAGGGATAATGTCAAACTCCACGCATTACTGTGGCAAGACCAAATTCCGTACATCTGTTAAATATACGGAGGCCCCACATTTGAAATATCTAGCCCACATGCTCTCACGCAAAACATTGCCATTTTTGTCTTACGAAGTACGGAAAATAGGAAAAGAGGAAAGACTTGAAGCCACATGTTCCTGATGCAATAATGACTACGAATTATAATAAATATGGTAAAAATTTTCCATCAGACTTCTGTTTTAAAGGAAACGTTCATTAAATGTGCCTCTGACTTTCTGACAGACTTGACCTACCCCAAATAATTATTCCATTTCCGTTCTTAACCTCTTTTTAAGTCTAATTTTCTTCAGGCTGTAAACGCCTTTTCCTGGTTAATGAAACGTTGGACTTTCTTACACTCTAATCAAAATGTCATATACGGTCTATGTTAATATTCCTTTTTTTTTTTTAAATAAAAAATTGGAGAAAATGAAGTTTTAACCCCAGCCAACATCATTATTCTGTTCCCACTAGTAGAACGGTTTCAGCATATATAAAGGCGGACTTAATTGGCTGTGATATCGCATTTCTTCAGCACGGAGGCACTGCAATGTCTTCAGCGTAATTTCAGTTCCTCAAATGCACAATACTCGTGGTAATTTAATGAGTCAAGCACAGAGTGCGAAAACAATCAAGAGATAAGAACACATGCCTGGAACTAAATGCCTGGTGTTGAATCTTTACTGAATAGTCGATATGCTAGTCAGTTTGTCAAGGAATTAACTTCCTTTTATGAAAGCCAAATGTTCATTATCGCGGAAGGGTGCACAAATCTCCTGTGCCAGGTCGCCTGGGCGAAAAAAAACTAATTTCGGTGGCGCCTAATATTTGCGTGACTTCAGTATTAAACCTGTTTCATGTCACCATTTTGGGCCCTAGAATCTAGAGGTTCATCCTAGATTTTTGGGACAATTTGTGCAGCCCTGCACTACCGAATTCATAATTTCGTATTACTGCAACCTATTCTAAGCCAGTTTAATCCAGCCTATTCCTTCCCTGCGTATTCCTCTTGAATCCATTCTAATATTATCCCCCTGTCAATACCTAAACTACTGTAAACAGTCCCTTTCATTTACGTTTCCCTACACAAATTCGATATATATTTACCACCTCTGCCATGCGTAAAAATGTCCCTCCAATTTCATAGTCTCTAATTTTAACACCGCAGTATTAGGCGCGGAGAATAAATTACGAAGCTGAAATTAAGACGAATTTCATTTTAATATCACCGTGCATTTTTGAACATTAATACTG